>CM022879.1:13658758-13677926 GCA_012654025.1 Pachypsylla venusta | reverse complement strand
AACACATTAGCGTTTTGAATGAGATAGCATTCAGCAACACCCATACCCATTCATAATTTATAATGTAAAGGGGAGGGGGGGCGTGGGAGGCTTTCATTTCAAGAAAGGTGGGCGCGGTACCAAAAAGTTGGGAACCCCTGAGTTAGAAGGTGAACACCCAGTATCTGAACCCAGGAAAATCTTGGCTGATATTTAAACCAGGGGATTTTGTATTATTTCAAAGGTTTTGTGGTGGTTTATTCTCTGTTACTGGGTCGTGTAATTTTATTGTTAAAAAATGTCGTTTTTGTACACAACTCATTTCATTTCATGCTTTAACCCCCTAGGTTTGAAATGCTTTTTGCGTATTGGTTAAGCTTATTTCTCTGGTTAAGGTTCAACTGCTCAGAGAGTTTGAGCAGTCTTCTTACCAGATTGTTTTGGACGAGTTCCTCTCTGGGGTTTAGTGACCCGATGATACTCACTCTCCAATTGAGTAGGGCATTCCAATCAAAAATCACATGAGAGGCTGTTTCCTCTTCTTCCCCACATAGTGTACAACTGTACACAATGGGTTTTCTCTAAAGATTCCCATATTGTGTAGGTGTTTTTTGAGACCACAATACCCCGTCCAGTGACAAGTCTCATTTGTTTCCGACTTAAGCGAAGAAGATCAGCTTTTCATTCCGACTTAAGCGAAGAAGATCAGCATCATTAGTTTGCTGTGTCGTTGTCCTGAAATTTCAGTCCAGTGAGACCTATGACTCTCCCTCATCCATTGTCTCACCGAACTGCGTGCTTCAGTTTTGCTGATACCTATTGCCGGTTCAGGATCAATAAAGGGGTTTTCAGATCCCTTCCTCGCCAGCTGGTCGGCGCGTTCATTTCCTGCAATCCCTTTATGTCCTGGTACCCACTCCGGGTATACCCTGTTGAGTCTGCCCAGCTCAGTTAGGGTTTGCAGGCACTCCCAGGTTAGCTGTGATCTACTCTAGAAGCTACTAACAGCCTTTATAGCTGCTTGGCTGTCAGAAAATATAAAGATTTCTCTACGTGTGTAGCCCCCCCTTAAGTTTTCCCGTGCGCAAACAGCTATTGCCTGTATTTCGGTTTGGTACACACTAGCACACTTCCCCAGCGGTAACTTATATCTACCTTGTGTTTTACACAGTGTATTCCAGCTCCAGACCCTCCTTTTGTTTTGGAGCCGTCAGTGTACCACGCCAAACAGCCCCCCGAGATCAGTTTTTTCTTTTTTTCTACCCAATCTAGTTCCGGTTTATTAGTTCCGGTTTTGATGATTTGTTAAATATGTCTGATCATATAGTCACTGCCCATCATTAAGTTGGGATAGTGTACTAATTTTGTTATTCTGGCTTGCCCATGGTCCTAGGTTTTCCAAATATCATTTGTCTACAGCCTATATGCTCCCATTCTTGCCTCGCTCTTGCATAGATATCTAGTGGCAGAAGGTTCATCATGGTTTCCATTGCTGCAGTTTTGTACACAACTCACTCCCAGTTGAATTTTCTATATGCTCATTATTATTTCTTACCTACTAAAAATAAACTGTGTTCTGATTTCAAATTGGTAGATTAAGTATTCTAAGGGTACCCGCAAACAGCCGCATACTTACATATCTTATCGTATAGCACACATATTCTTATATATGTAAGAAAAAACAAATACACATGTTGTTATGCGAGTGCGCAGACTGAGCAATTGCAGACTTCCGTAGGAACCTATGTGTTTGTTTTCCTTGCATATATGCGAAGATATGTGATATGCAATAACATCAGTACGCGACAGTCTGTGAACAACTGAGCACCCTTAAAGTTATGATAAATATGAGTCAGTGATTCAACTCGGATTTGTGTTACAGGGTGTGATTATCACCAGGGGTCGATCCGAGGCTAACATCCTTAACATGGGAACAAATTATATCAGTAATGAGAAACAAGATTGGTATTTAGTTCAAACGAACTATGATCATTGGGTTTCACCACCATTTTTTGACGATAGAAGAGGTCCAGCAATTACATGTTTGAACAAATATGGACACAAGGCACCAAAGAAAACTCTTTATAGAGTCCTCTCAACCAGACCCGTTTTGAATAAGGTAAAAAATCATTGTACCCTCTCCCAAAAATAAGGTTTTGGGAGAGAGGTTTTTCCTTCTCCCAAATAAAAATGTAGAAGTGTTTAAGAAAAAGGTCCACTCAAAAGTGCATTTAATTTTGTCTTGTGGAGGTATTCCCAAATCTGATTTATAATAATCCTTATTTACACTGCCCAAATAGGACTGAAGGGTTTCTTCAAACCGGCAGTTTTGTGGATGCTATGCAAAAGTGACCTCAGTGGCGTATCTCTGGAGAACTGGTGCGCCCAGTCTCCAATCTGGCTCTTTTGCCATGTGACAATGAGCACTGTGGCTCTCCATTTTTTTGTTTACAGGAAACGCCACGCCGGGAAATTCGAAATATCTCCACTGAAAGTATTGGGTGGGTTTGAACGTTCGGACAGATCGTCTTCAAATCGTCAACCAAGCTCCGGGTAGAAATGTAGGGTGAAATTAATTTTATCAAAATCTCATCAACAGTCCTGGAACCTACGAGAGATGAACTCGATCCGACTATTTCTGTACCCGTTTTCAGTGGCGATATTTCGCCTTTCCCGGCGTGGCGTTCCCTGTAGGTATGCTGAGTGGCCAAAAGCATCCTAGCTCTGTGAACCTGAATGTTTAAAGCCGCCTCTGCACTTGCTTCCAAAATCTCAAATTCATGAGTATAAAATTCAATTGTTTGGGTGGGTTTGAACGTTCGGACAGATCGTCTTCAAATCTATTAAGCATACGTCAACCAAGCTCCGGGTAGAAATGTAGGGTGAAATTAATTTCATCAAAATCTCATCAACAGTCCTGGAACCTACGAGAGATATGTCCAACTGAAGAAATGTATTACAGACAGAGAAATACGCATACACTGCTGTTTGTTAATGTCTGAAAGTGTTCGATGAGAGCTTGCATTTGTAGAATTAGTACCTCCTTCCCACTTTTTTTTAATTTGGCTTAATTAACTTTCCTTAACATCTATTGGTCTTACAAGACGGGAGTTTCGCCCTCCATTCGCTGGAAACTAGCAAACCAGCTGCCCCCATTGATATCACCAAGTCTCTGTTGGGCCAGAAAAATAGCCAGCATGACGAGGGCGCGAACCCACGTGGACTCCCATATGGTACAATCTCGCTGGACGTTGCTTAACTTCAGTGATCTAACGGAAACTGGTGTATTCAACGTGTCACAGATGTTGGCTCCTTTTCACTTTGTTGGTCACGATTTTTTTAAATTGGAGTGTTCTCATTACGAACATTTTTCTGATAAGAAATAAAATTGTCACGTTGAATTTTGACCTGTCTTGCGAAATCGTCAAATCAGAAAAAAAATAGGTGAACCTATGTAATTAAATGGAGATGTTGCCATTGCACATTTTTCTCTTCTTTCAGTACGTTTTGAGATCTGGAAGACTGATGAATTTTGAAAGTTTTTTTTTTTTTCAAATGGAAACACTACCGTCCGTCACGTTTTTAAAACGACAAAAACGTGAAGCAGAAACGACGTGCCTTTGGAATAATAAAAAACAAAACGTATTTGACGAGTGGAAATTTTCAATTCAAAGAACTTTTTCAATCTCTCCACGGTATACATCATATATTTTAAATAATAATATGAAATGGCAACCTAGCTGTAGCATATCAAATAATTCCTATCCCTAGTCTCGCCACTCTTTGATTTCAGTTGACTGTTTACACCACAATCATGAATGTCCCCCAGGGAACGCTAGAGACACAACTGCAACATTGTAAAAGTCCATGTTGGCCATGGTAGACTTAAACACTTTTTTTGATCAATTAACTAGAATAGAAAATGTGGAAAAGCATGCAGTGGACAACGGTTAGAGTGCGCCACATCACAATGGAAGGCTTTAGATATTATGCAAACCAAACTGCGATTTACCTACGTTTCTTTATTAAATGCAGAGATAAAACAGCTTAGTTTAGAGTTTTTTCTATTATTTTGAAGAAGTTATGTATCCCCTATCTTCAACTTTAATGTAGGTGCTGTAGTATGCCCATACCACAGTTTTCCCATCACATCGGAGAGCGGTGACAAACAAAATATTTTTATTTATATAGCGGTTGAAAAGGGAGCACTGGACTGCCAATCAAAATTTGGGCTGTGATGGGCATTCTACCACTCCAAATTCAAATACTAAGTTAAAGTAATAACTTCGAAATAATATAAAAACCTCACGACTTTCCTTGTCTATGAAAAGCGGCCTTCAACCGCTAATTAGCGGCCAACAATATATTATACTTCAAACTTCAACGTAAATTGCATTCTTCAATTTCTTGTATGAAATTGATATGAATAGGCACCAAATTTCAAGTTCTAGCTATTACCGTTCTCATTTTAAGCAGTATATGTGAAAACCGCTAAAAATCGACATAAAACCGACAACGGTATATTCGATTTCCACCAAAATAGGTTTTTTTCGTTCATGGCATAAAACTGACATACATACAAAATTCCAAGTCTCTAGCACTTACTATTCTTGAGATCAGACAGACAGACAGACACACACACACACGGACCAATGGCTGAAACTCGAGATTTGGGCTCCGGGACGCCAAAACGTGTTTGACATTGAAAACTCGACATCTAAATATTTTATCCCATTACAATAGTTTCCTTTTTATAGGATAAAGAAAGTAAAAAAACACTCTAAACTAAGCTGACAAATCGTTCTGTGGTAGTAAATTTTTTGTACTTTTCAAGTCCTTTGAATAATCAAGCAACATTGGTGTCCTTGAACAGCTATGAGTATCTGCATATTATACTATATGAGTGCCACAAAGGACAAAGGTTCCCATTAAAATTTTCATGCAAAATCCTGATGTAGGTCTACTTGATCGTGTGTAATCAACATATTAGAAATATCTATGTCCATCCCTGATGTTTGTCTTACTATGTATGTCCATGCCTGTGTATGTCAAAAGATATGAATGAAGTCAAGGGGATAGTAATAAATGTAAAAAATGTGTTCAGTTACAATGGGCTAAGCTGAGAGATTATGTAGCTCAGCTACCTAGCTCAAAGTACCTAGCAAGTACGTGGAATAGCTGATCAAGACTTCCAGTGCCAAATAACAAGGGAAAATCTATTTAGTTTACAACAATTGACCGTCCCCAAACAAATGGAGTAGTAACAGCAAGTCAATTCATAATCTCCTTGCAAGGAGAGTCTTCAGGAATTTTGTCTCCTCGATGAGATCGAGGCACAGGTCTACATAAGCTATCAGTATTTTGGTGTTTGCTGGAGGACCTTCTTTTAATTGAATGTCTTTTTTACCATCCAAATTCACTCGAGACGGGGGACAATTAGATACCAGATACCCACATTGACATCACCCAGCTTGGTTTGGGACGTGAATAGCCAAGATTACGTCCTTTGAGAGCTTAAGCCCCCGCCCCCAGAATTTTTATGGTAAGACCATATAAATTGAAAATAAATATGGCTCAGAAAAAAATCATGCCCCCCAGAATTTCAGGCTAGGCGGCCAAAAAACAATAAAAATGTATATGCTTTGGCACTAAATTTAAAGCTCCCGTCATTCTTTTCCTCGTGAAAACGCTACAAAGGACAAAAACCGACAAGAGTAGATTGATTTTCAACCAAAACCTTCGCTCTTGGTATATAAGCGTTTCATTTTATAAGACTATAAATGAAATATATACATACCAAATGTCAAGTCTCTTTTCCATAGAAAGATGGACAGACAGACACATATACACGAACCAATGGCTGAAACTCGAGATTTGGACTCAGGGGACCTCTCTTAGAACACCCTCTGGGGACCTCAGTGTTTTGGCATTGAAAACTCGAAATCAAAAATTTCAGCCCATTACAATACTTTTCCCTTTAAAGGATAAGGAAAGTAAAAGAAAAACTTCCCCAAATAACAACATTATGTTTTTTTAAAAATCATACAATGTGTCTGTTTGTGAGTGTGGATACCTTTTTGTGGGGTGCGTTAAGTTGGCTAGACCCAAAAAGATATCAAAGTGGGGTAAATTGACAAGATATGCACTCGATATGCACCGAAAAAAAATCGATTTACACAGACAACGTTTTCGACTTCTAAGCCTTTGAATTGGGTCCAGCCAACTTAAAGCCAGGTGGGACCCAAACTCCAAATCCGCCCAAACCTGTTCCAATGATATGCACTCGATATGCACCCGCCGAAAATGTAAAAAACTCGATTTGCACCGATACCGACGCCGTTTTTGAGTTATAAGCCTTTGAAGTAGGTCCAGCCAACATAACGCTAGCTCTGGTGGGGCCCAGAGCGTTTTTACCCTATTTTGAGATCTTGTATCGTTCTGGTAGACTAAAACACGTGGTCCCACGACCACGTCGTCTGATACGAAAAGGGCCATATCTCCGAAACTAAGTTGGTGCAAATCAAAAAAATTTCGGTGCATATCGAAATCTGTTAGATTCCGTCGAAAAAAGTTGAAAAATGCTCTGAGTCCCACCAGCGTTAAGTTGGCTGGACCCACTTCGAAGGCTTAAAATTCGAAAACGGCGTCGGTGCAACTCGATTTTTTTACATTTTCGGCGGATGCATATCATTGGAACCGGTTTGGGCGGATTTGGAAGTTGGGTCCCACCAGGCGTTAAGTTGGCTGCACCCACTTCAAAAACTTATAACTCGAAAACGGTGTCGGTGGATTTTTTTTTTCTGTGCATATCATTGCACTTTACCCCACTCTGATATCTTTTTTAGTCCAGCCAATTGAATACACCCTTTTCTGTGCTATTACTGATGGAATGTACTTCTATTTATTACGATCTATTTTATTATTACTAATACTTTTAAGAATTTATTATTACTTTGAAGAAATTACTAGCTGTTTGATCGTAAAGCACGGCGCCTACAAACAATGTATTGCCTAAATTAAAACATTGAAATTTTCGTTATATTGGAAATCAACTTGCAGTGTAACTTGCTTTTGAGACGATCCCCGTAGATCCTCGTCTGGTTGTCAAGTTGATCAACACAAGCATATCATGGCTCACTTCAAATGCCTATTCATTTCATTTGAATTAGGACCGCGATTGACCAATTCTATCAGTTTAAGCACAAGATAATAATCTAACGTAACCTGCGCAATGAACAGTAACATTAAATCCAATTTAATTCTTGAATTTTAATTATTGTTTTTTTAATAATAGAGAGATAATGTTTTTTTAATAATATAGAGATAATATTATTTTTATTCGTTAAGTTTTGTTTTATTGTTTATTTAAATTAATAAGATTTTATTTATTTTTAAATTCCCTCTTGAATAATTATTTAATTAATTTTATATTTTAATTTTGTGTGAAATTAAAGATAAATTTGATTGCCTAATTTAATTTTATAAAAGGTAAGTAAGTATATATTTAATTTTAGAGGCTTGTACACAAAAGGTTGAAGTGGAACATTTCTGGTTTTACCCTCCTGAGGCCAAATATTTCTTCATAGCTTTAGGTACCTAACTTACGATAAACTGTGTATACATTTTGTTTCAATTCCTTTGAGTACTGAACTTGTGTCCGCGGAAAAGACTAAATTTTTTCATATCAAAGATTGATAAGGGAAATTGGGCTAAATGCTGCCCAGCTGTCACCTTTTGATCCACCTGGATTGTCTCCAGACCACGGTCAGAGATCATACTGATTCCCAGGTTTCGAGGTAGTTTTTGGTTAGAAAATAATCTTTAAAAATTTTTATGAAATTGGACATGTCTGGGAAACGAGTTTACCAGAATGTAAAATCATCGTATTGAGGGAAACATCATCTATTATACCTATTACCATGGATCATGAACAGAAAAAATGGCTCTCCATATTCTTACCTGCAAATTCTGCTTCGTAGTCGACAGTTGTTTAATCTTGACATGCGCGCACTACCGACACGCATGATACGAACGCACGTACGCTCTAAAGTGTAAAAATACAAAAGTCATGAATGAAAAACATGGGAAATTTAAATTCAACCTTTGAACGAAGTGATGTGTAATATATATGAAATATCTGCCACGGCTGTGTCAGAAGTAAACCGAAGCCTAGACCTCTTAGAATGATAAAAGTAAACTATTTTTTTCGGGGCACCTCCGTCAAGATTTCTCAGGAATTGTCAGGTCCTAAGTAAAGTTCTTTAGGCCATTATACTGTATATATGTACTTTTAAGATCCCTAAGGAACATATAAGCTCGCTTCCACAATAAGACCCAGCAGGAAGCCCTTTAGGTTATGTATAACTTTAACATCCCTCAGAAACATGTGCTGGGGAACTGATGGACCAAAGTTTTCCTTTAGACTGTGGATAACTCTAAAATCAACGGGGACAGATTGTTATGCTTGTTTATAACGGTGATGCATTGTCTCTCTGCCCATTTTTTTGGTCATCGCCCCCTCTTCAAAGCCCCTCATCCCTCAAGTATGGAAGATACCTAAAATGTCAACCTCCTTCCCTCATACATAAAATTTTGCGAGAGGAGATCTCTGGAAGAAAAAAAATATATATCGCGGCCCCCTGGTAAAAGTTTGGGGTGGTGTGGGGGGGGGGAACATGACTTGCTCCGTCATTGTATGGACCTCCATTAAACTCAATTTAAAAATCACGTCACCATATTGTTGCCTAATATTATATTAATCAATGATCCCCAACGCTGCAGAGTTGGGAATCAGAGCGTTAAATTAAATAAGTTTGATCAGGGTCAAACTTTATTGAAACCCAAAAGAGATAAACAGGGTTATGTAAAGTGGTACTCGTGACGTCAACATTATACTTTGTGTTTTTAGTATCACGGAAATTTTCAATGTGGCATCAAAAAAGGTAAGAATATGTACACAATCTTTTTTATATTTACCTGCCGCGTTAACATAATGAATACCCACCAAGTGTAATAACTTATTAAGTTTATCACTAATTATACAATGCGCAAAGCCACACTCTCAATTATCAACACATCGCTCGACCTTTCAATTTTCCATAGTACGATACATTTTGTGGGGAGCAGGGAAGGGTATTTTGAGTTAAGTGACTTAGTAAAGTCAACTTCCATCTTTACACTCGACTAGACTGATGATGAATTGAATTATTTGAAACTAGTTTCTTTATAATCTTTATAAATAATTATAAACTGTGTTTTTGTGTTTTGTTTTAATTTATTTAAAAGTTATTACTTAGTAAAGTGCCCAAAGTGAGGGCCTTGAACATTGTCTGTGATCATAAAATCTTCCCCCCCCCCCAATTTAAAAATTTTGGTTTTGGCCATAACAAAATTCTATTTTTTAAGATATTTTATGTTCAAATGCAGGGACACTTTCAGGGGAGAGCACCCAACTTCAAAATCTTAAATGAGATGGCCCACTTTTGATTTTTTTTTTTATTAAAACACCTTTCTTAGAAAAGTTTTGCTTTATTAACGAAAACATAACTTTTTTACCTTTTATTAAAACAAAGTGGTAATGGATAAGTGATAATAAAGAGTTTATGCTTGGGCTTCTTATCTTCTTTTAAAATGAGCTTTCCAATGATGTATCATTTGATATTGTCAAAACAAAAACTCGGAGATTATCATCCAAAAACTCAAAAAAATCGGGCCTGATTTTTTACACTCCTTTTCCTATAAAAAGGAAAGTATTGTATTGGGCTGAAATTTTCTATGTCAACTTTTCAATGCCAAAACACGTTTTTGGGTCCCCAGATCCCAAATCTCGGGTTTCAGCACTTTGTCCGTGTTGTGTGTCTGTCTGTCCATCTTTTTGTAAAGAAGATATCTCAAGAACGGTATGTCTTAGAGGCTTGTAATAAAGTTTAAATTAAGGATTAAAAATGACATGAAAACTTACCTTATATTAGGTACTTACTTAGCAACAACTTACCTAGCAAGCTACTTTTTCCATGTCGATACTGTAAAAAATGCGCGATTCTGGGCCATAAACACAAAATGGAAACATGACCATCATGAGAACTTAAGTGAGGTCTTACTTACCAATTGGTAAGCAAGTGCAATATCCCCTATGTAATGCCTGTTGCACTTACTTACCAGGCGGCAGTACCGGATTACCATAAGGCATTTTTGGCAAATGCCAAGGGCGCCGCGCTTTAGGGGGCCCCATATTTTGGGCAACTTACACTAGGTATTATGAGTTTTTGACCAAGCTTACACTAGGTATTCCTGGATTCAGGAAAAAAAAAAAACGGCTTGACACATCAGAACTAAAATATGTCAAGCCGTTTTTGAGTTACGGCCAGATTTATAATTTCTTCTCCAAAATCGGACAGTCACGGTCCGATATCTTAAATTTTGTCGCGACAACATATCAATTCATAGCGAGAAAGTTTTAGGTGGCTGTTTAGTCCTTATTTTAAGACATTTTCTGCAAAGGTATGGCAAGCCATTCCAGAGTTATGAGTTCGAAAGCGGGAACGGGGTAAAATAAAATTTGGAAAATACTAAAAAGTCAGAATGGTCGTGCCTTAAAGACGCCTGGCGAAATGCTCAAATCTTCGTTTTTAAAGGTTGGAATATACAGAGTGGACACAAACCAATACCCCTCCCCCAAATTCCAAAGTCCTTGAAAAACAAAAAGAGAAATTATAAGAATCGCAGCGAAGCACAGGCGAAACAGCTAGTAGATAATATACTAGTACCTACCTAACTTTTTGGGGGTATTGAGTATCTTTTATCTAATTTTAAGGGTAGGCAGTTTATTTAATAATTTCTAAAAGAGAAAGTACGCCTTTTTTCATTCCTTTGGCGTATAGTTCGGATGATCTGAGTTCTCGTGTGTGTTCCGTGTTCGTCTCCTTTATATTTTGATCTTTCTTTAATTATTAGCTAGATCTACCCTTCTCTAGTGATCTGATATTCGTTCGTTTATGAATTTGACATTTGAGTGCTTTCCGAAAAAAATTCAAGATTACCAGGCACCGCGGCCGCGCCACAGTTATAATTTTTTTTTAATTCCTGTAAACCTATTATTAGTAGTGTATACTCTAGTGAAATTATCATATAGGTAACTATAACCAATAAACCGTTTTTAAATATTTGTAGCATGGTTATCATAATATGTGTATTATTTATATATTCAGTATTATTTACTTATTTGATGTATGCCATGTGATAAATAANTTCAAAAAACAAAATATTGGGCCTCCTGGCCCCCGAGGGGGGGGGCGGGACCCCAAAATTTTCAAAATCGAAAAGCCTTTAACACCAACTATAACATATCAAAATTTTACGTTTATAGAACAAACCGCTAAAAAGATAAAAATCATTCTTAAAAAACACAATATTGGGCCCCTCGGGAGGGGAGCCAATATCCCCAAATTTTCCAAAACCGAAAAGCCCTTAACATAAGCCATAAGATATTAAAATTTTACGTTTCTACAACAAACCGCTAAAAAGATAAAAATCATTTTCAAAAAACACAATATTGGGCCCCCCAAAACTAAACAGCAAAATTCCTTCATGTCCTAAATATGTATACCAAATTTCGTCGAAATCGGATGAAAAACGTGGCTTGTATGGCGTAACAAACAAACATACATACAGCATACACATGTATTTTGGGATGTATACCGGCGTCAAAAATGGGGTTCACTAACGTTCACAATTATGTAGGTAGACTTTTGTACAATTTAGCATGCTAAATTGTACAAATCCGGGCCTGCCAGGTGGGAGCTTACTTGGTAAGCAAGTGTAAGATGTATCAAGTTTTTCTGATGTTATTCTGGCTGCGTATTATCTTATGATTTTATCTCTGGGTCAAAGGCACAGCATTTTTGTTTTAATATATAAATTTGACTTTTAATTACTGTTTTTATCTCGAGGTCAATTAGATTAGGAATAAAAAGCTAATAAGTAATGAGCAGTGGAGGATTTACACATTTGCCGTCTATAGGCTATTCAAATTTTGCCGCCCCTCCCAACCTTTACAATTCGATACCCTAGTTCAAAATCAGAATTATTACCTAATTACATTTTTTTTTTATTTGTGTAATTTCGTCTTAATCACACAAACTGATTACCGTAAATAGTATGATCGATGTATCAGTTTCTAGATTATTTTTACAGCCCAACGATTTAGTTAAGATTGAATAGTTTTTGCGTATATTTTCGAACTTGCAAAAGCTCAACCATCTACTAGTATTACTAATAAGGCGGGGTTAGGTATGCGTTAATATTACTTAAATAATAATATACATCTCTCTCGAACTCAACACCACATGGCGTATGCCTACCACAGCACGAACCAACGGCGGCGGTCAAAAAGAGGCAAATATTAGACTTGAATTAAAATAATTAGAAGAATCGTAAGATATAATTATATAAATATTGTCAATCATTTATATAATTAGACTTGAATTTAAAGTTACGTGACGCATCCAATAAATACAATTGACATACTACCAAATTTTCAAACCTGTTTTTTCTCTATAGGATTTGTGGAACCCGCCAATCAGCTATAAACTGCTAAAAATCGGCATACCATGCAGAAAATTGATATGAATAGGCAACAAAATCAATCTGTAGTTCTTACATTTTTTTACCAGACTTGTTAAAACCGCTAAGAGGCGCAAAAAACGCCAAGGGAAGATGAGATGTCAACCAAAATTTGCATTCCATTGATCAAAATTTATATAAATAAGTACCCAATTTTAAGCTCTAGCATTTACCGTACTCTTTTTAGGCAGAAGCCGCCAAAAGCGGCCAAAAACGGACAAAAACTGTAATTAAACTTCAACTAAAGGTGTTTTTTTGGAATCAATGCATGAAAGTAATATGAATTCGGATCAAATTTCAAGAGCAAGAGCTTTAGGCGGGATTAACTAAAACTGCTAAGAAGTGGCGAAAAACCGCCTTCACAGACAGACAGACACATTCACGGGCCAATATATGAAACTCGACATTTGGGCTCTGGGACTCAAAACATTTGGCATGGAAAACTCGACATCGAAAATTTCAGCTGATTACAATACTTTCTATAGGATAAGGAAAGTAAAAATAATCTAATAAGGGGTGGAACATATTACATAAACATATGTTGAAATGCTTGTATGAACCTGATAGGATTAGTTATATAAATTTTAATAATTTTAATTTCTGTAATACATAAAATAGGCCGCCCCTAAAATTTGCCGCGCTAGCCTACTGGTAATTCCAGCACTGGAAATGGTGATAAGGATATCCCTAATACACCTAGAATATTTCAGGTTCCACTGAACCTAAAAATCTGAATTGAACCTTTGGAATTGTCACACGATAAAAAAAAATAAAACCAAAATATTTTTGATATTTTCTTTATTTTTATATAGGTATTAAAGTGTAATCAACAGTACATTTTTAAGAAAAAATAGTTATATACACTGAACGGGGGACAAATTAAAAGATGAGATTACACTTTTCCAAGAAAGAATCTTAAAGTGGAAAATTTCCGACATTCATTTAAGATGTGCCTCACAGGAATTCTGGAAGCACAAACATCACAAGTAGGGGGGTCTTCCCTCCTCATCGAAAAGTAGTGTGTCACCCAGGTGTGACCGATTCAAAAACCGGAGACGGGTAATGGACAGTTGGTTCCGCTTACAGATTTCAGATGGGATAAACCAACGATAAGTATATGGTTTAAGCTCAAGAAGCTTATTACCCTCCTGTCTCAGCCACAGATCTGACCAAGAGGATAAAATTTTCTTCCCGAGGAAAGGCTTAAAATCCTGCAGTAGAAAATAAGGTATTATAGGACACATAGATTCCAACAAGGCTTCCTTAGCGAAAGTATCGACTTTTTCATTCGCAAGTATTCCATCCATAAAAATTCAATGTTCATAGAACGTTTGTGATCATGGAGAAGAACTCTGATCAAGGAGCAAAGTGGATTAGATGGAAATTAACATTGAGGAGATTGAATGGCACTCAGAGAATCTGACCAAACGAGAAACTTGGGGGTAGGAAAATCGGATTGATGAGAGGTAATGGATAAAATGGCATAGTAAATGGTCAGGAGTTCAGCATTGGAAATGCATGTCACCGAATGGAGTTTCACTTTGAAAACAACATCATCTACACAAAATGCAGCAGAAAGTTTATCAACCCACTTAGAAGTGTACACAACGGAATAGTCGGGAATTTTTTTTAATAAATCATGGAAAAAGACACAAATGGTTTGTGGGAGATCGGTTTTCTTGTTGAACTTTTGCATGATGAGGTGAAAAGGGGAGAATAAAATGACCAAGGCGGAATTAGAAAATATGAACGGAAAGGGACGATGGAATTTAAACTGATGTCTAATTCGTCAAGAAGATTTTGCATTCGTATTGTGAAAGGCTTTTCAAAATTACTTTTGCGATTGTAGAGTAATTTTTATTGAAGATCAATGAGCTGTTCATATTCATTGAGTCTCTCATGGAGTTCATTAAATAGTTGCAAGATAAAATATCTCTGTGGAAGGAGAGAGGAGTATCGCCAGCCTCTGAGAGTAACCCAACTCTGGACAACTTTTGTATACTCCAATCGCTAAACAAAGACCTTGATGATGGACTGAATCCAGGATTTTTAAAATATTTCTTATAGAGAAGTTGTATACTACACTTGCGTAATCAAGTTTTGATCTGATCATCTGATGAAGTCTTTATATAAAAGCAAAAGTCCTTTTTACAGCCCCATTACTCATCAGTTTGAGGAGGTTAAGACGTTTCAAACAGTCAGTTTTGCGTTGGCTGATATGTGGTTTGAATGTTAACTTCTTAATAAGGATGATTCCTGGCAGTTTTAAGTTTGAGACAAAAGATAAGGGAATGATAAGGGAAAAAAGAAAATAGACAAATCAGGATCATTTAGATATTTAAGTTTCAAACTACCTACATAGAATGCAAAATTTGAACAAAAAGTCCGTTTGTCAGCCGTGCCGTTCGCAGTGAATTGGGCCGAATTAGTATGTTATTTGTATATTTTAGTATACATACCGATTTAGGATCTATACATACCTTGAATTGAAATGCAAAATATCAGTGAATTGGGCCGAATTAGTATGTTATTTGTATATTTTAGTACACATACCGATTTAGTATCTATACATACCTTGAATTGAAATGCTGAAAGGATTTAAGGGAATTATTTTTTGTGACGATTCAAAAGGTATATCTGGACAGTTTTAGGGCGCTTGGGGCACAACTGGACCCCAATTGGGCCCTATGTAACAAATTTCATCCAAATCGGCGAACATTTCATCCAAATCGGCAACTATCCGCTCACGACGGGCAGACGGTGATTCTATGTATGACCTTGAAACATAAAATATCAAATTGGTTGGGTTATATTTTATAAGCTAAAATATCACATTGGCGGAGTTTTTTTAGGAATAATCCGTCGTTTTAAATTGTACGTAGGTACCCAAAATGTTAAATGTTACTTTTCTTTTTTGGAGAAGGCGGTCGAATGATTCAAGTGGGGTACCTACTTCGTACTTCGATATCTCAAACTCCCAAAATCAAAATTTTTTAAGTCTACATGCTCAAAACAATAAGTAAAATATAACTATGTAAAAAATAACTAAACTATCTACATATTATTAGACACTAATGCACTAAATATTTCGATTTTATGTATAACACAGCACAAAATATCAGCACTCGAAAATTATAACTGCGGCGCTTTCTCTTTGGACCGATTCAATTGGAACTAGGGTTGGTGGCGTAGTGGAAAGATGCTCTGACTGGTAAACAGTAGGATGCGAGCCGCTTGGGTTAAAACCAAGCCAACCCATCGAATTTCTTCCTCATTAATTTGAGATATTTACCACTCTTGGAGGACATGGAAGGGACCGGGATTAAGAAAATCTAGTCCGCCGTCCTCAAAGTAGCATAATATGCTATTTCCACCACCATGTGGTGGACACGAAAAATAAATAATTTAATCTTGAGATCTGCGAATGAAAAAGATTGGGAACCGCTGCGCAATTTCCTAGAATTGAGGTTGCGCAATTTCCTAGAATTGAGATTGAATGAGTACAGGTGGCAACAAAGGTTCATATGACTGACCTCAGTCATTTGTATATCTCTGTGATGACCCAATCAACATTGGACCAAAGCGGACGTTACTAATGCGTAACTTTGCATATGCTTCCTAACAGAGAGGAACCACGTGAGAGGAAAAATGTTTGGAATTCTATTTTAAAAAATTTATTTATCCATTAATTACGTCAAAAAGTTTACTTATGCGTGTACATAAATCAGTCTTACCTATTCAATGTTTCGGCAGAGAGGCCTAATCAGAAACTTGATAAAGGACCTTGCATAAAAAGATTGATAGGAAATGAGTTTTCCAGTGCCGGATTTAACAGAAGACTGAGTTGGGGGGATTCAGGCGAATGTCCTACAACCTCCCACGAGGGCTTAGGTAGAAAAAAAAGTCTGAGAAGGCTGGAGTCTAGGGAGACATATTTGGGTCCAAAATGATTTCGAGAGAGAGAGAGAGAGAGAGAGAGAGAGAGAGAGAGATAGAGCGGCTATCAACTTGGGTAGTCCCGTGGTCCCGTATTTACTTCGAAAACAAACGAAAATCCACCTCGGTTGATTGCGCCCTGCTATTTCTAATACGTATTTTCTATTTCTCTGGCACATTTTTCTGGTTGTATACCTACTGTAATTATTTCGAGTGACGAAATAATTTCATAAAATAAAATCACCAACTTTTATACACAAATCATTAAGTTACAATTTAATTTACAAAAAATTGTAGAGGTCGGTAGGGGGCGGCAAAATTTGAATAGCGCACAGGAAAATGTGTAAATAGACCACTGGAACTTTCGGTCAAATTGTCTGAAATTTCGGTGAAAGAATGCATTATTTTATATGTCTAAAAGTGGCCCTGGTAATATCTTTAAATGGGGCATGGGGCCCTGTACTAAACATTTGCCTTTATTTTTCTACGAGTACCTTCTAGGCGAGTAGCCTAATATCGATGATCCTTTGTTTCAGATCAAGATGAAGGAAGATATTCCCAAGAAAAAGAAATTACAAAGGTCACTCTGTGGTAAGTGAAAAGTCAGTGGCATATCGATGAGAATGGGGTCACGTGATAGTTTTTCGGCAGGGAGCCCTTTACCTGAAAATCTACGGTGAGATACTATTCGTAATCAAAAATTCTGAACGTATAAAGTAATAAGTATGGTAAATTGACATATTGAGAAGTTTAGGGTCATCACAATGCAACAGCAACGAGGAGATCCGGGTTCGATTTTCAAAAGAATGACATAATATTGATGTGCTTATATTTTTATTAACGAACAGTCCAGTGGTCATCACACTGGAATTGCAACCAGGAGACCCGGGTTGGATGTTCAAAACAATGACATAATTGCTATGCTTAATATACTCGTATTCTTATTAACCAACAGTTGTGGTCTAGTGGTCGTCACACTGGAATTGCAACTAAGAGACCCGAGTTTGATACCCAGCGAGATCGGAATTTTCAAGGTTTACAAAATATTCAATTATTCCGATTTAGTGTTTGGGTGTTTTACATGCTGCACAGTCTCGTGAGGACAATTAAGTATCCAAGGTAGAGGCGAGGCGATCACACGTGACAGCGGGAAGATGAAAAAATCTTGTAACGCTGTGATGAATAATTAAACATTGTGAAACACTCACAAGAGTGTACCACTAAAAAATTTACTATTTTTATTCGCGAAATTCATTACAAATTAATCAAATACAAACATGGTGACTTGGTATATTATTTTCAATAATGAACCTTTGAAATCGTCAAGAAAATAAATATGCCCCCCTCAAAATATGTTATTTTATTTTACATTTTAAGGTAAGTAGAATCCAAAAATCGATTAAATAAAATCTGTATGTACGCCGCGTCGTACACCGTCCGTTTGTGGTCTAATTGTGCGCCAAAACTTTTGGGTGCAATCGAAGGTAATGTTGTCGGCTTTTTCAGTTCTTTAGCGGTTTTCAGTGTTCCTGTCCAAAACAACACGCTCGGCTGTAAAGGGTTAAGTAATTTTTCTATTAGACTTTAATGGAAAAGTGCTAGATACTTGAAATTTGGTCCGGATGTCATATTTGGGTATAATTATGCTTTGGAACTTTTGTATGAAATTGAATATACTGCTGGCGAAAAGGATTTTTTTTAATTTGACTTTTGGATTCTACGTAGGTACCTACATAATAAGTCTCCCTGTCGTAGTGGGTATCACACTGGCTTTGCACGCGGGAGACCCGGTTTCGAATCCTGGCGGAACCGGTTTTTTTCGGAACTGTGCTTGGTTGTTCGAGGTGCACTCATCCTCGTGAGGACAATTAGGTAGCTACTTTAATGTGAGTAGCGACCAGTGGCGGCATTACAAGAGCAAAAAATATGTAGTGCAGTGATGGATTAGTGTAGTGGCCCTTGTATTGCTGTGATACCCACAAATCTAGGTTGTGACAACACAATACTATGTGTTAACACAAATATAAATACATTTACATTTTTACCTACATAATAACGTAGGTTATCAATCTTTTTCTTTTTTTTTGGGGAGGGGGAGTAATTTTTTTCAGCCCATAGAACAATAAACCCATGTGTCACATTGGCAGAGTTTTGTCAATTATAAATTTTAAAAGAATAAAAAGTAATATTTATCCAATTGTTAAGTGATCGGTTGTCTAAAATCTTAACCAAATTGTTGATATCTCTTGAAAAATTTCTCATTTTTTGTGGTAGTAAAAAACACAGGTTTGGGGGGGGGCTCCTCAGTCCTCATTGCACGGGACCCCAGGCAATATGTCTGCCCAGCCTGTCTCTTGGTACGCCACTGTTGTCTAGGTATAAAGTTCACCAAAACGCTGAAAAACAGATTTGACTATTTTGGATACCCTGATAAACAGGGATTATTTTTTTTTTTTTTAATATAAAATCGCAAACATGTTGCCTCTTTATTTATTTTTTACATAAACTAGATAGATAAAAAAAACAAGAAATAAATATTATATATATAAAAAAAAACAATTAGAAATCCCTGAAAAGAAAAACAAAATACATAAGCAAGTAGACTAAATAAGTTACAACCCATTCCCTCTGA
>CM022879.1:13643918-13655700 GCA_012654025.1 Pachypsylla venusta | reverse complement strand
TTTAAACTTCAATTCAACCATTTCTCCGAAGTCAAATGTTCCACCATATCTTTCTTGTTTAAACTTCAATTCAACCATTTCTCCGAAGTCAAATGTTCCACCATATCTTTCTTGTTTAAACTTCAATTCAACCATTTCTCCGAAGTCAAATGTTCCACCATATCTTTCTTGTTTAAACTTCAATTCAACCATTTCTCCGAAGTCAAATGTTCCACCATATCTTTCTTGTTTAAACTTCAATTCAACCATTTCTCCGAAGTCAAATGTTCCACCATATCTTTCTTGTTTAAACTTCAATTCAACCATTTCTCCGAAGTCAAATGTTCCACCATATCTTCCTTCTTCAAACTTCAATTCAACCATTTCTACGAAGAAATGTTCCACCATATCTTTCTTGTTTAAACTTCAATTCAACCATTTCTCCGAAGTCAAATGTTCCACCATATCTTTCTTGTTTAACTTTAATTCAACCATTTCCCCGAAGTCAAATGTTCCACCATATTTTTCTTCTTTAAACTTCAATTCAACCATTTCTCCGAAATCAAATGTTCCACCATATCTTTCTTGTTTAAACTTCAATTCAACCATTTCTCCGAAGTCAAATGTTCCACCATATCTTTCTTGTTTAAACTTCAATTCAACCATTTCTCCGAAGTCAAATGTTCCACCATATATCTTTCTTGTTTAAACTTCAATTCAGTCTGGAATCCCCCATTAATTTTGACCATCTTTGATTTTATTGACAATGCGTGGCCAATGTTCAACCAATTTTTTGATTTTTTATAAAAAAATTTAGAATAATTATGTTGAAAAACTTTATCAATGGCACTTCCCTGAGGAAGTGTGCTTCGAGCGGAGGCAATATTTCCCCTTTGAATGGCGAAACTAAAGGTCGTATCACAATATTTGTCATGATTCCAAAATTTTGGCACTCTTTATTTGATGTATATTTGTTCAATTTTTGTGTTTGGTATATTTTATATTTGTGCCCCTATCACAATTGGATGAAATTTTGAAATAAAATTATTTACTTTCAAATAAGATTTTATTTCTTGTGTAGGTATATTATACCATAGCAAACAAATATTTTTATCTGTAATAAATACAAGAGCAGATCCAGGCTATTTTTTTTGGGGGGGGGGGAGAACTAAGGAAAAAAAATGCATTTATTGTGGTAATAATGTGTCAATAAAGAATAATGTTTTTTATGCATACATATAAAGAGCAATGTTATACATTAAAATCGAAGCGATGTCTGCCCACTTCTTCTGGAGTTACCTCAATATAATAATTGATACATATTTAGAAGTGCTAATCCATTTAATCTTTTCTGCAGCATTGTAGTTCTGAGCCTAATATAGGTATGGGGTAGGTACAACTTTCAACAATTTGTTTCATCTATTGCAAGAACTTTTGAGGGGGACTCTCCCCCGGTTCCCCCCGTGGATCCGCCCCTGAAAAAATATAATTTTGATACCTTCTCTTTATCCAATACGATTTCTGATCGACATTTAATTTGGTTTTTCTTTACTTGTGTATTTTCGACAATTAAGAACTTGGGCGTCCACAGACGACTTAGAAATATTTTAAAGAGGCGATTAATGAAATAGTTTTCAAAAAGAATCAAACGATGATGAACGTGTTTGTCATGCGCTTAAACACAATCAGACTATAATGACTAATTTTGGTAATTTTTGAGACAATCAAATAGCGAATTTGATCAAATATATTTGTTGATCAAACTGTTTGGTACTATTTGAAGTCAAAAAATGATAAAATTTGGCATCATGACAAATAGTGTGATCGTACATTAATTCTACCTTAAGGACTGAAGTACTCCCCTGTGCGTCTATTCTTCATCTCAAGGACCAGGGCTTTGGAGATGGAGTTGAAAAGCTTCAAAGCACATCATGGTCCAAAAGATCCGAAAGTTTGGAATCCGAAGGGGATAAAATCATGGTTTTGTAACTCTTTGTACTCCAGGCATTTCCTTAGTTCCGCCCGCTTTGCTGGGAGCTGGGAGGTAGGGTGAGGCGGGAGGCCTACGTTTCATTTTAAACATTTGAGGCAGATTTCTTTAGCTTACGCAATCTTTCTGCGTTTTTATTAAATTCTAGGGCCTCCGATTCTACACGCCATAGCCAAGAATTGAACGCTATGTCTCCATATTTTTCTTTTAATAATCTGTGACGAATGGCCGTCCCTTCAACTATTCTTTGCAAATAAAGGGGATGTTCACCAAGTTTTTTACTTGAATACTCAGCCTCTGACGTTATATCTGCAAAATTTGGTATTTTGGGTTCATCTTCCAGTTCAGCCAATGTCTGCTCTAACACTGAGAAATCGTGATTACGATGGACTGATTTAGACGATTTTAAAGATGGTGTTATATTAATATAATCTGAAAAGAAGAGAACACATCAATGTCATTTTGTGATATACAGCTTTTAATATGTTAACCTCACATTTCCCTGAAACATAATCTCCAGCTTTAATATTAACCTTACATTTCCTTGAATGAAAATATCCAGCTTTTATGTTAACCTCAAATTTCACTAAACCAGTGTCCGGCTTTTACTTTACCTCTCTTTTTCCAAAAAATTGAGGACCCCAGTCAGGGCGCTCAATATTTTGGATCTTGTGAAGCACTCGGCCGCCACTGGATTTGCTAATAGTTTTGGTGTAGTTTCTGTAACGCCAATCATTTAGGGTATGTTAATAATTGTGAACGTTAGTGAACTCCACTTTACATCCTGAAATGCACTTGTATATGTGTATTGTGTATGTATGTTACGCGATACTGGCGATACAATTCACAATTTTCATCCCATTTTGACGAAATTTGGTATACATGTTTAGGGTATGATTATAAAGGAAATTTGCTGTATAGTTTTGGGGGTCCTGGGCCCCCCGGGGGGCCCAATTTTTTCTTTTGAAAATGATTTTTTTCTCTTTTTAACGATTTGTTATAGAAACGTAAATGTTGATATGTGATGGCTAATGTTAGGGGCTTTTCGATTTTGAAAAAATTTGGGGGCCGGTAGGGGGAGGGCCCCCAACTTTTTTTTAAATATTTTTTTGAAATTTGATTAAGATATTTTTTGGTTTATTATTTTCAATAATAAACCTTTGGAATTCACGAAAAAAAAAATTACTCCCCTCAAAATTTGATATTATACGGTTCGAGGTACGTAGAATCCAAAAATCAAAAAAAAAAAAAAAAAAAAAAAAAAAAAAAAAAAAAAAAAANAAAAAAAAAAAAAAAAAAAAAATCCGTTTGTCCGCCGTACGCCGTGATGGACTCTTTTGCCACTTAGCGTTGACCGATTTGGATAAATTTGGTATATAGGTCCAATCTGGGCTCTAATTGTGCCCCCTTTGGGTGCAATCGAATACACCTATGGCGATTTTTGCCGCTTTTTAGCGGTTTTCAGTATTGCTGCCTAAAAGAAGAATGGTACGAGCTAGAGATTTGAAATTTTGTACGTATGTCATATTTGGGATCTCAGTTAGCTCCGAAACTTTGGGGTTCAAGCAAATATATCGCTGGCGGTTCGTCGATATCGAGTTTTAATGGCAACACAGTTTGAGATCTGCAGAGCCCAAATCTCGAGTTTCAGCCCTAATAAGTGCTACAGAGTGCTATGTATGTCAGTTTTATGCCATTGACAACACACTAAACTTTTGGTTGAAATCGAATTTGACGGTTTTTTCGCTTTTTAGCGGTTTTCACAAATCCAACAAGACATTTTAGGTTGAGGTCCAATCTATCGTTCGTGGTTTTTTGCCTCTTTTTAGCGGTTTCTGACCAATTTTCGAAGGTTTTCACAAAAACCTCCAAAACGCGTTCATAACTTTTAACTAAAGTCTACTCGTTGGCGGTTTTGTCTCTCTTTGTCAGTCTAGAATCCTGAAACTCAAGATTTGGGCTCTAGACCTCAAAAATTGTTTTGGCATTGAAAAATTCAGCACATCACAATATTGGTTTATTATGTACAATAATGAATCTCTGAATTCGTCACGAAAAAAAAAATCATCCCCCCCCCAAAAAAAATTTGATATTATACGTTTCAAGGTACGTAGAATCCAAAAATCAAATAAAAAAAAAATCCGTTTGTCCGCCGTGATGGGCACTTTTGCCACTTAGCGTTGACCGGTTTGGATGAAATTTGGTATATAGGTCCCATCTGGGCTCTAATTGTACCCCGAAACTTTTGGCTGCAATCGAATACATCCATGGCGATTTTTGCCGCTTTAAAACGGTTTTCATTAATCCTGTCTAAAAAGAGAATGGTAAGAGCCAGAGACTTCAAATTTAGTAAGAAGGTATGTCAAATTAGAGTCTAATTACGATCCGTATTTGGAATCGTAATTTTTTTTGGGGGGAGGGGGTATTTTTTGCCAAAAAAATGATAAACCCAAGTGTCACATTGGCAGAGTTTTTATATGAATGACTACAACACTAACGACACCTGATCAATCTGATCATATTGACCCACTAGTTATTTACAATTACCTATTTACAATTAAACGGTCTTCACGCCGTAATACCACGGGCCTCGCGAGAAGTCAATTCGGCTCAGTGTACGTAATTTCCAAGAATTATATGCCTTCTCTCCATATTTCTCCTTTAATAATTTATTACGAATGGCCATTCCTTCCTCTACTCTATATAAAAAGAGGGGATGTTCACTAAGTCTTCTCATTGAATCCTGGGCCTCTGACACTATATTTGAAATATTGTTTATTTCTGGTTCACCATCCAGTTCAGCCAATGTCTGCTCTAACACTGAGAAATCGTGATTGCGCCCGACTGATTTAGCAGATGGTGTTATATTAATATCACCTGGAAAGAATGGAACGCTTGCCAGCGTTATCTTGTCATATACAGAATATCCAGGTTTTATTCAGGGAAATGTGAGCAATTTTCTTACTAGATCATAACCTCTCTGGGGTTTAGTGGTCCGATGATACTCACTCTCCAACTGAGTAGAGTAGATTAGGTGTGAGACCGGGTCCTCTTCCTCCAAACATAGTGTACATGTACAAAAAGGTTTTTTCCTACCGATTCCTATATTGTGTAGGTGTTTTCTAAGACCAAAATGTTCCTTCATTATTCTACTCCCCACAATGTGTACATTTGCGGAATGGTTTTTCCCTAAAGATTCCTATATGGTGTAGGTGTTTTCTAAGACCAAAATGTCCCTTCATTATTCCAGTGATTAGTCTCATTTGTTTCCTCTTCCTCCCTACATAGTGTATATGTACAAAATGTTTTTTCCCTATTTCTAAGACCAAAATGTCCCTTCATTATTCCAGTGATTAGTCTCATTTGTTTCCTCTTCCGCCCTACATAGTGTACATGTACAAAATGTTTTTTCCCTATTTCTAAGACCAAAATGTCCCTTCATTATTCCAGTGATTAGTCTCATTTGTTTCCTCTTCCTCCCTACATAGTGTACATGTACAAAATGTTTTTTCCCTATTTCTAAGACCAAAATGTCCCTTCATTATTCCAGTGATTAATCTCATTTGTTTCCTCTTCCTCCCCACAATGTGTACATTTACGCAATGGTTTTTCCCTAAAGATTCCTATATTGTGTAGATGTTTTCTAAGACCAAAATGTCCCTTCATTATTCCAGTGATTAGTCTCATTTGTTTCCTCTTCCTCCCCACACTGTGTACATTTACGCAATTGTTTTTCCCTAAAGATTCCTATATTGTGTAGTTGTTTTCTAAGACCAAAATGTCCCTTCATTATTCCAGTGATTAATCTCATTTGTTTCCTCTTCCTCCCCACAATGTGTACATTTACGCAATTGTTTTTCCCTAAAGATTCCTATATTGTGTAGTTGTTTTCTAAGACCAAAATGTCCCTTCATTATTCCAGTGATTAATCTCATTTGTTTCCCCTTCCTCCTCACAATGTGTACATTTACACAATGGGTTTTTCCCTAAAGATTCCTATATTGTGTAGTTGTTTTCTAAGACCAAAATGTCCCTTCATTATTCCAGTGATTAATCTCATTTGTTTCCCCTTCCTCCACACAATGTGTACATTTACACAATGGGTTTTTCCCTAAAGATTCCTATATTGTGTAGGTGTTTTCTAAGACCAAAATGTTCCTTCATTATTCCAGTGATTAGTCTCAATTGTTTCAGATTCAAGCGAAGGAGATCAGCAGTTGAACATAGTACCTATTACCTTGATCAGCATTAAGTTTCTGTTTCTTCATATAGTTTTTGTATGCCTCATCTCCATATTTGTCTTTCAGTAATCTGAAAAATATTGAGTCAGCTTCTTTTTCTTGCTCTTCATCTAACATTCCATTATGCAATTTGAATACTTCCTGGGCTTCTGATTCAATATCTTCAAAGTCGGATTTGATCGTTTTTCTTAATTCAAGTATTGTTTGTGAGTAGACTGAGTAATGTTTTTTAGGATCGTATCCATCGATCCCAAGATTCCGGCGAAGGAAATTTGGTGATGGTACAGCTGATAATTTGTTAGTATAACCTGAAAAATAAAAAAAAATAATATGTGTTAGGTATCTTTTCTATTAGAAGATATAGTGTCTAATCAGGACAGTTACATTGAAAGATCTCGCCTTGATATCACGACACTAAACGAATCAAATGTTAAAGCAATAACAATATTTCCGCACTCCACAGGGGATTGGTGCCACGCACCAAGTCATGGGGGTCTATTATTTTGATATATTTGACCGTTTTGGCTACCTCGTAGGTATTGTTTAAATTTCATTTTTTCTGATCACGGATTCGAAGTTTTGTGGCCAAACTTGTTTTATGGAAGATTAATTTAAGTATGTATATACTTACCAACAAGAATTATTAGAAATAAATTAAGTCGGAACATATTAGAGACTGTACAAGTGTACCAGATAACTATAGTGTCAAAATATGTATGTCACGAAATATGTTTGCCTAGTGTTTAGTCGCCCATATGGCTTGTCGTTTGCATGTCTTCACTTTACCCTAAATTAGGTGCACACATTTTCTCATTCAGTGTGTATCAAAAATTATGATTCTTATCTAAATACCTATAGGTATATTAGAAATCATAAATCTGTGTCTTTGTAACATAGGGATTATCCGTTCAAATATCACTGCCCAAAGGATAGCAGATACCGAAAAATTAATGGCCATTCCCGCACGAGGTTTGGGCTCTGGGGATTTCAAAACGTGTTTTGGCATTAGAAACTCGACTTCCAAAATTTCTGCCAATTAAAATGGTTCCTTTTTTGGTTTATTATTTTCAATAATGAACCTTTGGAATCGTCACGAGAAAAAAATACCCCCTCCCAANGATATTTTACGTTTCAAGGTACGTAGAATCCAAAAATCGAATAAAAAAAATACGTTTGTACGCCGCGCCATTCGCCGTGATGGGCCTTTTTGCTACTTAGCGTTGACCGATTTAGAAGAAATTTAGTGTATAGGTCCCATCTGGGATCTTATTGTGCCCTGAAACTTTGGGGTGCAATCGAAGGCACCGTTGGCTGTTTTTGCCGCTATTTAGCGGTTTTCAGTAAGTATTGCTGTCTAAAAACAGAATGATAATAGTTAGAGATTTGAAATTTGGTATACATGTCAACTTTTGGATTAATCTTGTCTAAAAAAAGAATGCTATGGAATTGAAATATCAATATGTTGTTGTTGTTGTTGTTGTTTTTTTTTGGGGGGGGTGTATTTTTTTATCCAGTAAAATGGTAAACCTATGTGTCACAGTGGCAGAGTTTTTATAGATGTGAGGAATGTCATGTGATGTTCATATACAAGATTTTTTTCTTTTCCAGATTTTGGTGATCGCCAATGGTTCATATCTTTATGAATCTTGGGCAAATCCTCCAGTCAGTCCTTTGGTGTGTGTATACTCGTTCAATTATACCAACACGGACCCATTTCTGAAAGGTTACACCGATAAACTTCAAATTCAAGAAGTCGGTCCTTACTGTTATGTAGAAACAACAAAAAAAGTTCTAATCAAGTTTCATGATAATGGCACCGTGTCTTATAAGGAGAATAAAACATTTACGTTCATGCCAGCAGCCTCACATGGGAGACGAGACGACACACTTGTTATACCGAATGTACCCTTTCTAAGTGCACTCGCTATTGGTAGAAATATGAATATTATTCCAAGAATGGGTTTCTATACACTTTTAAGAAGCTCGGAACCATTTAGTACTGTCAAAGCTCATGATTCCTTGTTTGGTTATGATAATACATTGGTGACCATCCGGAATACAGTTTCAAGATTTACCAATAACCCAGTGCAGTTTACTAAGTTTGGAATGTTGGCAAAGGTGAGTGTACACCCATCTAACAAAAAAACATCTATTGGTTGTGATGGAATTTAACCACCGGCACCAGTGGGAGTAAGCCAGCCTCATTGGGTGACGGTCCTGAGCCCGTGTAAATACACAATGTTAGGAAGGGTATATATAGCATTAAAAAAACTCTGCTTTAAACCAAAGATCAGAGCCGTAGACAAAAAATCCGGGCCGGGGGGAAAAATTTACGGACCCTTCTATTATTCTCAAATTACCGTGTGGGCAGTAATAATATTAAAAGTAGGCAATTCACTTAGTTGAAATGAAAAGGCGTGTACGCTTCTTCTTGACAACAAATAATTTGATTATCAGATGTTAATGTTTACGAAATATACCAATATTTATAATTACTGTATAAGCTGAAAGGTCGCACTATATTTTAAAATCAGTGTCCTGCAATAACCAATGTCGCTTATTAGCCCACTATCGCTAAACTTCTGATTTTGTGTGTTTGAAAATTTTTCATAACTTTTAAATTGATTTATTCATTACTAGCAGGATACGCCCGCTTCGCTTGGCGCCTTATAGGCATGGCCGTTTATAGTTTCAACCCCTTTTTTCGCGATAAAAAGTAGCCTATGTCCTTTCCTAAAGTTTAGTCTATCTCCATACCAAATTTCATCAAAATCGGTTCAGTAGTTTAAGCGTGAAAACGTAACATACATACATACAGACAGAGTTACTTTCGCATTTTACAGCTAAAGAGAGTAGGTACAACAGTAGGTTGGTGGCACCATTAAATTTCCCTTTAAAAAATAAGTGGGGTTTGTATCGAACGTTTTCTTCCTTAACGGTTTCCGAGATATTTGACTATGTCCTTTAAAATGACTCACCTTGTATAAAAAATATATTTTATTTTTTCATAACAACTAATTGATTCACCTAAATATCTTCAAATTGTCAAACAATTTATATATAGGTAGGTCGATATTCATGACAATACAGATAATTGTATCGGTTACACACATTTAACTGTTAAAAACCACATCAATAGTTTTGAATCTTTATATGCTCTAGGCTCAGACAAAACTAAATACAATGAACGAGAATTGTTACACTTTTAAGAGAACTTTACGTTAACAATAACAGATGACGCAAAGTCAGGTGTTCAATACGTAGGGGAGACTGGGGCAAGACGGGATAGCTAAGGTTTGAGCGGCCATAACTTCCAAACAAAAAATTATTCAACAAAAAGGAATATATTAAAGAAAAGCAAATTTTGTTTATTTTTAAAAAATCAAAAAAAAAAAGTTTTAATGATAAAAAGGAAAAAGATAAAGAGCTTTTTGTTAGTAAAGTCAAAAATCCCAACTTGCCCCACCGGTGGGGTAAGATGGGATACCTAGGGGCAAGATGGGAAATGTCATTTGAATACGTAAGAACTATATGTAAGTTACCCACATAGTTAACAAACAAAATCGTTTCAGAATCATTGGTGCGCTTGTTGAGATATAACAAATTTCAGCTCTGATGGTGTTTCCTCTCTTTGCAGAGGTTAAGACCCCCACTTGTTTTTGTCCTTTGAGAGATAGGATCTTTGATCGGTGTTTAGGAATGATAGTTACGCCACTTTCATCACAGTTGAAAATTCTGTCAGGCGTGAGTTTGTGTTGATCAACAGTCCAAAGAATTTTCCAACACTTATACACGATTGAAAGCAGATGCTATTACAGCACTGGTCGCTTCGGGTTTACGAAGTGATATTTGGGGATGTTGAGCTTTGAATCCAAAGTACCAATCCATGCCGGCTAATCTCCTTACTCTGCTTGGAAAATGAGTACGCTTTTCCCAATTCTTCAGCCCACTCATAAGCAACAGATCTTCAGTATGTAATCCAACAGAAGATCCAACATAAGAATGGACCAATGTCTTACGTGTTGTTGTGGGAGCACTTGCTGCTCTTGAATCTTTGATTCCTGTTTGGGACATCAAACTGCCTTACCGCGCTCAAGGACCCCACTTCATTGTTCAGAATAGAACCACCCTCACAGCACGGTCCATGCTTTCAGATGACCATTGTCCCCTCTGCGTCTTTCTTTGATAGAGACGTACCATCTTGGATCCTCCTGTAACACAAAAAAATAAAACATTTTTAGAATACTACATAAAAGTTCTATTGGGGCAAGACGAGACACTATCTCGTTTTGCCCCAATGAAAAAATCCCGTCTTGCCCCATGCGGAATTAACTGACTAAAATAATTGAAAAAAAATAATAGGAATGCACTGGTTCTAAATATTTTAGTACATATTACTTAAAAGGAATTAATGTAAGAGACTACAAAGACTGAAATAAATTAATAAAACGGTACTTACCACAAGAGCTATTCACACTACCAACATATCACAAATTTCGTTTTAACTTTTCTTTGCTATATCACTGCAAAATAAAACTAAGTGTAAAGAAAGATCTATCAATTTCTCATCATTTGTAATAAAAATCCAACAGCTA
Organism: Pachypsylla venusta; assembly: GCA_012654025.1. NCBI lineage: Eukaryota > Metazoa > Arthropoda > Insecta > Hemiptera > Aphalaridae > Pachypsylla > Pachypsylla venusta. The sequence continues at coordinate 13,644,895 of CM022879.1, read as the reverse complement.
GCGTTACTGGTATCGAAATTATTTGACAATCCCGTCTTGCCCCGGTATGCTGTCATGCCCCAGTCTCCCCTAGAGATGTTTGACGAAATTTCAGTTCAACCCAAATTTCAGCTTAAACCAAATGCTAAAATTTCTCAAAACCAAACCTAACTCCACTCGATGTTTTGCAATATTGCTCGCAAATAACATCTACCCAATGCCGATTGTTATTTTGTGCATTTTACTGACTTGCCAGTAACTGTTGCGAGTAAAGAGCTAAGTAAATATTTACGATCAACGATGGCACAAAGTTAGACTAAGTGACCTCGCATTCTAATTGTTATTTTGTGCATTTTACTGACTTGCCAGTAACTGTTGCGAGTAAAGAGCTAAGTAAATATTTACGATCAACGATGGCACAAAGTTAGAGTAAGTGACCTCGCATTGATTTCAATCCGCCAGTGTCTATGGCACGTTGAATACACCAGTTCCCGATGGATCACTAAAGTTAAGCCACGTCCAGCGATGTTGTACCATGTGGGTGTCCACGTGGGTTCGCACCCTCGTGATGCTGGCTATTTTTCCGGGCCAACCCAGATTGGGTGAGGTCAATCTGAGTTAGCTAGTTTGCAAGTTTCCAGCGAATGGAGGGTAAAACAGTCGAGTCAAAAGATGGAAGTTGACAGTGATGATGAATCAAATGATTCGAAACTAGTTTCTTGAAAAATAAAAATAAATAGTGTTTTCAATTTATTTTAAAAGTTAACAAAATACATAATATGAACAAATACAAATGGTGTTTGTTTTGTTTGAGCATGAGCAAGGGCGTAGCCAGCATCTGGCCTAGGGGGGGGGCAGATGAGATCTTCATGTCGGGAGGGAGGGGGTCGGGGTCGATAAAGTAAATCGTTACTTATTTAATAATAAACCCCCAGGGGTAACTGATGATTCAGTTATTGGGGAGGGGCGACCCCAGGGCCTGTGATAAATATCGATAA
>CM022879.1:13632947-13643742 GCA_012654025.1 Pachypsylla venusta | reverse complement strand
TAGGGGGGGGGGGCAGCTGCATCCCCCCTTCCTACGCCCATGAGCATGAGTTTAGATAGTTAATTTTCGTGTTAGGTATGTTCACACCACATTATTTTTCTTTTACAGCGGGTCGGTCTCTCAAAAGATACATTGACAGTATTTACTGGCAAAGATGATCCTGAACAAGTTGGCCAAGTTGAGAGTGTGAATGGGATTACCAATTTGAATGTCTGGAATACAGCAGCTTGCAATGCTGTCTCAGGAAGTGACGGATCACGATTTCCTCAGACCAAAGTGCTCAACAAAAAATCTGTTGCCATTTTTAGTCGAGATTCGTGTCGAACTTTACCTCTTGTGTTTCATTCGGAACAAGTGGTAAGTATAAGTACTGTGAGGTCCAGCAGAATAACTGGTAAGTATACGAACAGCGTGGCCCAGCAGAATAACTGGTAAGTATACGTACAGTGTGGCCCAGAATAACTGGTAAGTATACGTACAGTGTGGCCCAGAATAACTGGTAAGTATACGTATAGTGTGGCCCAGAATAACTGGTAAGTATACGTACAGTGTGGACCAGAATAACTGGTAAGTATACGTATAGTGTGGACCAGAATAACTGGTAAGTATACGTACAGTGTGGCCCAGAATAACTGGTAAGTATACGTACAGTGTGGCCCAGAATAACTGGTAAGTATACGTACAGTGTGGTCCAGAATAACTGGTAAGTATACGTACAGTGTGGCCCAGAATAACTGGTAAGTATACGTACAGTGTGGCCCAGAATAACTGGTAAGTATACGTACAGTGTGGCCCAGAATAACTGGCAAGTATACGTACAGTGTGGCCCAGAATAACTGGTAAGTATACGTACAGTGTGTCCCAGAATAACTGGTAAGTATAAGTACAGTGTGGCCCAGAATAACTGGTAAATATGCGTACAGTGTAGCCCAGAATAACTGGTAAGTATACGTACAGTGTGTCCCAGAATAACTGGTAAGTATAAGTACAGTGTGGCCCAGAATAACTGGTAAGTATAAGTACAGTGTGGCCCAGAATAACTGGTAAATATGCGTACAGTGTGGCCCAGAATAACTGGTAAATATGCGTACAGTGTAGCCCAGAATAACTGGTTGAAATTTTTACTTTCCTTTATTCTATAAAAAGGAAAGTATTGTAATGGGCTGAAATTTACACGTTTTAAGGTCCCCAAATATCGAGTTTCAGCCATTAGTCCGTGTGTGTGTCTGTTTGTAAACAAGATAACTAGAGTTTAAAATCTGATGCCTATTTATAAAGATTTCATGCATGGACGAAATGACACTTTTGGTTAAAATAAAATCTACTCCTAGTCTTGCCTTATTTCTGATTGCTTTTTTTTTCTTCTTCTTCTCTATTGGTCATCCGAGACGAGGGTTTTACACTCCATTCGCTGGAAACTTACAAACCAGCTACCCACATGAACCCCACCCAGCCTGGGTTGGTCCAGAAAAATAGACAGCATCACAAGGCGTGAACTCACGTGGACACCCACATGGTACAACCTCGTTGGACGTTGCTTAACTTCACTGATCCAACGGGAACTGGTATATTTAACGTGGCATGGACCCTGGCTCCTGATTGTTTCAAGTTGGCAAAATAAAAAATCACCTAATGTTTGGTCGCCTGATGTGTTAGTTTTTTAGCATTACACCACGTTGAGGCGAACTAACATTTTCTGAAGAATTTGTGAAGGACCGCCAATGTGTGAGAAAGTATCTACTCTTCCTTGTGAAAGCCTCAGAAGGTGTAACTTTGTTATGCTATTAATTTGGGTAGACAGGTCGCACCTATTATTCACTAATAAAATCCTCTTTATGGTCAGTTTCAGAATGAAATTCCAACATTTCGGTACACCATTGACCCAAACTATTTCAAAAGTTCTTCCAACAAAGCAAACAATTCCTGCTACTGTACAGCCAATACTGAGTGCGCTTATGATGGTGTATTCGACATTTCTCCATGTGCTGAAGGTGAGCGTTGCATTCTTTAGGGCGCTCTAAGACAATCGCATACTCGCTTATCTCATAGAATAACAAACATCATTGCGTATAAGCAAGAAAAAAACAAATACATTTGGTCTTATGGTATAATGAAGCATGTTACTTAAACTCTGCCAATGTGACACATGGGTTTATTATTTTATTGGCTGAAAACTGACGTTGTTCCAATATTCCATGTCGTTCTATCAGGAATCCCGAACCGGCATGGATTTCACTTCAACAACCAGACTTTTTTTTTTTTTTTTTTTCCTTACAGAAGCACCAATTTTGATATCTCAGCCCCATTTCCTTAATGGAGACCCAGAAATTGGACAATATTTGGAAGGACTTAATCCCGATCCTAAAAAGCACGATTTTTTTTTGGACATTCATCCGGTAAGTGTCCTTTTCTGAAAAACAATTGTTGATGTGATTCACACTAGATAAAATGATTTTTGGAAGCAAAAAAGTCATCAAGCACCGAAATACGATAAATGCCGCATTTTGTCCCTAATCCAACAGCCCCACTGTGAACAATCAAATGTAACTGTGGCAAACTTGTCGCATTGTTGAATCGTATTTGGTAAATTTGGTGGGCAAATTCAAAAAAATTAACAAACGTATAGGTTCCATCTGTTTTTTTCCCCAATAACTGAATCATCAGTTACCCCTGGGGGTTTATTATTAAATAAGTACCGATTTACTTTATCGACCCCCCCCCCCTCCCGACATGAAAATCTCAGCTGCCCCCCCCCTAGGCCAGATGCTGGCTACGCCCTTGAACCGGGCCTTCCTATTACGGGTGCGCTACATGATGTCCCCCAAAAAGAAGCAGGGATCAATATCTTAAGATCAGTTTCGAAAAATACTGAATCATGTATTTCTTCATTCAATCAATAGTGTCATCAGTCATCATTGTTTTCGATGGCAGCCAGCTGTATGAGAATACAGCTCCAAAGAAGATGTTGTTTGCTGCTAAAATTATCAAGTGCCATCATACATCTAATTTTTGGAGCCTAATAATTGGCATGGGTCCTCATTACTGTAAAATAATTTCTTCAGTAACATAATAATATTGCAGAGTTGATTTCTATGTTCTTTTAACACCATTAGCTGAGGTAGACCGGGCTCGTTAGGATGGCCACTCTCAACTATCTCTAGTATGACCCATTTTAACTATGGAAATTAGTAAGTTATAATTGCATTGGAAGAAATAGGAAATTTTTATTCCAAAGGAGATACTTTTTCTAGTGTTGTCAGAAATTTTGCACTTTCAGGGGAGGCCCAGTGGAGGTGATCTTTGGAATCTTAAATAGAATATTAAAATATTTTCGGATTTATTTGAGATCTGTACTCAAAACAGAAACGGGGTTATTCCAAAGCAAAGAAATTTCAACAATATTTCAACAATTTATCAATTTTAAAAAAAAAGCCGGCAATAAAGGCTATTATAAAAGGGGATATTCTGATCGGGACGCAGATCGAGCAATCTCTGTGCTATACAACAACATAAGTAAGTATGCGTCTGTCGGTCTGTCTACAAGCAACCTTAGCCTTTAGTATTTCGCTCCGTTTAAAATTAGAATTTGACCGAAAAATTAGCTTTTTCTTGAAAACGATTTAACATTTTTGAGTTCTGATAATAATTTATCTGAGGCTCAGAATTCTGCGCCTATCATGAAATCATAATTGTCATAGACCCCTTCAAAACTATAGACTGATACCCCGTTTTAGCTAAACAAATAGAATTTTCTAAGTTTCATACAAAAATTCGAAAATTGTCCGTAAACGGGTCGACATTTTTTTTATTGTTATTATGTCTGGGGTCTCAGTCTATAGTTTTGAAGGGGTCTATGACAATTATTTTTTGATATCTCTTACCGTTTGGGCTAAACAAATAGAGGGTGTTTTTTTTTAGAGATACTCGACTTTAAATTATAATAAAACAAAGAATATATTTTTACTATCAATGAAACGGGCTTTATTGGATAGAAAGTTTTATGACATTAGTGTTTAAATATGATTTCGGTCATGTGGCAGCCAATGCTGGCGCGTACAAGGCGCAATCTGGAATATCAATTTTCACAAACTTTTCGCAGAATTTGAGGCCATATTTCGCCAATAACTCTTCGAATGTTGATTTCTAGGTGATCAATTGTCTCTGGTTTATCGACGTAGACAAGTAAATTAGCTGACATTGATCTTGCTGACATGTGCTTCCAACAGGACGGAGCCACATGCCACACAGCCGCTACAATTGATTTACTCAAAGAAACTTTTGATGAAAGAATAATTTCGCGTAATGGTCCAATTAATTGCCACCAAGATCGTCTGATTTAACCCAATTGGATTATTTTCTTTGGCGTTATGTAAAGTCAATTGTCTAGGTTGAAAAAATAAACCAGAGACAATTATTGGCGAAATACGGCCGCAAATGCTGCGAAAAAGCAGATTGCGCCTTGTGCGCGCCAGCCTTGGCGGCCACATGGCAAAAATCATATTTAAACATTAATGTCATAAATTTTTTTTCCAATAAAACCCGTTTCATTGATATTAAAAATATATTCCTTGTTTTATTATAATTTAAAGTTGTGTACCTCTAAAAAAACACCCTATACTTACCTCACCAAGTATATAGCCAAACCATCTCTGTATATAGCAAAACCATCATCTTAGTCTCTGCGATTTGATAATTCATCCTCATGATTTTTATGGAATTCATCCTCATGATTTTGATATATTTTCCACTATTGGAGGAAATGGAAGGATCCGGGATTATCAATATCTAGACCCTTCCACCACCATTGGTTTCCGCCATGGAAAGGAAGTACTAACTGCTGCTGACTTAAATTACAGAAATATGGAATGACCCTAGGAACACTTTCTAGGATTCAAATAAACGTGGAAGTGAAAAAACCCCAAGAAGTAATTTTCATGAGAGTCTTACCCAATCAGATGATTCTACCCTTACTCTGGATGGAAATAGTAAGTAACTCGTAATACTTTGCTAGTAGTGAGCAGATTTCACTATATCACAAAAACACTGATTTTTATGTTAAAAGTGAAAATGGATTAATAGACAGAACATCGTGCGTTTTTTGCCGTGATTTGGTTTTTAGTGAGTCCATCACATTTAAAATCAGAAAAATTTCCGTCGCCATTTTTCGATTTCTTAAAAATAAAATTATTAGAAGCAAAACAATTTAGATATTCAACCAGTTACAAAAACCTTCTCCTACAGCTTGCACCCATCTAAAGAAAAGAAATGAAGTTTAGATCCTTTTTAGATACAAACCGGTTGGCTACTTATTTTACAAGTTTTGTATTATCACGAATATAATAACACTTCTAAAATAATTTGGTTAAATTGGGATACTATGTCAAGTAAAACCATATTAAGGCAGATAAAATACTATATCTTCACTGTAAAAATTTTAAAAATAAAAGAGATGTTAAAGCTGACTAGTTTCGTGCTCTCCTGAGCACATCATCGGAGCTAGGCTGGTCGAAGACTGAGAGTTTAAGAAGAAGAAGAGAGAGAGAGTATGTTTATTTATTTTTGTGTGTGTTACTGCAATTCCTCTGGCTAGCGGANTTTTTTTTTTTTTTTTTTTTTTTTTTATCTGATAAGTTCAAACTTTTGATTGGATTGGAGCTCCGATGATGTGCTCAGGAGAGCACGAAACTAGTCACCTTTAACATCTCTTTTATTTTTAAAATTTTTACAGTCAAGTGAAGATATAGTATTTTATCTGCCTTAACTTCTAAAATATTTATTTCATAAGTGTTATTATATTCGTGAAGTACGAGTAATTACTCTTTTGGGCTACACAAACCGCTGCACCTGGGATTTTTGTGCTTGTAGTTACAAGTGCTAAACTGACTTCTAATGATTTTTTAATTCCTCTTATTTCAGTCAAGCAACAATATGCCCGAGAACATGTTCAACATGGTATACCACGCCACATTTACTGTCCATTATTTAGAAGTATTTCTGAAATGGAGCTCTCTAACGTTCTTTGTGATCGCCAGTGTATGTCTGGTCAGGAGGACAACCGACTATCTTAAACAACACTGGTAGTGTCCATACACAAAGTACTTAAGAAAAGTAATGCTCATACAAAAGGTGCTACAATTGTGTCAGACCAACGAACAAAGCGAGCTTTCACGCACAGCGGTTTTTTCTTAAAAACTGCTACGTGAGGAAAGACTAATCAGTTAGCCACAAGGACTAGCAGAGTAAATCGGGCTGAAAAAACCGCTGTCTGTGAAATGTAGTTAAATTTGTTGGTATGAATGATCGTCTAATAGCAGAATTATGCAGGGCACGTCATTGTAAAATGAAATAAAGAAAAAATGTGAAAACACTCAAAACATAATATATCTCCAAATGGTATTTCTTGCTCATTTTTTGGCACAGAAAATCGGGAAAAATAAATATTATATTTTTTTTTTGTGTTTCAGATTTACTATTTGGTAGAGGGGTATGTCCGGTCATTTTTCATTATATTCTTTCGATTCTCGTCAATAATTCGGTACCAAAAAATTTCCTAATAAGAGCCGTTTTCGATGATACCAAATAGCCACTGGAATTTAATAAAATAACCCTCAATCTTAACTTTTAATGTTTTTTTGTTGTAATTATTATAAGCTCAGGTCGAAATCGACTAAATTTGTTCTGGGTTTCCAATGGACTTATAAGTTTTACATTTTATTTAAAGATAAAAATTTTTTTTTTACAAAGGTCCTAAATCTAAGATAAAGAGGAAAAAGAACCTATCTTCTAAGAGAAGGTGCTTATTAAATTTGTTACCAGGTATAGTTGTAGATCTCATATTTGTTAGGTTTTAATAAATTATATTTTTGTTTATATAATATATCTTATTTTTATTTTTCTTCGTAGAAACCTAAAGAGAATGACAGTTGTAACAAAATCATATAATTATCTATACTTGCCCAGTTAGTAACTGACTGACTCACTAATTATCAGCGTAACTCGACGAGGCTAAACCTAGAAACTTAATATTTTGAGCATAGTTCTAAAAGGAAGGAAATTATCGTTAAAACCAATGCATCTTAACGATGCGAATACACATTCTAAATCGTAATAATTATCAAAAAATGATCCAACCAAATGCGTACATAAACCTTGGTTCGTATACGAGTAATGGCTGTGTTTCAAACAAACAAACAAAAACGAAAAGGACGCATACGAAGTGCCGAGCAACTGCTATGTACCCAATATCGAAAAACTATTTCTATCCTTCCCATATGTTACGCCATAAAATCACAGTGCACTAAAGTTTCTAAATAGCCATACAGTATCACCAGATATGCCATTCTTTTCAATACTCCACACAAAGTTGGTAGTGGCCTTTCTCCCGTAATTTAAGATTATTATTTTCAATAATGACACTTTGGAATCGTCACGAAAAAAAAAATTACCTCCCCCCCTTCCTCAAAATTTGATATTTTATGTTCCAAGGTAGGTACATAGTAACAAGAATCGAATAAAAAAAATCGTTCGTCCGCCGTAATGGACACTTTTTCCACTGAGCGTTGACCGATTTGGATGAAATTTGGTATCCCTTTTGGGGTCTAATTGTGTTCCGAAACTTTTAGGTACTGTTAACGGTTTCTCCGCTTTTTAACGGTTTTCACTTATCCTGTCTATTTATATAGGTATTAAATGTTTTCAATTAAATATTTTTAAACCCCATGTACTATGCTTGGACTATTTTTTTGAAACATACAGGTGCGGATTTTGTCGTCGGAACGAAAAGTACTGGAACTGCTAGTGTCATCTTCAATTTGGGTGAAAACTGACGGACGCGATTCAGCGATTTAACACCTTTTCATAGTATCCTCAGGGTTATATGAAGACCCTAGGTTACTCCACCAACCTTCACATTCATGCACGGGGTGGTAGCCCAGGCTTGGACTACTACCCCGTTTGAAGTTGCATTATCGAAATACCACCATATTTGAGTTGAGAATTCCCTATGTATCATACCACTTTTTCACACCCGGCTTGGCACTGGCGGCGCTGATTTTCGTCTTGTAAGATGATATCAGTTTGCTAAATTGTTTGTCCTCATTGTCCACAACGCGTTGTTTTGATTTGCCCTGTTTTGTCTGAAATGAAACAACGTTGATTTTCTTTAGAATAAAAAAATTGCAGAGAGTAACAATAGCTCATGATTAATGACCTTATTTTGAAAATCACGTGACTTAAATTGATACGAAAAAAATGTCGGAATTCAGTGTTGAGCGTGGTTTCTTTTGCATACTTTCATTCATTGGCATATCTTTAACCATGAGCACAGATTCTTCAATTTCTTTAATCTTCTGCCATTTTATAACAGTAAATGATAGAAAGATCCAACCTTGCACATTATTACTTCTAATTGAATATCCTTTTCAACAATGTATCGCAAGATGGGGGTTATCCTTGGGGCTCAAACGGTACCCGATCATGAAATTTTAAGCTCATAAAAAATAGATACCTATTACGAGGCAGTAAAGGTAATGGTCCTTAGCTGGAACGTTGATGATATACGTCAACCTGGTGCGTAGTGCTAACCATCGGGGGGACAAGTCCCACCTATAACGGTTAAAAATTTGTTCAAGGGGTTTTCAAACTTTTGCCTCTCCTTCAACACAAACGTACCTTGACTGGGTCCTTGGTCCTCAATTTAATGTCCTGCTTCTTCCTCTTATTTCGTCCTTCTTTCTTCGACTGTTGAACATTGCTCTTGTGCATATCCAACTGTTTGGTCAACTTATGTTTCTTAGCAAATGTAATATTCTGAGTGGGCTTCGACAACATGCCTTGAAAAATAAAATTTCATTCATAAAGTTACGAAAAGGTAATAAAAGGCTGACATCTTATCTGCCCCAACGAAGTGAGGCGCACTAGTTGAGTGAGGTCTACAGTCCACTCAACTACCAGTATTACGTTTAGATAATTAAGAAAAGGGGGTGTCAAATATGCACCCCTTCTACTAATATTTATTTCAAGTTGTTAGATTTCACCGAAGAAAGAGAAGGTCTTTTGTTCGATTATTAACCTTTCTTGTACCAGGAATATTCTCGAACGCATTTTTAACTTATTGTTTTTTTTATATTAATGTCTAACATCTAAGGTCTTCTGGGCGGGGTTCTCATACTCTAATCAATGGAAACATATAGCTACCCACATTGACCTCAACCAGCCTGAGTTGGTCCGGGAATAGCCAGCTACCCGAGGGCGCGAACCTACGTGGTCACCAATCAACTCGTTGGATGTTGCTTACCTTCCGTGATTAAACGGAACTAGTGCATTCAACGTGCCATGGAAGCGTGCTTAATAGTGACATTTATCAGGTTCATAGCATTGACTGATAAGTTTTTGAGGACATGACATTACATGGCCATTTTAAGTGCGTGTGGTCTACAGTTTACAAAACTACTAATAATATGAAATACTGTCAGTTTCATACATGGCTAATGACTTTGATTGACATTATGTGGCCATTTTAAGTGCGTGAGGTCTACAGTTTACAAAACTACTAATAATATGAAATACTGTCAGGTTCATATACGGCTAATGACTTTGATTGACATTATGCGGCAATTTTAAGTGCGTGTGGTCTACAGTTTACAAAACTACTAATAATATGAAATACTGTCAGGTTCATAGAGGTATGGCTAATGACTCCGATCTCACCTTTGAACTGTCTGCTATCTTGTTCAGTCTGAAGCTGTCCTCGAGTTTCATTGACATTATATTTGACTGTCTGTTTTGGGTTTCCACGTTTCTGTTGCAGTTGTGTTTTCTTCTCATTCAGATATTTTTCTCTGTAGAGAGGATTTTTTTCTTTCGACTTCTCCATCCGCTTCATTTTCGCATTCAATATGGCGCGATTTTCTATTGAAAAGGCTACAATAGGTCTCTTAAAAAAACGAATTGAAAAGTTAATCAAATGAGAGAGTTATAAATTTTCGAAAGTGTGTTCATGTTGTTAACAATCAATCGAAAGCTTAATCTACATGTTGTCTGTTTTTTTTTATTGGCTTACCATCGACAAAGTGAAAAGCAAGTGTACTACACTTTGAGTTATCCATGTATTATTTTGAGTAATTTTTCTGTATAATAAGGAATAATTTTTATAATTAACAACATTAAAAAATAAATGAACAATGTACCTAGTAAACATAAATAAAATGAAATTATAAGTTGTAAATATCATCAAGCTCTGAGAGGGTTTCAAACGCCAGAGGTTTAAAAAGATAATTTTGGTTTAATAGTGATTGGTACTTGGTCAACTTTCGCTTTGTCACGAATGACCGTCTCACGAACTTTTTGCACAAATTTACAGCAGGCGCGGTGGGTGCCTCATTTCGGCCAAAATTTCTTTTCAAAATTCGCACTGTTTGAGCTAAACTGCACTGAATTTGGAAATAAACTTTCAACATTTCATAACGTTGTTCAAGCGTAAAACGATTCATTTTATTCCACGGAGGTATGATAGAGACTTTCTGGTAATATGGCGAGCAAGAGAGAACTGTCAGTGTCGAAATAAGCTATGATTCAAAAAGAAACCACTAGATGGCCAATCCTGTATAACAACAATTTTCATCAAGGATTGACAATATATTTTTCATTTTTAAGGGTAGTCGTTTATTGTAAACAAAAGACTTTATCTCCGTCGTTTTTAAAAATGTACCTATGATGATGTGAGTTGTTTTAATATCTCGTTTACTACCTAAAAAAACGAGGGCGTTATCACTTATCTTCCCCCCCCCCCCCCCCC
>CM022879.1:13602351-13632942 GCA_012654025.1 Pachypsylla venusta | reverse complement strand
CCCCCCCGAAATAAAACGCATTAAAAGTGGTCTCTCTGTCGCAAAATAATGAATGACGACTTACTTTTGCTCTTGTGAACACGCCTGGATTATTGTTAACATTTCTCAACGCTTGCAACGCATCCTCATGCGTTGTGAAAGACACGAAGCCATGCTCTTTACTTTTGCCAACTCCTTTCTCGTCTAGATCTCTGATATTGCGCATTACTTTGGCCTAAAACATAATAGGATGTCTTTATGAGACGATGAGAATCTGACGTCGCCGTTCTCACCTAGACGAATTCACGATGGTCCGTTCTGCGCACCAAGACGACCTATGTGGCTAGCGTCTATGGCGCGTTAAATACACCAGTTCCCGTTTGATCACCGAAGTTTAGCAACATCGAACGAGTTTTAACTTAGTCGTGTAGCTGGCTATTGCCGACCTAACCTAGGCTGGGTGAGGTGAATGTGGGTAGTTAGTTTGTAAGTTTCCGGCAAATGAACTGTAAATCATTGTCTGTAAATCGAATGACCTTAGATGTTAAAGAGACGTTAGGCCAAAAAACAACAGCATAGGTATTTAATTTTAGCCAAGTGCCACAAAATCAATATATTTCTAGCATTTTTATACCGGGAGATAGGGGATAACATTAATTTTGAAAAGAAACACGTCAACACAAAGAAGTCAGTCCCTACTGACTTACACCACGGAGCTCCATCCCCATGAATTTGAGAAATAACATGATGTTTTACTGAGCATCAGAAGAAAGGTTGGTCAAAAACATGTACTTAAGTATAAGGCTACTGTCACTTCCGTAGTAATTAAAGACTATTTTACGTCCGTAGTCTATAGTATTTTCCACAAAAAAGTCCGTAGTCTCCACAAAAAAAGCGTTTTGGGAAGCTTTTCTCCATATTTTTTTTGTAAGGTAATGTTTGTGATGGAGAGTATATTATTGAGATAAGGTCCTCTTCAGAGAAATAAAATCTCCTGCACTCAAGCCTCAAATGGTTTTTTTCTGCTTGGAATCGCAGAGTTTGCACAAAATTCGGTCCGGAATGAAGACCACGGTGTACCGGTGATTTCTCAGACAACAATGCCCAGTTATAAGGTCAGAGATAAAATCATAATTTTGCGATTGGATTCTAGCATTCATGATTGACCAACTAAAAATATCAAATTTCAAGGAGGTGGCATTTTTTCGTGGTGGATTCCAAAGGTTAATGATTGAAAATAATAAAACCAAAACCTTTAAATGAACAGATGATGAGATTTAGGAAATAATTTCCTTTTGTGGAATTGGTGACCCGTCTTACCTCTCTGATGACTGCTTTGGGTGGCGAATATTTTTTAAATAGAGCTCTCAATTGTTTATCGTCACATTCAGGAGGAAGGTTATGTACAATCAGTCTAGTTTTGGATACGAACATGTGGAGGTTGCGCATAATTTGTGTCTTCCATTGCTCTAATTGTACACGCTTCGTCATATCATTCACAGACACACCTTGAAAGAAAATAATTTAAAATCAAAATTTAGAAGAGTAGTTATGGACATGGACACTCTACTGGTCACCATCCACTCAGGAGATTGAAATGAGATTTTTTGGTTTGTTATTTTCAATAATGAACCTTTGGAATCGTCACGAAAAAAAGTTTCAAAATTTGATATTTTACGTTTCAAGGTACGAATAAAAATCCGATTTTAGTATGGAACCCTGTATAGGTAGGTATGTGACTGTCGGTAACGAATAGTTTCGGGGAAACTTTTCGTCAATCGAAAGTATCTGCTAGCACCATTAGGAATAAATAGGATATTACAAATAGTTCACTTTTGACGTCATGCGCAGAATTAGAAATCTCGGAGTATTATACTTTGTCTCAGCCCAGTGCCATTGATAATAATCACACAAAAAAAAAAATATTGCCAAAAATAATACAAAAAATGGCGGTTTTTTCAAATCCAACATTCTTTCGGGGACACTCACCTTCTGCCGCTCTGCTTCCAGCAGTAATAAGCCCTTCTTTCACCAAATATAAATTCCTAGAATCTTTGAACTGTTTCTGTTTTTCATCCTTTTTCAAAATGAGCTGCTTCTTATCCATGGCTGCATGAAATGTAACGGTTTCTCCATCGACAGTCATTTCTCCTAAAAACAAAATCATTTTTGATAATAAGTACCTATAAAGATGTAAAACATGTTTGTGTAAGAACATCTATACTAATAGAACACAAAGCCCAGTTGTATACTCATTGATAAATAAAATCGACAATGACTAAACGTGGAAAATTTAAATTTGGCGTACAGTCTCTTTTTAGAATCGATGGCGCTTTTTAATGGTTTTTTTTTTCAACAAATTGTTCAGCGGAAGTTAAAGGTGATAACCCATAATTTTTTTTTGAAATGTTCCGGTTTCTGCCTGATTTATGGTTTGTTATTATTACCAAATAACTTAAATTAAGAAGTACAAGTAAGCTATCTTAGTTAATTAACCTAGTTTTAAAAACAAGGTGCTTTCCAAAGTTGCTCCGGAACCCCAACCCATGGTTTGCGTTTCTGCAAGCATTTTCGATTTTTAAATCTTCTGTCACTAATCATATTTTTCTACTTGGTAAGCGCAAACGTTTTCCAGGTGGTCTAAACTAGCAGGCTACACCAGCTTCACTTGGGCCTTAGAGAACAAAAGGTAGTTTAGTGGCGGGTAAGTCTTGGGCACCCTGTATAATGATAAGATTAATTGACATAAAAACTATCCTATATGTTTCTCCGTTATAAATAATAATAAATGATGGGTTTCTTAGAAATGTACCGATTGTTAAGCTAGTTCTTTAGTTAGCGCGGACAAGAAAAACACGCTTGTTTTTATATAATAGTATGATTAAAAGTCACAAGGGTACCCCAAAAATATAATGTGCATAAACTGTGTAAAGTTTCTTTGTGGTTAGGCCAAACGACCTCAGCACATTTTTTGTAGATATTAACAAGAGCCTCATATAAAATAATAGTAATCTCTTCAACCTTCTACGGAAACAAATATTTTTACTCTCAAACACTGGTCTTTTCTCATATTGAAATACTACCCAATCGTCCTGACAAAACTAAGAGCACCATTAAAAATTTTCCGCCTCAGCCGGGAACTAAACCGGGGACCTCAGCAGGCAATGCCAGTGTAATATCCACTAGACCAGGAGGACTGTTTCAAATAATATTACCTTTTCTGATACAAGCATCTGCATCTTCAACAGTTTTAAATTTGACAAAAGCCGTTCCTTTGGAATGTTCAGTTAGTTTATCTATACATACAAGCGCATACATTATCTTCGGACCAAATTCGGTGTACATTAGTTGTTTCAGTCTGGAAGAAGAAAATCGAAAATTTGTAAAAATAAAAACACATGGCTAGCACCCTATAAAAAATAAACTCTTGATTGGAAGGTTACCACTAGGCGAGGTTAATGCCCGAGACATTTTTTCCCATTCAGCCGTTAAAGCTCCATTTTTATGTGGCCAAATACTCAAATTAATGAAGAAAACTCCTGTCTCAGCTTGGGATTGAACCCACACTTTCCTGTTACCAGGTGAGCGCTTGACCATTATGCTGCCGAGGCAGTTTAAGAGATATTCTATTTTATTTTGGATTCTAAAAATGTTTGGGCTCTATTGGGCCACTCAGGGTTACATGATGGTCATTTTAAATTAGTCAGGTATACAGTTCACAGAAACTCGCACGAAATGTCTTACCTGTTATTATCAATATGGAAGGGCAAATTCTTCAGAAAGACCGTTTTTCCTTCACTAACATCATTGGACTTGACTTTAGATCTCTGTGTTGGCTCCACCACTTCTTGCTTGACCGACCTGTCACCATCCTCAGTTCCACCCTCTTCTTCGTCACTGGTGTCATCCTCACTGGAGTTTTCATTATTTTCCTCTAAATCGGAATCACTATCATCACTTCCCCTGAAAGCATAATGATAGTAAATCTGTGTTCTTTGTCAGAGTAAGAAACCTTTCAAACTATCAAATAGAAGGAATGAAAATATATTAATTGGAACATGACAACTATTTCAATCTACTTGAAAGATACTTTATTGCCGACATCGATCGTCAGACCAGAACCCATGATCGGACTAATCACAACCGAGGCCAAGCACTACATTGACAGATAGGTTCTTGATGGTATTACGGGAACGATCTAAGGAGTTAACCATGGAAATGCTTACTCTTAGATGAAAAAATTAGAGTTGTAACTGGTCACTGTGGGAAAACACCTGCACATCATGGGCTTCCAGCAGGACCATATTTTGTGTTGACTCTGTGAAGAGGATGAAGAAACTGCTTCTCATCATTACCAAACTAAGTCAAATGACTGTGGACATGGCAGCAGCGCGAGAACAGCCATGTCTCTATTGCGCCAGGCAAAGCCTGTTAGTACGAATAAATCAAACTCCAAACGATATCCAGCACCTTTTCCACTGCACGTCCAACTGACAGGTCGGGACCTATGGGAGGGACCCAAAGACGTGGCTGCTTTCCTGGATCTAGATTTGAAAGAAGAATATACCCCAGAAATTTGACGATCTGCTGCCTACTGCTACAACAACAATAAATCAAACTTACTTTTTGACATCGCGCTCATCTGTTTCCATCACTTCACATTCATCCCCACTCTCCTCATTTGAAGTACTTTTGGTTGCCGCGGAGTCTTCAGTTTTTACAGATGTTGCATTTTTCTTATCTTTTTCAAATTTTGTTTTTGGCACAGCCCAATCTACCTGAATAGATCGATCTGAAATGATAACAAATAATTAAGTCATTTTGGGCTCGTTTAAGAAAAAACAATTACGATATTATTATGTAGGGATCCGTGCCGAAATATTTATATTTAAAAAATCTTGTAATTTTGTGATGGTTTCAAGTTTATTTTAGTTAAAATTAAAACGACAACAATGCTCAATCTGTAAAAATTAAGGACTAGACACACTGCCACGATTAACGCCACGTTAGGCGTTTTACTCTCTAGTGGTGGAAATTTTATATTTTAGACTTTTATTGTTATAATATTTCATCAACATTATCCACTCGAGGGGAAAAAATTCCATAACATGGCTACCGCATTATTTTCCGAATTTTTCATTAATCGCGACAGGGTATCTACTCCTTTAAAATTTAAGATTATTCATTTGTACTGACAAATAGATACCGTCCTAGGTTTAGTAATCTTAGCCGATTATTAAAATAACAAAACAAAAGACAGATAGATCTTCCTGTGATTGGTTTATAGGTGGAGGACACAGGCTGCTGTTCATTTTGATGCATTAATTTATCCGAATTTGATGAAACTTGGTATGACCATTCATTATGTTCACAGAAATTAGGTCCTACTTGGTCACCCATTAGCGCTCGAAATTCACAAAACTACTGGTATTATATCATATCTTACCTTTAAATAATTTATTATTACTCGTTTGTATTGCTTTTACAGCTGAATTTTTCTTTTTATAATTAATAAAGCCACATCCTTTGAGTTTGCCATCAGCATTTTTTAACAATTTCACATCAACGATTTCGCCAAATTTTTCAAAATGACTTTTAAATTCTTCTTCAGTTATCTGAAAACATGGAAACACTCATTATTAATTCTGCCAATTTTCCACATGGCATTAGATATTAGGTTTACTTCTAGCGATCGATGGTGAACATATGACAGTATCCAAAAATTTCTGTTTTTCTATTACGACACTCTTTATTTGTTATTGATCAAAATGTCAAGAATCCAGGAAAATTTTAGACCCCAAATGAGACCTACATACCAAATTTCATTAAAATCGGTGAACGCCAAGAGCCAAAAGCGCCACTTACAACGGACGACACAGGCGTACTTGTTTTACAATGGAAAATTATAAAGAACAAAACAAGCTGATGGGGCAGTCTACTTTTGATATATCTAAAATCTAGACTGATGCTTTGAGCTTTGATTGATTCGTCGAACAGTGAGAAATTTATAGTAATACTTACGTTCAGCTTCGATTGGTTCGTCGAACAGTGAGAAATTTATAGTAATACTTACGTTCTAAGGCCTAGGCATTGAAAGTTTGGGCGAAGAATAGAGTTAGGTACTAATGTCTCGAAAAAAAATATTCGGATCACTTTTTCGAGTATAGCTATTCTATTTGAAAAAATGCAGTATTCAGAAGCTTTAGTTCCGTGAGGTCTCCCTAATATAGTAGATCCAGAGCAATACCCAGCAAGATATATAATATATAAGAATACGCGGCTTGGTGGATTCGATGGATTACGGATTAGAATAAACAGCTTACCTTGAAGGGTAAATTTTTAATAAACAATCTGCTGCGTTTACTTTTATCTCTTTTAATTCGCTGAACTTTATTTTTATTTTTCTGCTTAAACTTTTTCTTTTCTATCTTTTTAGGGGGAAGTTTTTCCATCCTGAAACCAAAGTTCATGTTTAGAGTACATTACGATACTTACTGCCGTGTAAGTAGAGAACTACTGGTTTATTAAACTATTATTAATATCTATTGACCAAATATGGTTACCAAAATTGAGTTCGCTCAATAGCCGCCAAGTAAAACCTCATTGAACTTTGCTTAACTTCAATCCTTGAATGTTCTTAGATGAACTGGCGAATCTCCATTGAACATATCTGTGTGGATGTTGATTCGAAAAGAAGGTTCTAGATCACAACTTCTATTAAATAAAAAAGACATAAGAGTTTAGCCTATGATCATGCAGAACAACTATAACTTTGTCCTCACGATGTCCTCTTCAGTCGGAAAATTATGATTTTATCTCTGGCCTGATAACTGGGCATTGTTTTCGGAGAAATCACCGGTACACCGTGGTCTTCATTCCGGACCAAATTTTGTGTATACTCTGCGGGGAGAATTTGCTACCTTCCAAGCACAAAAAGCCCATTTGAGGCTTTAGTTTTTGTAGCTCTGAATAGGACCTTAGCTCAATAATATACTCTCCATCACAAACATTTAAAGGGTACCTTACAAAAACATAAGTGTACCTTACTGGTTCTATGCGTCAAGACGACCTGAAACCCATAACATCACAGTTCCAGCCAAGAGTCATTAAAAACATTGCGGTAACCTCACATCAATCTCTTTCTACATTCTTCTAAAACTGAATCGAAATATGGGAAGAACAGTTGATTTTAGAGGAACACCATTACAATAACACCTCCAACCCCGGAAAAAGTTTGGTCCATTGAAAGTAAAAATACTAAAAATCTTACCTGTTGTACAAAAAAGAGATTACACTTCAGATTAACCTACAACAAACACTTTGCAGCTGAGGAAACTTTCGAGATAATTCGAAGTAAAATTTTGTTACCTGATCAGTGTATTCAATGTAAAAATGTAATTAAATAAGTTATAATGAGAAACTCAGTCTTCCTAAAATGACTAGAACATTGATATTAACGATACAAAATGCGGAAAGTCAATCCAATTTTCAAAATTATTCATTAACAATTTGAAAATTTAAATAGGTATTTTTCACCATTTCCAATATCACATGGTAACATGGTTGGCTAAACTAAAATATTTGAATTTCAGCGCCATTTCATGTTCCATAGATATTTTGAAAAGGAAGTGCATTTGTGTGTAAAAATTGAAGCAAATATATTGTCTAAAACATCAAAATGGCCACCAAATGCTTAACTTCAAGGGAAGAATTTATTAACTGATCAGAAAAATCTGTATCGATATATTATTATTGTGAATATTTTCATAATTTTGGTAGGATTTGTTTTTTTTTGTTTTTTAATGGCAAAACATAGATTTTGTTACGAAATCTACATTCTACTTTTTCCCTAACCAGAAGGAAATGACAATGACAGATATAAATAATATATGATTATCAAAAAAAAAAAAAAAAAAAAAAAAAAAAAAAAAAAAAAANAAAAAAAAAAAAAAAAAAAAAAAAAATCCTTCCTCAAGGGAAATCCCAAATTCCCAACAAGTAAAGTCTTGATGAATGTTACTTAACTCCAGTGATCTTACGGAACTGGTGCGGTGCGGTGCATTCAACATGCATTAACGCTTGCAACGACTTTTTATCTTGTAGGCATAATTATATTTATTTTTTATAATTGACAGAGGTCCTCTTAAGCTGACAAAACTCAAGCTTCTAGAAATACCATATTGAATACCTACATCAGTTCCTGTCAGATTACTAAAGTTGATAAGCAACGTCAGGCGTGTTGAGTCTTGGATGGGAACCCATTAGAAGTCAAAACCATTAGTTATATTGAAGCGAAACAGCAGGGAAGGCTATCTTTGTTATCCTGGTTATAAAAATAAGTTGCTTCCCAAGTTGCTCATAAAAAAAATTGCGACTGTTTTTTGTGTTGGGAATGTAGTATTTTACCTCTTATACTGGTTCACCCTGTATTAATTATTACAATATAACTAATTGTTTAACCAAATCGGTGAGGCATAATAATATTGTCAGAAATGAAAACAGTAATCTAATAATAAAATATTTTATTTACTTTTTAGAAAAGAAAACACGCAAAAATAATTAATTTAGTAATGAACATTTTACATTTTCTAGAATAGAATTTAAAATAATAAAAAACACGATAACAACAATTTCAAGGACTACCAATTTAAAATAAAAACAATATATATTTGTTCAGACGTTTTTTTGGATTGGTTGGAAAATATGGCCACACAAAATCAAATCGCTTGACATTGGTTTTATAAACGGCGCGACGCGAAGGTTTTTCCCTTTATACCTACAGGGTGGCGCAATAGTAACTTTCTTCTATTTTCTTTTTTCAATAACTTTTTTTTAAATAGCATCAAATGTCTCCAACAGCCTCACTAGCTCAGTTGGATAAGTTTGGTGGATTCGTAACCAGGAGACCATTCGTTCAAATCTAACTCCATTCCCACCTCATAAATATACTGGTCACAATACGTTAAGCCAAATTAAAAAAAAAATCTTAAACAGAGGTGGCAGTGATGTCTTAAGTAATGCGAAAGCGCTTCCGGGATATATCTTTTTAAAAAAGTAAGATTGATAATTGCGATCAGTCTCAATAGAGACCTGCAACCAGTTTAAAATGATAAAAACAATCCAATGTCTGTTTTTCAAATACTCAAGTCTGAACAAATAGATACCAAATAAATTGAACAATCCGTTCACACTGTAAGTTATTTTGTATTGGCCAGTAAAGTGAGGAACATAGAAAAAAATATATGCTGCCCACACTACTGGTTACTTTTTCATTAACTTGACGAGGGAAAATAATATTACTAGAATTTTATGAAGAAATCGTGGTCATCAAATCAAAAATTTTATTATTGAAAATAATGAAGTGAAAACAAAAGAACCTTGAAAGCATAAATCATATGCCAGTATACGATGACCTGACGGTTCGAAAATTTCGTGGCCTAACCTAGCAGGAAAATAAAAACCCACTGTTTCTTATTTTTCAACATAATCTCCCTGGACTTCAATAAATTTTTTACATCCTTTGGATTTACATCTCTAAGCCCGTTAACAGTAGCATTTTTACTGTTAAAATAATTACTCTAATTGATCTCTTCATCACTCCCATTTCTTTTCCACGCAGCTCAGATTTCAGTTTTGAAAACAGATAACAGTTGCTGGGTGCCAAAACTGGAATGAATGGGGGAGATATCTCAGTGAAGCCACACTCAGACAGCCTTTAAAATGACGGCGGTATGGACAGAGGCTGTCATGGAGAAGACAAACACATCACAAAAATGTGTTCGGAACGTTAAACAGAAATGGCCCGTCAAAATTAAAATAATCAAAAAATTTGGATAATTTTACCTCGTATTATTACTAGACAGTGTAGGTAAGACATTTGAAAACATTATCCGAACTATAATACATTACCCAAAAAGTCGAGCCACGAACTTTTGGAACCCCTCTAGTACCAAATTAGGGTCATATTTTCCGTGGTATGCTGTACACATGACATGGCTATCTGGCGCTACATTTTGTGCACTGCTTAATAGTGAACAAGGTCTTGATTTACCTACTTCATAAACAGTTCGCAAGAAAAAAATCAGATCCTCATTATAATAAAGAAAAAAATGTCGGACGGTAAAAATCGAAGTCTAGTGTGAATGGATTGTTTTAATATTAAAAATATAAATCTATATAAAAGAACACAAAGAAAAACTATTTTATTGACGAGCATAAAACGTATCAATTATGAGACAAGAATCAAAAAATCACATGTCCATCAAATCAGACTTTTCAGGACAGTCTGAATATTTAATCCATCTTGAGAATGACATGAAATATTTAAAATTAAAATGAATCTCCGAGTTGGACATGTATTTTTGTACATAATAAACAAATAATAATAATAATAATTAATATTTTGATTTTTCTTCTCCAATAATCTTCAATACATACCTCAATAAAGAAGTAATATCTGAGTGGTCGTCACAGAGATCATGTTACCGTAAACCACTCAAATGAAGACTAACTTAAGCAGAATAAAAAAATCAATCACGTCATCAAAGAAAGAACAGTACCATGCAGACCCAATGAGTAGTATGCTTAAAACGAAGCAAATTCGTTTACCATAGCATCTGCTATAGTAAATTTAAAAAAAAATGTACATGTACAATTTCTTTGTGGTAGGGTATCACAGCATTACGAAGAGCCTTCTGCACTAATAAATAATTTCTACAATCTTTTTACTCTGGTAATGCCGTCATTGGTCGCTACTGACATTAAAGTACTCAATCGTTTTCACGAGGCTGAGTGCACCCCGAAATCACAAGCACTAAGTCGAAAAATGTCCAACCCCGCCGGGATTTGTATCGTGGACCCCCAAGTGCAAAGCCAGAGTGATACCTACTGGAGTGGGAGGACTGCATCATCTGCTTAAGTATTTACTATAGCAGATGCTTCTCACAGTTGTAAGACATAGCAAATGCTATAGTAGATTCTATCATGAATCAATAGTGTCATCATCGTTTCTGTTGGTAGCCATCAGCACTTATGAGAATGCAGCTCTAAAGAAGCTGTTATAAATCATATAGGTATCTAATCTTGGAAGCTAATATATTTGACATGGGCCCACAGATCGATGTCGATCTCTGCAATATAATTACGTCAGTGACATAATAATATTTCAGAGTTGCTTTCTGTATTATTTTACACTTTCAGCTCAGGTGGACTCGGTCCGTGGGGATGTCGCCCTGGAGAAACATGCCACAATCTTAAGTAGGTATGTATATTTTCATTATGACAATCAGTAAGTCATAATTCAATTGGAAGAAATTTTGTCTTCGGAAAGAAGATGCTATAGTAAAAACATTTGCTTCTTTTTATGCATACTCCATATGACCTCAGGAACACGGTTTGTTTCTGATCATATTGGGTCGTAAAACTTAATAATACGATTTACTTCTTCATTCAGGTTTCATTTTTAGATTTCGCGCCCTCATCAATTATAAATTTACGCCTAACCTCATTTTGATCGAGAGTGGACAAGTGACTTTTTGACATAAGTCATTTCGTGGAATAGGTGTATTTTATACAGGGTGTCCATAAAGTCTCACCCCACCTCGGTATTTCGAGAATGGCTGAAAATATAAGAAAACGCAAAAACAGGGTGGAGCATGTGATATGGACCCTTTGCGGCCTCACCGAAATGGTAGGTAAAAATGCCAAGAAATAAGTTTTTATGATCAAAGTAATTTATTAAAAAAAGATGGTTGTCCCGCCCACTTCTACCGCAGAGTTCGATCCTTCTTAGACCAAAATTTTAAAAAAAAAACAGGATTTCTATGCATTTTTACCTACCATTTCAGTGCGGCCGCAAAGGGTCCATGTCACATGTTCCACCCTGTAAGTCTTGAACGGTAGATCCTAGAGAGCTCTGGTTTTATGTAATGAACTCGTATTAACGAGACCTTTAAAACAAGGTGTCACTTGATATACCTCCTCATTTAAGATTTTGAAGCCAGTCGGTGCCCAGCCTAAACGGCTGGTCGAGGCCAAAAATTTTTAGTCTAAAATTAATCCCCCTAAAATCTAAGGGATACGTGTTTTTGCGTTTTCTTATATTTTCAGCCATTCTCGAGATACGGGGGGGTGGGGTGAGACTTTATGCACACCCTGTATAATTTAAAATAATGGAAGCATATGATCATTGAAGGATTAAACTGTTCCGTATTGAAAAAATATCTTATGGAGTAAAAATACAAATTATAGCACAATAATATAGGTAAATATTAAATTAAAATAAATGGACATTAGATAACTATATTAATAATGAACAATCTGATTTAAAATAATAATATTCCCGGCCCAACCAAGAGATTGCTGGTTTGGAAGTTTCCAACCAATGGAGGTTAATTACCATCGTCTCGAATGACCTTAGATGTTAAATAGAAAAAGAAAAAATGATAATTAAATGGCTGACAGTTCGAATGATTTAAATAATTTCTTAAAAAAGAAATATATGATTTAAATAATTTCTTAAAAAAGAAATATATAGTACTCTTAAGTCCAAGCAAATTTTAACGATACCAGGGTAATCCTCAATGACTCATTTGACCGAGATTGTTACCCTTCCTAATAGATACTTACTTTCCGTGTCCATCACGGTGGAAGAGTTGAGTAGCATATTATACTACTTGGAGGATGTCGGACTAGATGTTAATAATCCTGGCCCTTTCCAGTAATAGATGACATCCACATAGATGTAGTCAGGAAACGAACGACTGCAAGCCAGATCATGCGATCTTAAAAGATTGCTGGTGGTGAAAGTGATTTTTAAGCAGCAGAAAAAATAATTCTGGTCAAATTGAACCAATTTTTTTAAAAATAAAATGCAACTTTTGAAATCTATCTGGATGAATGAGGGCACCGAGTGTTTTTCTTTTTTGATGCGGAAATATATCTGGATGAATTTGAAATCTATCTGGATGAATGAGGGCACCGAGTGTTTTTCTTTTTTGATGCGGAAATACAGTGGGAGCCACGAAAAACAGATTGTTCAAGTTAATCTCAGTGAGTACTCCAGATGGGGATATAATGTCAAATGAGTCGATGATCAATGATTTTGGCCCGGAAATTGGTCCCTTCATAGCTCTGAATTTACGAAACATAGATTAAAAAATCATAGAAAAAATCAAAACTTTGTAAAAATAAAATACAAACTAAAGTAAATTGCAAGGCCCGGCTAACTTTTTTATAAATAAAAAAGAGGATTGATTTTTTTTTTTTAATTTTAAAAGTTGGTTAGAAAAGAGATAGCGAAAAATACTCAAAACAAAAAATAATGTCAAATTTTAGCAGACGACACGACGAAGATCTCTTCTAGAGTTTCGCATGGGAACTTATATTGTTAGCGATTTTGGGTCCGAGGAGATAGGACAAAAATCTAAAAACGATTTTTAATAGAGGTAAATTTCAATTCCACTGTCCGTCCGTCAGAATGAAGAGTAGACACCACAGACATAAACGCTTTGTTTACAGATACACCTTAGTCAGGGGGAGGGGCAATATTGACGATGTTATTTTTTAATGCATGATAAGACAAAATGTAAGATGAAAAAATATAGGGAGGGATAGCCGGTCTTCGGATCGGCTGTCACTCCCTATATTATATTATAAAAATACATAAGATGTATAAAGAATTGGGAGAGACAGCCGGTCCTAGGATCGGCTGTCACCCCCAATATTATAAAATAATATATGTCAGATGTAAAGGAGAAACAGCCGATCTTCGGATCGGCTGTCACTCCCTACAATATTAAATATATCTAAGATGAAAAAAATATAGGGAGAAACAGCCGGTTTTCGGATCGGCTGTCACTCCCTACAATATGAAATATATGTAAGATGAAAAAATATAGGGAGAGACAGCCGGTCTTCAGAACGGCTGTCACTCCCTATATAGATATAGGGAGAAGTAGCCAGTCTTCGGATGTGCTGTAACTTCCTACATTATGAAAGATATATGGGGAAATGGAGAGGAGCAGCTGATCTACGGATCTGCTGTCACTCCCTACTTTCCCTAAACTAGCAACAGAACCCTCGTAGGACTTAGATTAAGCAATTTATTTTGAAGTAATGCTTTGCGGTTCCAAAATAAATTGAATTAAAAAAAAAAAAAAAAAAGACAAAATGCTGCATTTTCGGCAGACGAAGAGACCATTAACAATGTCCTCATTGAGATCCCTTCTTAAATCATAGTTCATCATTGTTCTTTTTGTTTGGCAACGATGAAATCTTAATAATCTATTGTAATCCAAGCTATATACATATATACCTACGCGAAATATACATACACAATAAACATGTTGTCACGTAAAGAGACCCAATATCTCATCGGTCACATAGTTTATGTGGTGATGCAATCTTTTCTAAAGAGGTAAAGTATTTTTTATAAACATATTTATAGTGAAAACAACAAGAAATGTCCTAATTTGCAACACACTATTTTTGCAGTTAGCACCAACAAATTACTTCGGCCCTTTCTCTTTAGACCGATTCATAATTTCAAAATAAATTACTCTATAATAGACTTTGAACCTATTTTGGCATTTCATAGTAAAGAGGTCTATCAGTTTAGTCATCCTTCTTTTGCCGACGGTGTTACCATGTAGATAGAATACACTAGTTCCCGACAAATCATTGAACGTCACGTCGTATCGAGCGGAAATAAATATATAAAAATATACCGCTTTAACATAAATATAATTATAAATTAACTACCTATATTATTTACAATCAATTAAAAAAATATAAGATTTCAAATAAATAATTTCATTAAAAAAATAACATTTTATCTAAATTTTAATAAATTCAACTAGGATAACATTTAAATTAATTTATAAATATAACAAAAATAATAAAATCAAAATAATTTTATATATATANAAAAAAAAACGAGAAGAAAAAACATAAAAAAAATCTAAATTGAAATAGTTTTTACATTATCTTTTATATCTGCCTAGGCTGTTTCTAGAATAAGGCCGAATTTTGATTTCGCGCAATCTGAGCACGTATGGGATTATTATTATTTGTTAAAACTATTTCAATTTTAACTGTAGTTCTTGTCAATGGTAATTTGTTAATTTATTCAGCATGAATCACATGGCAACTGAGCCGCGTGTTATAGTGTTTTTTTACGAAATAGACGAATGTCAACGGCAATCGATTATGTGGTTTAATCAGCAATACAAGTGAATCAGCAATTCAAAAGTGATTCTGCTGGTTTGTCTTTGTAGCGCTGTTAACTTTAAATCAACTATTTTCTTCATTTTTACACACAGGTTTGTTATAATGATAGAAATAGGTTCATATGAGGTAACCCAAAAGGCCCTTGGTTGAAACTGGGATGATGCACGTTTCAGGTCGTCATGGTGCGTAGAACCGGACATTCTACGCTTCTACGTGCCAGGTATTAATCTGGCCTTATGGCCTCTGAAAAGATTTTCATAGTTGTTTTTGTAAAACAACTTATTTTTATCACAAACCGCAAACAAAAGTTTCCAAAAAGTCCCCAGAGAGACTAAAAAACCGTTTTGTAAAGTATCTCTTGACACACTGAAAAAAAGAAGATAGGAAGCACAGATGAAATTCCTGAGAAAAATTGTACTGGTTCAATTATTCCTAGATTGTTGAAGATTTGCCCCTGAGGATCCCTGATACTCCGGGGTATCCCAAACAGGAAGGAGATCTAAATGTTCAGATCTCCTTTGATACGGGCTCTCTAATACTATGGTTGACAAACCCAACATATTTTAGATGGGTTTGGCTAATCGCGTCAGTAATTCCTTCGGTTGTCATTGAATCTCGCCATCACAATTGAAGTTTGGACGCTTAACACACACAAAAAAAATCACAAAACGCATTGTCATGCGATACATGCCACAGAAGAAAAAAAAAAAATCAGGATTATGGGTAAATAACATAGAACATAGCTAACCTGTGTTCGACATTCGAGCTGCTAATCCGGATAGCTCCCAATCCGGTAAAGTATTCCCACCTGAAGCTAATCATTGAATCAAATCTTGAAATATCAGTGGCCTATTCCACAAAGCAACTTTGCACTTTGCACTCCAACTTCAGTAAATTTTGAGAATGAAATCGAGATGAAAAAAATATAAACAACTTCTCATTTGTAATTTCTCCTCACTCAATTTTTTTTTGAAAAGTACGAAGTGAGAAGTTTCTTCGTGGAACGCAAATATTCTCCACTCCATTTTTTTTTAAAGTGCGAAGTGAGAAGTTGCTTCGTGGAATAGGCCACAGGTTAGTCAGGACCGATCAAACAATAGAACACTTTCGCTCGAATTGTTGTTCACAACGTAAAAATGAATGCGAATGTATTATTTGTGTGTACTTAAGTTATATTTAGTACATAATTTATTTAAACGCAGACTCTGTTAATGCAGAAACCACATAATTGTAGTATGATCTGTCTGTAGCTACCCACTTCGTCGGGCTGAAAATATTCTAGTTTTAAGCACATTGTTGAATTGATTCTCTCTCTAGACTCTGACAAAGATATGATTCAATGGCATATACAAGTAGCAAAATTTTAAAAAGCGCTCCATAGTTAAAAAAAATAATTCTGGGGAATGATGAGGCCGGAACTGGTAGGCAATCTTTGGTCATGAAAAAAATCCTGATTAGAATTGGTATGTAAAACCAATGGCCTGTGAAGTACTAAATGTCATAAACAACAACTATGTAACATATTCTATGTAAAAGAAGATATAAATTAAAAATCTTAATAAAAAACATGGTAATAAAAATATCCTTAATTTAAAAACAAATTATAAAATACATTTAATAAAATAATAAAAAAGAGTCAATTCATTGTAGCTAATAAGGAAAAAACAAACAAAAAACGAAAGAAAAAAGTGTTGGCCGTCAAAATGTTCGAGTATATTGAAAACATTTCGAAGTCTTTTTTTCTGTGCGTAACAACACAAAAAAATGAAAAGTCCCGGTTGGTCCATTTTCTCCGCACGAGAGACATCTTGTTTCTATACACTATCCTATAATGAGAGCACCAATCCCCTAGATGAATCATCAAAAGAAAAACAACTTAAACGACTTCCCCTTTCGGATCAGGTAGAATCTGAAATAAAAATTAAATTAACTTTAAAAATGATTCTATAGTATTCTTAACTGTAGTTTGCTGTACTGAATCTTCAGATATTGATCATTTTAAATGTCGAAAAACGATGAAACCCAATTTATTGTGGGTATGCCAAAGGAATTTTCTTTAGTGGGTTTCAAATTTTGGGCATATTCATAGGGAGGATGTCCCATGAATATTCCCAAAGAAGGTACTAGGAAGATTCCAAACCCCGTTTGTAATATATTTTTGAAACGTACAAGGAAATAAATGAAGTATGAAATTTATTCATAATCTGAACCCAAAATAGGGCCGGAGATATTTTAAGTTGAATTTGAGCAAATATGGAGCAACTTAAGTATGGAAAAAAATCTTTTTTTTTGGATTTAGCTGCAATGAAAATAGTGTCTATGTTTATACATTTTTTCCCCTTTTTACACAGTCAAGATGCAAAGACCTATAAATGTAAGTGTTGAAAGTTGAAAGGAGAGGTTTTTGACGAGTACCTAGGCTGTAATAATTGAATTAAAATAAATGAGATTTGAGCATTGTTTTTTTCATTAATGTTTGTATTTCTCTTGTCTCAAAATAATCGACAAAATTACTGAGTAAGCACTAACGAATGAAATTACCAAAATCGCATTTCTTGTCAAAATAGGGGCGGCAAGTTCTAAATTGCCTAGGGGCGGCGAAAGTTTAAATCCGCCATTGCCTACATATACTGACAATGGAAGTTAGTAAGTCCTAATTGGATTGGAAGAAAATAAGCCTACGGCATTTCTCATATAAATTGAAAATACCCTATTTGGAAAATGAAGTACGAATGAAAGGTTAGATTATATATTTAAGGTCATTGCCCCAAAAATTATTGCTCCCCAGAGGCATACCCAGAATAATCTAATAATATAATTTTCTTACCTTTAAAAATTTGGAGATGAATTTTGATTTGAAGATGTAAATGAACGAAAAATATCGAAAAATTCTGACGGCATATAATACAAGACATGAAGAAGTATGCAATCTCTTCTGAATAATTACATTTTATTTTGTACATTTTACAATATAGAATAACAGACTAGGATTTACACAACTTTTTGCATCCGATTGATCTTATATTAATTATACTATACAGGGTGAATTGTACAATGTAAAATATGTTTTCGAAAGTTGTACCCACAAATTTTATTACTATTTTTTTTTTTTTTTTTTAAAAACTATTTTTTTCGATAATTATGTTTGAAAAACGAGAGGCCAGTTCGGTACGCCCACAACAGTCAAATGGAAGACAATTTTTTTACATGAGATTGAGAATTCAATATCCAGTATTTTTTTTAAAAAAATCGGATATGGCTCTAAAACCAATTTTAAAGGTGTACTCCCATATAGGGTTCAAGGATACACTAATTTTTTTTTTATTGAAAATACAAAAAAAAATATATATATATATATATTTGTCTAATAGAAAAACTCCATCGTAATAGGAACAGCATGTATACTTAAAGTATACCTACATATATCATTTCGGAATATGATTTCCGCTATAATTAATCAAACCATATTTATATCTAAAGTTATTCAATAATAACAATTAACAAACTGTATCTAC
This sequence comes from Pachypsylla venusta, assembly GCA_012654025.1. Classification (NCBI taxonomy): domain Eukaryota; kingdom Metazoa; phylum Arthropoda; class Insecta; order Hemiptera; family Aphalaridae; genus Pachypsylla; species Pachypsylla venusta. The sequence goes on along the minus strand of CM022879.1, from coordinate 13,614,220 downwards.
AAATATAATTGTCTCGAACAGATAAGAGGTATTAAGAAGACTGTACGCAACACCCTGTATACATAAAAATAAGATCACTTTGGCAATAACGTTGGTCTAGAATTATATGCATTAATTTCTATTTGGCACCCACACGGACACCATTTTGATTCTGAAAAAAAAAAATAGAATTAAAAATTTTCATAAAAAACATTATAATTATTACTAATTACGCGTATACCTAGAGAGTTGATGAGGACCAGATTAACCATGTCGGGGCACTTAGGCAATGCAATTCTCGGGGTCCCTTTACAATACATTTTTTCTAGTGCAATTATATAAGTTTTTTTTTGAACGNGGGGGGGGGGGGGGGGGGTTAGCTGGAAAAATAATAAACTCATGTTTCACATTGGCAGAGTTTCTTTTTTTAGGAAATACGTATTTACGTAAACAGGAAAAAAAAACTGGTTCCAGTAACTTTTAATTTTACCTACCCGTTGTTACTAGAAACTGAGCCCGAAAAAAAACGAGCAATAAAAAACTAATTATGGTCAAGTGCCATATTTTTGTAAATAAAGACTGATAGACGTATAGACGTTCGGTGTAGAACGGACTGGACTGATAACGTATTCAATCTAGAACGGACTGGACCTATAGACATGTTGACATTCAACCTAAAACGGACTGGACCCATAGACGTAAACACGTTCAATCTGGAACGGACTAGACCTATAAACGTATTCATGTTCAATCTAGAACGGACTGGACCTATAGACGTAAACACGGTCAATCTAGAACGGACTAGAACTATAGACGTACTCATGTTCAATCTAGAACGGACTGGACCTATAGACGTATTCACGTTCAATCTAGAACGGACTGGACCTATAGACGTAAACACGTTCAATCTAGAACGGACTAGACCTATAGACGTATTCAAGTTCAATCTAGAACGGACTGGACCTATAGACGTAAACACGTTCCATCTAGAACGGACTAGACCTATAGACGTATTCATGTTCAATCTAGAACGGACTGGATCTATAGACGTATTCATGTTCAATCTAGAACGGACTGGACCTATAGACGTAAAAACGTTCAATCTGGAACGGACTAGACCTATAAACGTATTCATGTTCAATCTAGAACGGACTGGACCTATAGACGTAAACACGTTCAATCTAGAACGGACTAGACCTATAGACGTATTCATGTTCAGTCTAGAACGATCTGGACCTATAGACGTAAACACGTTCAATCTAGAACGGACTGGACCTATAGACGTATTCACGTTCAATCTAGAACGGACTGGACCTATAGACGTAAACACAGAATATTGTGTCTATACTTACAGCGCTCAGCTGTTGCGTGTGCCTGGCAATGATGGCCTGCAGTTTATTGAGCTGACTGACAAGGGAATAATTCGTGTCTTCCAAATTGGAAATTCTTTTTTTGTAATCACAATTTTCTGATTTCAAAATGTCCACTTTTCTTTCCAAAGCGTCCATATATTCTTTTTTCTTACGACGGCTTTCCTGTGCTGAAATCTGAAATTTAAGATAAAAGTTTATGTTAATCGTGATGAAATTTAAGATATAAGTATATGTTATTCGTGATGAAATTTAAGATAGAAGTTTACGTTATTCATGATGAAATTTAACATAGAAGTATATGTTATTCGTGATGAAATTTAATATAGAAGTTTATGTTATACGTGATGAAATTTAAGATATAAGTATATTAATAATTATAGTAAAGGAATGTCTTTGGTGACTTTAGGTTTTTTTGTTCAAGGAAAGATTTTAAATAGGTGTTTTAATATTCGTCGGATCAACTTTTTCAAATTTAGAATCAAATCTAAATTTGAAAAAATCCATCCGACGAAAATTAAAACACCTACCTATTTAAAATCTTCCCTTGAACAAAAAAAGATATAAGTATATGTTATTCGTGATGAAATTTAAGATACAAGTTTATGTTATTCGCGATGAAATTTAAGATACGAGTTTATGTTATTTGTGATGATTTTATTGTTCATCTCTTGTATTGATGTTTTCGACGACATTCAAGCTGTTTTTGAAAGCAAATTGCCACAGTCTCAAAAGGATGACTCCTGAATATTGGAGTATCTTCTAGGTTGATGATCTGTATTCATAAAAATAGTTTTAATGTTAGTTTTATAGCGGGCAATCATTTTATATTATTTGATTGGTCCCAGTTACATTGGGCCTAAATACTCCATTTAAATCTGGAATTGAATCATAATGCCAGATTTAAGTGTCCAATTAACGGTTTTCGATTTTTTTCGAAAAAATCTGAAAGAAGTCCCAAAATCGAACGTTTTCGACCACCAGCTAGCACAGGTCTTTCGAAATAGCAAACTTGGTTTTACACTAGCCGCTTTTTATTAGCCGTCATAGGGCCAGGTTGGACGGTTGTACATACGCAATAGAGGCATCGCAGTAAAAACGTTTGCTAACCTCTCTAACTGGGTTAAATTTGGTTAAAAAAATCAAAGTGTTGCCAGACACTCCTCCCCGATTCCAGAACCCTAGACTATCCGTGGCCGTGTTGTTAAGAGCATTGACTCTTGTTTCGCAGGTTGTGGGTTCAAATCCCACCCGGATCGAAAATTTTCTGATCGAATTTTCTCGTTTTTGAAATGGCATGACTGTAAAAGGAGTACTCTGAAGTAATGTGAAAGCCGTTCCGGGGCATAACTTTTATATATATAAAAAAAAGACTATCATGGAAGTCTTTGTACAAAGAGCCCTAAATGTCCATTTGTTGGTAAAATCAGTAGTCCTCAAAGAGTTACTAATAAGATGTTCCATTACCTTATTTTTAATTTTCCTCCTAATTTTTTTGAGTGACTTTTCTTCTGCTTTGGTCAAAGGTAACCGAGTTGGGATTGGATATCCCTCCGCTAATAGCGTTCTCTTTTCTTCTTCAGTTAGGTGTAAAATGCCTGTTGACCCTTTCTGCAAAAATTAGAAGGTGATAAATAGGTAATTAGTTGAAACAATGAGTGGACTCGACATTCTGAAGAATGCATTGCTACTGGTTGAGAGTGCATGTCTCTACATATTTCGACACTCATAATATATCGGATCTCATCAGTGGCGGACACAAGGAGACAAGACCGCACACAGGGGGGGGGGTCCATGGGGTCCAGATCCCCCTCCGAAATTTCATAATACATGACTTATGTAATATTGTAAGGTGCAACCCATCATCACCACCAAAACAACGACATCACCAACAACATCAACAAGAACAACAACGACATCATCATCATCATCATCAACAACAATAACATCATAATTTTCAGGTGTTAGTCATGGCTTGGCTGCCAATTCTTCGGACCCCCCCCCTCCTAATCTNCCCCCCCTAATCTTGGATAATCCTTCAAAAATCTAGGTTTGATTATACCTATGACCACACCAGACCAGCCATATACGTCAAAATTCTCTCTAAAATAAGTAGTCTTTGGAGTCTTTGGACAAACCACCCCACCCCATAGTTAAACCCGGTCCTGACGATTACTACACACATCTGGTTACTGAAGAAAAAATGTCGAATTGAAATCCCCTCTGAATGAAAATCCCAAGTAATACTGAATGTCATAAATACTTATTGTTGGTTCGTGCAATAAATTACTTTTTCTTTGATAGCTTTAAACGTTCGGGTCCTTCGGTTCAAATAGGCAAAAAATAGAAAACTTACCGGCTGACAACTAATGAGTGGTGTCTGTATGGGCTGTCTCGTAACAGTTGAGCCCGTATGTAAAAATGTATGTCTGATGGCAGGAGAAGAGGACGGATGATTGGGGGAGACATTTCCCTCACTGTCACTGGAGGTAGAGGAGGGTGGCGTTGGTGGAAGAACAAAACCTGAAACAGTCATAAATTGCGTTACATAAGTTAACATTTTTCAGTTCGGTGCTTAGGTATTAGCAAACATGAGATTTTTTTTTTTATGACTTATCAAGAAATCGAACGAGAACGAACGGTTCCGGACTTATAACTGAATGAGACACTATTCGGTTGTCCCATATTTTTTTCTTATTCTATCGTTAGAATAAGAGTTTGTTTGGTGGTGTAGTGGTAAAAACGCTCTGACTGATAGAGTTTGGGTTCTAGGTACATGGTACATCATTGAGCAGCAAGTTCAAATGAAAAAACTTTATTTTCAAGAATTCTGCCGCATAGATCTCATAATTAATTTGCGCGAATTACGGGTCCCTTTACTGAAATGAACAAATTCTTAAGGACCCCTCTCGGTGGCCGTGGTCCTTCATGCAGAATATCCATCGTGGCGGTAATACAGAATAGGTAAACACAAGATATTGTGTTTACCTATTCACCCAATTTTCTATCATGGGAACAGTATTGTACATCACTTACCTGAAGTATTAGGCTCAATCATAGAGACAGTATTGTACTTCACTCACCTGAAGTATTAGGCTCAATCATAGAGACAGTATTGTATTTCACTTACCTGAAGTATTAGGCTCAATTTTAATATTCAAAATTCTTTGATTTTGCGAGCTCATATAGTTATTTGTTGCTGAGAATAAAAGCTGCCCAGATTGTTTAAATAAGTTTTGTGTGCACTGAAACCAAATATTAACGATCATAATATAAAATTAATATTAGATCAGCAAACTGAAGCATTTCACTATAATAATGGAGTATTAGAACATCTAGTAGCTATGGTATTAGATAATCTCTTTCCAATACTTATCTTCCAATCTTACACGAGCAGTACCTACTAGACGAAGTACCTACTAGACGAAGTACCTACTAGACGAAGAACCCAGCCGGGATAATTATAAAACCATTATGAAGCCTATTCGCACCAACACCGTGAATAATGTCATAGAAGGTTTCCAACCTAACCGAGTCCTTGGAACCAATGTTTTGCCAGAAATACATCCATCTGAAAGGAACGTGCCAAAATCCACTCGTTCTAGTTTCCGATCCGGTTGGTGTAGGCTACTCCAAAACTATAAATCCAGACTTGACCCAACCGAAGCCAATACATGCCATGATGTCCACCATCTTTCTACCTGTCAATATAAACCTACAAAACTTGACCCAACATCATTGTGGGCGGACCCTGTGGAGGTGACGGCTTTCCTCTACTTGGAAGCAGACATGTGACCCAAGCGAAGAAACGTTAACAACAACTATAATAATGTAAATATATTCCAGGCATTACATATCAATACATTTTGAAATATTATTATAGGTAATTCGAAAATGTAGCCCCCGAGGGAAGCAATCATGCTTCATTAGGTGATGGTCCTAAGCCCGTGTAACACACAAAAGGTTTGCTGTTAGAAAGGACACACAACCCTTACAGAACTCTGCTTTCAACCATAAATGAGAAAAGTTATCAGCAAGGCAGTTTCAACCGAGGGGTACCGTACCAAGAAAAGGTACAGCTAAAGAGAGTAGGCACAGATCAAAAGGTTGTGGCATGTTTGAAATAAGGAAAACAGCCCCGAGCCCAAATAGAATTGGGAAAAGGTGAAGTTAGAGAAGAAAAAGAAAACTATAATTCGAATTACGAAAGTTGAGACCGCACAGTAGCAATGCGTGCATGTGTATTGAAAAGTCGAAGGTTTTATAGAGGACAACGTGTATACTGTATACAGGGTGTCTAAAGAGAAGGAGCAACGTTTAGAATATCTTGAGAACATTCGAATTTCGAAAAGTGCTGAAACACTTATTTCTTTTTTCCACAGTGCTACTTTTTCTAGTGGTTTTCAAATTTTGGGAACTTTCGGGGAAACCAGAGGGGATTAACTTTAAAATCTTAAATTAAACTTTTTATAAATAAAAAATAGGTATTTTGAGATTAAATTAAGATCCATACACTAAAAAGGTTTGGAGTTATTCCAAGTTGAACTTATGCTTTTGTATCTTCCTCCAAGTGGTTTAGTGTTTTTTTATCTTTACGATTTGAAAGACTATTTGACTCCTGACATGAGAGCTCCACTCAGACGTCGGACCAATCATCTTTCTTTTTAGAAAGTGATAACACATCGATGGAGCTTCTTCTTGAAAAGGATTTTAAAAAGGTCAGCTTCTTCTTGTATACATCGGTATTGTTTTGAGGGAAAATCAAAATCCTTTTATTGTTCATTTTCAAAAATCTATTAATATATTTAAATTCTTTAAATATATCGTTAGGACCCAGGGATGTCGATATATATATTTAAATATATATATCGACATCCCTGGGTCCTAACCTGAAAGTTAGGATCCAGGGATGGGTCCTAACTTCCAAAAGGGCGACCAGAAAAGGCCACCCCTTTGGAAGAAAGTAAAACGTGTTTTTTTTTTTTAAATAATCGAATCTGCTCTCTGAATATTGAGCTCTAGCCCTTTTTCAGGGACACCCAGGAAGGCATTATCTACAATGTTACTCGACTTTATAAAAAAACATTTTTTTGACGACGCCCACATTCGGATTCTGACCTACCTGTGAGTCCGCCATCTCTCTCAAAGACGGTTCTCTCGGTGTTGGTGAAAATGTCCTTGGTGAGGGCGGACAAGATGACATCGGACTGTCTGTATCGCTTATTGGTTCATCTTTAATTACAATGAAAGGTGACGAATCTTTGGAACAGCGCCGCCCAGTAGCAATGTTGAGGGGAATGGCAGGGTAACATTCATCGTCTAAATCTGAAAATGAGAAAAGAAAATCGGTTAACTTTAAGTCGCAAAAATTTTGCCACTTCCGTTCATCGAGATAGTAGAGCTATATTGAAACTTTACATATCAAATTTTAAGGGGGGTATGATTTTAAAGTACATTTTATCGATTTTTTTTAATTAAAAAAATAGTGTAGGTGGGTACTAGAGTGTACGTTAACGTATCAGAGGTCACACAGGCATCGGATTAAATCGGAAAGTACCGTTTTTTCCATTTTTACTTTCCTTATATTCCAATACAAAAGGGATGGTCTGATTTTTTTAAAATCAAGTTTTGAATGCCAAAACACGTTTTGAGTTCCCCAGAGACCAAATCTTGAGTATCAGCCCCTAAACTTGTTTTGGCATTGAAAATTTGAGTCAATTACAATACTTTCTTCTTGTTTTCGAAAAAATCGTGTGATGTTCGCACAGGATTTTTACTTTCCTTGATTTGATAGCATTGGATGGACGAAACCAATCCATTCAGTCTTACATTAGAGAACATTTTAAAAACACTCTTATCTAAAAACACGCGATAGATATTTCCACTCTATAGGTAGGTAATAAAATTGTTGAGTGATCCATAAAATAATCCCCCCAAAAAAACACTTCACGGTAAAACGCTCCCGCCAAGTCATTAGTCACAAAAAGCACTGAAATCAAAACAGTGCCCGTCTCAATTCCAAATCTTTTTTCTCCCCTTTTAAACGTTTTTTTTTTACATTAATTTCACTATATTTGAAAATCTCACAAATATCACAAAACTCTCCTTTACGCTTTTTATTCGCAACTTTTCGCAATTTGGAAACTAACTTTCACACCTTTGGCGGTGTGCCTAACTTAATGAATTAGAGTTATTAAGAAGGCACACCGACAAAGGTGTGAAAGTGTATTTTCAAATTGCAAAACGTTACGAATAAAAAGCGTAAAGGACTCAGATTTGTGAGATTTTTAGAAGTAGTGATATTAATGTAAGAGAGCAAGATTTAAAAGGGGAGAAAAAAGATATGGAATTGAGGCGGGCACTGTTTTGATTTCAGTGCTTTTTGTGACAAATGACTTGTCGAGAACTGTTTACCACGAATTGGTATTTGGAGGGATCAATTCTTTTTTAAAGGGTCAAATATTACTCATGGATATGATGTAACAACACATCAGTGGTATACAGATACAGTTAAAATGAATCAAACTGATTCCTTTTTTTTATTTCCCCCTCCCACATTCCTCCTACCCCCTCCATATTCAAACTTTTCTGCCCTCTATAACTTTTTGGACAAAAATGAAACATAGAAAACATTTCTTTATCACATTCTTTTAGTTGAAAACCTATAGGATTTAGAAAAAAATAATGCGTGTACAAAACCGGTTTTTGGGGAAAATAGTGGTAGTGGAGGGTACTACATTACGATAAAAATATCAAAAGGCACACCCTTCCATCAGATGCAGGCAAATGTGACACCTCCGATCAAAATCGGTTCGGTAGATTAAGCTGTAGCCTCGTCAACGTTCAAGAAGATGACGAGAATGATGATGAAGGAGACTGAGACAGTGTAAAAATGACACTTTTCAAATGTTTTTTTTTTCTCAATGTTCCCGTAACTTTTTTTTTGTCAAACTATTGATTTTGTCTCATTATCTACTTCAACAAAAATTACTCCACATATTTTTCCTTTAGCTGTGGAGAGACTTGGAAAGTGTACATTGTGACATGAAGTAATATATCAATTGTGCAACGCTCATTATATTTTACTTGGCAAGGGGAGCGCTGCCGCGCTCCTCAATAATGGAACTAGAATTAGTTCCGTATTGATAATTGATAGTAACTAGGTAAAACAAAGGTTGGTACAGAGGTTTCAGTTTTGCAGAGATGTGCATATTTTCTCTCACTATATAGTGATAGGCGAGCACCGGGTGGCACTATGGCAGCCCTGAATGTAATGTAACCTAACTCTTTACATTACACTCGTGTGGTAACTCTGCAATGTCACACTACTTACATGTTACAATAATCGGTACATTACACAGACATGTTACACAACACTCAAGTGGGAACACTTAAACGTACATTACACAGACATGTTATATGTCATTCGAGTAGGAACACTTAACCGTTACATTATATGTTACATTACAGAAACATGTTACATAACACTCGAGTAGAAAACATTTGACCGTTACATTATATGTTACACCATACAAGCATGTTACATAATACTCGAGTAGAAAACACTTGACCGTTACATTATATGTTACACTACACAAACATGTTATATGACATTCAAGTAGGAACAGTTAACCGTTACATAACACTCGAGTAGAAATATTTAAGCATTACATGATATGTTACATTACACAAACATATTACATAACACTTGAGTAGAAAACACTTAACCGTTACATTATATGTTACATTACACAAACATTTTAACGAATACTCGAGTAAGAACTAACCGTTACACTACAAGTATAGATTACACAAACATGTTACATAACACTCGAGTAGGAACATTTAACCATTACATTATAGGCATGTTAACAAACACTCAAGTAGAAATACTTGTTACAATATATATTACACTACACAAACATGTTATAAGACATTTGAGTAGAAACACTTAACTGTCAATATATATGCTCCATTACACAAACATATTACATAACACCCGAGTAGGAACACTTAACCGTTACATTACATGATGTTTTGTAATATAACGGTTATAACAAAAGGATGTAAATAACAACAAAAGAAATTAACCGTATGTAACGCATTACATGTAACGGTTCGAGTGTTATATGTAATGTAACAGTTACATTTCACTCGAATGACCCCCATAAATTACAATGGAGAGGGCTCATAATTCATAAACTATGTTCCTATTTAATAAAGATAACGCCTCGCCTAGTGAGGGGACAGGAAGCAAATACTTGGTATCGTCCCTCCGGAAAGGATACTCTACTCACTGATAAATCAAAAACACGAGGTGGGGGGGGGGGGGNGGGGGGGGGGGGGGGGGGGCGATTAGACATGAAATGGACAGGACCTAACATAGACCTAGTTTACTATCAACATATTACTGATAGTGAAAACGTACGCAGTAATGATGATGTAATCAGTGGCCAATCCAGGGTGGGGGAACTGGGGGATAGTGTCCCCCCACCCTGGAATCGCCAATTTATTCATCCAGAAAAAAATTCTCTAAAATTGGTTTAGATTCTCCAAAATGGGAAAACACCGCATAAATTTGAATGTGCAAATTCTCTAAAATTGGCTTAGATTCTCTAAAATGGAAAACACCGCATAAATTTGAATGTGCAAATTCTCTAAAATTGGCTTGGATTCTCTAAAATGGGAAAACACCGCATAAATTTGAATGTGCTAATTCTCTAAAATTGGTTTAGATTCTCTAAAAGGGGAAAACACCGCATAGATTTGAATGTGCAAATTCTCTAAAATTGGCTTAGATTCTCTAAAATGGGAATACACCGCATAAATTTGAATGTGTAAATTATCTAAAATTGGCTTAGATTCTCTAAAATGGGAAAACACCGCATAAATTTGAATGTGCAACTTCTCTAAAATTGGCTTAGATTCTCTAAAATGGGAAAACACCGCATAAATTTGAATGTGCAACTTCTCCAAAATTGGCTTAGATTCTCTAAGATGGGAAAACACCGCATAAATTTGAATGTGCAAATTCTCTAAAATTGGCTTAGATTCTCTAAAATGGGAAAACACCGCATAAATTTGAATGTGGAAAATTGCTTTGAGAATAAAATCAATCCTCATCGACACATAATTATAAATTTAAGCATTTCATTTTCATCTTCCCCCTAATTTACCCTCTGGATCCGCCCCTCAGTGTGATGAATGAGATTTACTGTGGACCAGGCCGTCAACCGCCATTCCTGATAAGAATATTACAGAATGAATATTAAGGGCTGCTTCCAGACAAGAATTCATGGTGGTCATTTTAACCAGGGGTGGATACAAGTCTACAGTTGAGGGGGACGATCGCCCCCCTCCCCCTGTATCAGCTACTGTTTTTAACCGAGTGACATCTAGTGGTACACAAAACTAACTAGTTAAATTTCGTACTCCTAATAGGTATAACATTGGCATTGCATTTGGGGACTCGGTTCAAGATTTAAGGGTTTTTAATTGATCAAAGTTTTGTACGACGTATTATAAAGACGCTCTTTGACCACAGGTTCACTTACCGTCATGTTTTATCTTTAAATTTGACTCCACATTACTTGGGGTACAATATGAATGTTCCGTCTTGATGGGAACAGTTCCCAAGGCTGCATCTGTCATAAGACGGTCATGTAATATAACCTGGGGCTCCGGTACTTTGACAGAGACGCAGCCCCACTCATCGTCCGAGTCTGTCCTGAATATATGATCTGCAAGACTCTGGAATCAGATAAAAAATAAACTTATAATTAATGACAGAAAAGGGACTTTATAGTTTGATGTTAAGGGCACGCCAGACCAGCGACAGCGTCAGTGACAAGTTTCAGTACACCAGATACTCTAAGATTATTGGAGTTATGCAACGTCCAATGAGGTTTTAATTAGTAGGTCGCCACGTAAGTTCAGTCCTTCGTATGGCTATTCTCGGCCCATTCCAGACTAGAGATCAATGTGGGTAGCTGGTTTGTAAGTTTTCTGTTAAAAAAAAAATCGATTGACTTTTCAGCGCAGCAGAAAATAGACTTGGGCACATAAATTTGTGTTTATTAAAGTCGGTCAACATTCTGATGCAAAACTGCCATTTACGGCGGATGAATGGATTTTTTATTCAAATTCTGGATTCTACGTTTTTTTGTGGTCGAGTAATTTAGATTTTAAAGAGACGTTAATCCACAAAAGAAAAAAAAACATGCTCTACAATACTGGCCAAACCACCGAGCAAAGTTTTGACACCACAATTTTCCTTTTTTCTGTTTGTGAATTTGTGTCATGATAATTCTCAAAAGCATGTTCTACAATACTGACCAAACCACCGAGCAAAGTTTTGACACCACAATTTTCCTTTTTTCTGTTTGTGAGTTTGTGTCATGATAATTCTCAAAAGCATGTTCTATAATACTGAGCGAACCACCGAGCAAAGTTTTGACACCACAATTTTCCTTTTTTCTGTTTGTGAGTTTGTGTCATGATAATTCTCAAAAGCATGTTCT
>CM022879.1:13571411-13601759 GCA_012654025.1 Pachypsylla venusta | reverse complement strand
CAAAAAAAAAAACATCAAAATTTTCAAGTAACCTGAAATTCTATTTTGGATAAGCGACCAAAAAAATTGCCTTTTTGACATAAATGGCGTTTATCCTAGTTTTTCGGTCAGAGATTTTTTTGACAAATATTAATGGGAAATTTCTTAATGGGAAATTTGGCGCTTATCCTTATTTTGGCGGGAAGAAAAAAAAAGCCACTTTCGGATAAGCGCCAAAATTGTTTGACAAAATGTCTTTGTGTAAAATTAAGTTACATTAACGGAAAGCGCTTGCAATTTTACACAAGTGACGTGAATACTAGAAACATTAAATAAAAACTTCCAGAATAGAAGACAAAAAACGAAAAAAAAAATAGTTTTTCTGTTCCCCTGTAAAATTGCATTTTGGCGCTTATCCGAATTGGCCTTTCCAGTAGCGATATGCAAGCAAGCAAGAATGAACAAAATTTCTTGAAAAGCTAATTTTGTTATGCTCGGAGGAAAGATTAAGTGAAACTATCTCACATCACCGAATGAAGGTACCACAGCCCAATCTACACCACAGATTAATTAGTCCATCTCTTAGAGATAGATAGGTAGGTACCTATTTCATTATATCGAAGTCTATTATCAAGGACGTTGGCTGAAGAGGAGTACATTGCCATCTTGGTACGACTATATCAGGTATAAGGTCAGTCAACTTACACACACACATGGCTCGCAATAATATTTCTTTGCTCACGCTTATAAAACCAGTGGTGTGGACAGACAAGATGTCCTCGCACATTAGAGGCCCGAAGTACATGCCTTTATTTTGGATTTATGTCCCCTGCGGATATTGGGATATAAAAAAAATACTTCTAAGGCACCCACGCCATTTGCGACCATAAAGGTCGTAAATGGCGACTAAGGGCAGAGTAGGAAATGATATTGTTTTTATTACCCATCATGCACAAAACAAGGAGAAGCTACTGCCTACTGCATTATCCGCAAGGATTCTTTATTATCAAAAACTCATGGCGATTTGTTGCAAATTGCAAACCAGCCCCACGGCTGTTAACCTATGATGATACGTCGTTTTGACATTTATTTGTCTTGGGAGACGAGGGTTTCATACTCCGTTCACTGGAAACTGGTTCTTACGAGAACTTGTGTATTTAACGAGCCCTATAGCCCTATAGATGGAATATAGTCCATCGAGGGGAGCAAACCAGCTTCATTAGGTGACGGTCCTAAGGACTGTCAGATATAGGGTAAGATTCCCTGATTTGGTGATGAGTACGCTAAAGTTTCTGGCGTCTACTCGAAATAATTTGGTTCCTGTGATCATATCGTGATAAGTTTTTAAGTAAATAAATTATTTAATTGTATTTCATTGTCCCTTGCATTTAACAGTCTCTTTCTAGAAAGAAATACTGAAAACCCACAAAAAGCGACAAAACCGCCAAAAGTTTATTCGATTGCAATGGCCAAAATAAGACGCCAAACGGAATCTCTATACCAAATTTCATCCAAATCGGTCAAAGCTAAGAAGAAAAAGTGCACGTCAAGGCGTACGGCGGTGGCGAACAAACTGATTTCTTTATATTCGATTTTTGGATTCCACGTACCTTGCAACGTAAATATCCAATTTTGAGGGGTGGGGGGATTTTTTTCGTGACGATTCCGAAGGTTCATTTTTGAAAATAATAAACTAATATAAAATTAGGGGGTAGATAACGAAATTTCTTTCTTCATTTTTGGTCGCTCTGGCAAACAGACAAATGAAAACTAAATGACTTGAAAATAGTCCTCACACTTTGTCAAGAAACGGTCAAGAAAATATCATACACGCCACTGTTATACCAGATTAGGTGTTTCTTTAGTGAGTTAATCTGGACATTTCTTTACTAGCAAAAATAAAATAGCATCAATTATCATAAACTCCCTTTTTAATAGCGCTGGTTAAGTAAGCTGGTGTTTGTCAGAAGGGGACTGGCGTACCTTTAAAATGACATGCCTCACAAAATATCTGATACAAAGAAAGAATTTGTTCATCAATCAATAGATGGCCAGGTGTATGAGAATGCAGCTCTAAAGGATTTGATGATGTTGCTGCTAAAGTTTTTAACTGTCATTATACATCCATTAATTGGCATCAGTCATTATACATCCATTCATTGGCATCGGTCATTATATATCCATTAATTGGCATCCGTCATTATATATCCATTAATTGGCACCCGTCATTATATATCCATTAATTGGCATCGGTCAGTATACATCCATTAATTGGCATCCGTCATTATATATCCATTGATTGGCATCAGTCATTATATATCCGATAATTGGCATCGGTTCCCCGACCCATGCCAATAACATAATTAAATCAGTAACATAATATTACAGAATCGCTTTCTGTATTATTTTACATCATCACAGCTGAGGTGGACTCGGTTCGTGAAGATGTCACCTCAAGTAATATCTCACAATCCTAATTATTCTCTATTTTCACAGTGATACTTAGTAAGACATATTGGGATTGGTAATATGACTTAAGTCTTCGGCAATTGATTCATGCAAAGGATAGAGAAAATATCCTTCGAATTGATTTTTTGGGGTCAAAAGTAAATAGCGTTTGACAGTTTATTGACCGAACGAATAAAATGTCTAATACTTAGATTTCGCCCAGTTTTATTTAAAACATTCTGTCATTCCACGATAACTCTCAAATGCCTGTCCGATTTTGTCGTACATATTATGGGCATTTATAATATTCATACAATTAAATAATTTTGGTTCGATTTGGGCCCGATTGGGTCACCATCAAGTTGGTCTTTTTAACATTTGCAGGTTCACAGAACTAGTTAATTTTCGAATATATATTTCAATAAACTTTATTGATCATTCGAGACTGGGGTTTTACCCCCCATTCGCTGGAAACATACAAACCAGTCAGCCACCCACATTAAACTCATCCAGTCTAGGTTGGCCGGAAAAATAGACAGCATCACGAGGGCGTGAACATAGTTGGAAACCCACCTAGCAAAACCTCGCGGGAAGTATACTTCAGTGATTTAACGGGAACTGGTGTATTCAACGTGCCATATACGCTGGCTAAGCAATTCTTGTATCAACTACAATTTGTAGAGCAGTGAGTGACGAGCGCTTTCGTCCGTTACAACATTCTCCACTAAAATTACAAGGAAAATTTCAAAAGAACTTATAAAGTTACTAGCAGGATACGCCCGCTTTGCTTGGCGCCCTATAGGCATGGCCGTTTATAGTTTCAACCCCTTTTTTCGCGTTTTTCCATCAAAATCGGTTGAGTAGTTTAAGCGTGAAAGCGTAACATACATACATACAGACAGAGTTACTTTCGCATTTATATATTAGTATGGAAGTATGGATTTTCAATGCAGACCTTTCATCCATCCCTGTTGCCTCAATCCCCCACAAATGTTTATTCTACTATCGGGTTGTCTCAATCCCCCACAAATGTTAACTCTACTATCGACTATCCTAATTTTATTATTTTTCAATCTTTAAAATTTTGCACGCCGCGCCGTCCCTGACTGTGGATCTACACTGTATGCCAGGTGAAAGTAAGTCTGTCTGCCATCAATGATAGGTATCTCCGCGAGTGGCCGGATTAGAGTTGCTCCGACTTCCTTCATTACATTCTCCCGACAGAGTCACCCACGCATCATTTGCTCTTACAAGATCACGATTTTAACCGTTGCCATTGTTTCAATGGAAGGAAAATCAATCATCAGGACTGTTTCTAGGTGTAAATTTTGTCCCAGATGGGAGGGAGGGGGGGGNGGGGGGGGGGGGGGGGTGAGAATTATTTATACACATCTTACGTGTGAATGTCCAGTTTTTAACTTCTCAATTTTATTTATCCAACCATTCTCATAAATTTTATTCTGAATCTCATAAATTTTATGATACATTTTGCATTAGCTATGTTCTTTCATTTAGCCCCAGTCGGCCCCCAAACACTAATCAGCCCAATCTATGAACGTAATGAATTTCTATAAAAAGTTTTATCAAAATAAGTTAAGGTGTTCGAGAGTTCTCGTGGTATAAAAAGACATAGAACCAAAAGAAAAATTTGGTTCTGTAAAACTACACATCACTTGGTTCAATCAATGATACACATAGGGATGTCTCACAATGGGATGAAAACAGAGTCTAGTGCAGAGGTTCCCAAACTTTTTTTTTATAGACCCCTTTCAAAATTTTGCTGGTTCCGGTGGACACCCTGCAGTTACATTTCTACCATATTTTCAAAACTTGACAAAAAATGTAAAAATTAGATCCCGATTAGACCACACGAATTAACAGTTTTTTAAAAAAAGTGAGAATTGATTGGTTAATTAATTATAATTAATTGATTGTGCTGTGAGTGGATGTCAAAAAAGTTGTTCAATCAAAAAAGTAAGTTCATCTAACTTTACTTTTTTGACATCTACTCATAGCACAAGAAACCAATCAATTCTCACTTATTTTATTTAAAACAGTTAAGTACTTACTTTTTCCAACACACAAACACTAACATCGATTCGATTCACTTTACCTTTCTTTTCAAAAGTCCGGAGACAAATGAGTAACGTTTATCCTTGGCATTCGTATTTATATTGGTGAAGTTAATGCAAGATTGCAAGCACAGCACACCTACATTGATAGGTGAATTCAAGCCAACATTTTAGTTTCCAGATAAATTTTCGTGGACCCCCGCTTACTAGGTAATTGTGAACCACCATTTTTTGGTCACGCCAACGTAAACCCCCGTCAAGTCTCCCTGGGGGTCCACCTTGACCACTTGGGGAATCACTGGTCTAGTGTATGCATTTAAACATTTATTCTTGCATGTTTTGGTGCAAGAACGAGTCTTCTACAGCGAATGATAGGAGAAGCATAATGGAAACACATTTGGAGTAAGGAAGAATGGGTTATATGTTATATTATAGATACCTGTTTCTGGTGCATAATTAGACCATTCAAGTCTCTGGCTCTTACCATTAAATTTTTAGACAAGATTAATGAAAACTGCTAGAAAGCGGAAAACCCCGCCAATGATTGCCCAAAAAAAGTAACCATCACGATGTACGAGGGGCAAAAAATTTTTATTTATCCTTTTTTTGAAATCTACGTACCTTGAAACGTAAAATATTAAATTTAGGGGGTATTTTTTTTTTTATTTTTTTTTTTCGCGTGACGATTCCAAAGGTTCATTATTGAAAATGATAAGCCAAAATATCAAAAAAATGCATAGGTAGGTAATAGAGGAACCTAAACTTATGTATGTTCGTATTTCCTTTTTACCTCTCATCTGACAAGTTAATAGACGTTTTTACGGCTACGCCTCGAAAAAAAAACCTCTTTTCTAGGGGTACACTTCTAGACCTGAAACGTTTCACAAAATCACGTCCACAAAATGTGAGGGTAATTTTAAAAAAATATATGAAACCAGCCCTGATTTGAAAAGATTTAAATCTCAATTGGTATTTGTTAGCAAAAATGTGTTTTCAAAAAGAATTGCTTTTGCACGTTGGAATGCAGGAAAGTCATAAAAATGCTGGAATTCAATTCTTGATGGCTTTTAATTTATTGGTTCTTTTAACGATCATTTTTGCTATATTGAGATAATGGGTTTCGCGGACAGTTTTTATACATGGGTAAAGATATTTTAATATTCAATTCAAAAACCTTAGCGTATAGCAGTAAAAACCAGTTTTTGCACGCGTAGACGCGTAAGTAATGAAATCCATTTGAAAAATTATCTAGCCACGAAATTCCAGAAAATTTTATCAAAAATGGTGAACGGTATAGGAATTCTCCTATCAAACGCAGAAAAATGACAAAATATACGTTTCCAAATTTTCTATTATAGGTATGGACAATTTTCTTTTCAACCTTTGCATAGATGAAATTTCCTCCTTCTGAAGTTTGGGGTTCTACCTTAATTTGTATAGGGAACCTTTTGCCAATCGAAATGAAACCGATTCCCGTTAATAGTATTGGACCTTAATCTTTTGTCATTGCGACCGATAATAGTTCTTTTGTCTTTTGTGACCTGCCTCCTTTGTTGATCTAAAATATCTCTCTCTTGGATTTAGATTCCAATATAAAAGTTATTAGGACCAAATCGGATCGGTCTATTCCAAAAATGATAGTAGTGCCGTGCAGCTTCTCTGGCCTAGTAGCTTTGCTTTGCACTCTGTACATTTGGCTTCAAATCCCGGTGGAACTGTGCTTTTATGTTTGGAGTGCACTCGGCATTCTGAGGACAAGTGAGTAACTACGTAAGATGTGAATAATGATCAGTATTATTTTTTTCACATCATTGTATTGCTGTAATACCTACAATACCCACGAAAGTAAGTTGTACAAATGCAATAATATGCGTTAACACTAAATAAACTATTTTTTAAAGAAGTATCGCGAATCACACGTTTAGTTACCACAACCGCAGAAAAAGGGAGTAGATCTGATTTGATGGAACTGATACGAGATCATACGGTATAAATGGTAAACAATAAATGGTGAGGAAGCTATTTATAAATATATGTAATATGTTTTTAATATATAAAAAGATTTATTTGACGAGTTAATCATCTGCAAAGTTTCATTTTTCTGTCTAAGATATACTACTTCAGGTCAAACCCCACACTTGCAGAGGAACCCATTAAGCTCTCTGAACCCTGAATCCTTTAATACAACCAAGAATAAGTTACTTGCAACTTACGTACCTTTCACTAAGATGCTATAGACTATACTCTCACTATCGCAGGAATATTCATCCTCAACACAATGGATAAAATTCATTTCATCCTCGAAAGTACCACACGAGTTTCATAAAAAATTCAATTCACTAGTGGCGGCTTTTTTGTAAATACATGATTCTATTTGTGATTATGTATGGAATCGAAGCAACATTGATACAAATTAATACAAATGAAAAGACCATCATATGTTAACTGTAGAAATCTCTCAAATGATGGGCCGTCATTTGACCCCGAGTGGACCAATATTGACCAAAATCTAATGAGCTAATTCTATGAACTTTATTGACCATATTAAGTATGTATCATCAAAACAGGACAAGACATTCGAAATTTTACCAGGAACGTTCAAAGAGCAGACTTAGCAGAAAATCGTGCAATGTCAGGTATCAACTAAACCAGGAGGACTGTTTACAATTGTCATCATACATCTATGTAGTTCTAGTCTAAAAGGCTATTACTAAAATTGCAAACTACTAAATTTTATGAAATTTGTTGCAACTCCATTCTTGCATTTCGGGTAAAAGTCCTCTATTTCTGGCTATAAATCCTGGAGGTGAAATCCAAGATTCCGAGCAACCTGGTATAAAAAATTGATCATTCGGATGATATTAGCAGATCCACACACCCGAGAAATCATAGGTGATTTTCGTTGAATCAAAAAGCAGTAGAACTTCAGTCGGTAATTCTTCGAGGGGGGGGGGGGACGTTGTTATAATTGGTGTTGTTTTCAAAGACATTCATTATCTTGACAGAATAAGGAAGATCAACAAGGAAGACCACCGTCCATGAGGGTCATATATCATATCTACACAAGGAACAATAGTTTTCTATTGCTTGATTGATACTAGCTCTACAGGTACTACTTGCTTTCCGTGTCCATCAAGGTAAGAGATGCTGTTGAAAGGATTGGGTAGCATATTAGGATACTCTACAGACGCCGCGCCAGACTAGTTATGGGCCCTTCCATGCACTGGTACTAAAGATATGTTTCAATGTCATATCTAATGAACTGCATTTGCAGTAACCTGGTTGAAATCAGTTTCAATATAGTTTAGTCGAAACAAGCAGGGGGATGATATGGGTGAAGTCCGAAATCAGAAAATTAGGTAACTTAGTTGTTTAAGTCCTCACACTCCGGCTCTGAAATCTGATATTAGGAAAGTTTTATAAATAAAAAATAAATTAATAACAAAAACAAAAAGAAAGACAAAAAAGATTGGAATCCACTACGAAAGTGAATAAAGGAAGGAACCTCATATTAAACAAAATAACAAAACCGGTCTATACGTTTGAATGAAGAATGTGTGCGGATCAAACTGAAAAAACAACCAGGAACAATCTTCTAACGGAACCTCTGTGTGCAATTACTACTTAGCCAAGTTATGCCGACATACCAAATACCTTCCAAATATACAGGGGGATATTAGAAGAATGGACCAAATCAAAAAACATATTTAAACGAGCTAGTGATTCAGGAAACTGTTGGATAGAGAAATGGAGAATAAATTATAAACATTATAAGTCATAAAGATCAAATGAATGGAAAGAATCACAAATGAAGAAGTGTTGAGAAGGATTAATGGAGAGAAATCTCTGTGGAATGGTTTAAAGAAAAGGAGAGACTTTGGCAGAACCAGTCTAAATGTTTTGTTTTTTTATTATGATGTAATATCTTTTCGAAATAGGAATAGGGAGGAAATGTAAAAGTAGAGAATGCAGGATGTAGAACCATACTTAGAAATGAAGAGGAAAACTGAATATAGAAGTGTATGGAAAAATGTATGCAAATCATTTGCATAACTGATAATGATGAATTCTAAAGTGTGAATTTCAAGCTTCTAAGAACTCTAACTTTTACTTAATTGCGACTCTTTGTGACCTTATATTGGGTTCCAGATCTGTGTGTTACCACCCCATCCGCCATTCTAATAATTATTCAGCACGCTGCGTGCAAAAATTGCCTTTTGCCCTAGGTCGCCAATTTCTATGAACGCAATGAATGTCCATACCAAGTTTCATCAAAACGGTCCAGCTGTTTGGGAGATATCGTGTGTTAAAAAGACAAACGAAACAAAAATCTTGGTGTTCGTAAAAATAGTAAAAATGTGTCCCGCAGAGAATTTATTGACCAAACGAAATGAGCTCTTTCAACACCAAGATTTTTCTACCACGACATCTCCCGAAGAGCTTGACGGATTTTGACGAAACTTGGTATGGACATTCAATGCGTTCAAAGAAATAGCTGATTTTAGCAACCTAGGGCCAAACAGATAAATGTGCGCACGCAGCGTTATGAATAATTTAGAATTACACTAGGACCGGTGCACATAATATCTCCATATATTATTTTTCCATAACCTTTGCTTTGCTCTAGTTACGGTCACGGAATACTGCAACGTCCCGCGCCGTAAACGTATTTGTGAAAATCTAATACAAGCAATAAAATGTGCTTGATGTGCGCATGTAACTTTACGATTCAATAGACGTTTTATTATTTCGTGATAATTAATTTAATGCAAAATTGTAATTAATAATTATGCAATTATGTAGATTTCTTGTCGTATTCTTGTATAGTCATCAGACACCAGTGAAAAACTACTCAGCCACATAGATCAAAATTACGGTAGATATTAAGGATATGACCGCGCGGTAACCAAGCGGGATCAAATAAACATATCGATCCAAGTTTGTAGAACTAGTACCGCGCGGTAATGTGAACAATATGCACTATTTAAATAGATCTTGTGCCGCGCCGAGTTCATCTGAACATAGCCTAAATCAAATTAAAATGATATACCTCGAATCAGGTCATGCTACTAGAAGCGACTTGAATCGTGAAATTCAACTCCAGTAGGATTTGAAGCTTGTAACCTGTAGTCGCCGTAGTAGCGTGAGCTTGTAATTTTGCCTAGTTGCGCCCCTGAGGACGACCAACGACCAGGGTTAATGTTTTGTGGTTTCAAAGTAGTTGCCTTCATTTTCCTTGAAAAATATATCGGGACTAGCCCCTGCAATTGAAAACTCCTAGAATTTTGTTACATCAGTAGAATAGATCCACAATAATGCCGCAAAGATGTCAATCTGGTTAGGGATGACTGGAAGACTTTGATCATGTTTAATATGAGGCATTTGGATTTGGAGGAGACCGACCTGTAGATGCTCCGAAAACTGACAATGGTGGTCTAGGGTTTGAGAATGTAAATGGAAAACTCCAAGTTGTCCTGGAACGTAGACCCAATTAAAGAGTTTCATTATAAATACACTTCTACTGACTGCGAATATGATTTTCCCTGATGTGAAATAGGTACATATTTATTGGCTGCCATAAGAAATACACAAGGGGAAACCGGTTTGATAAATTACCTCTTGAATATCCCTGTATATACTATCTTATCATTTGACTGGTGAGTGAGTCTGTCGGTATAACATCATGATATCCAAGGAATGTGTTGCAGCATTCCAACCAAGTTGGTTTCTTTCTTCGGTGACGGGTACCTATATATTCAGCATGGTTGGTCTTCACCAGAAATATTTAAATTCTTATAAAAAGCAAAGCTATTATATTGACTAACTCATAATCAACGTAATTCGACAATGGGTAAACCGAGAAACTTGAAATTTTGAACTCTACAGGTTATAGGTAAGTAGCTACGTAAGAAGTAAGGAAAATCGTTCATTCAACTGAAAACGAGTTGTCTCCATACATGACGCTTTTTACTGTTTTTTCATCTGAATTGTTTAGAAGAAACTAAATAAGACAACGAAGAATGAACGTTGGAAACTAAAGCAATTTTTTTTTTTTTTTTTTTTTTTTTTTTTTTTTTTTTTTTTNTTTTTTTTTTTTTGGCTTAACGTCTCTTTAACATTTATTGATCATTCGAGACGGGGGTTTGACTTTCCATTCGCTGGAAACTTGCAAACCAGCTACCCACATTAGCCCCACCCAGCCTGGGTTAGGCTGGCATCACAAGAGCGCGAACCCACGTGGTCAATCACTTGGTACAACCTTGCTGGGCGTTGCTTAACTTCAGCGATCCAACGGGAACAGGTGTATTCAACGTGTCATAGACGCTGTCTAGGAAATCGTTTAAAACAGTGGGTATGGAGAGCCCAGAAGAAATAATGAAACTTGAATAGCAAGGTAATGAAAAGCCTAATCCAGAAATGATCCATCTTCTCCATCCTACTTTACGATATTGGGTTCTGGACACTAAATGACGAGATCACCCAAAATCTAGATGCCCTTAAGATGTAGGGATATCCAAAATTCACAATTCATGAAAGTGTTTTCTTTTAAATTGATAACCTTTTTCTTTTAAATTTTAAGTTCCGGTGATCATTGGAAAGACATTAAAATTGGAGTCATTTTTAACCAAACTCGAGAAATCCCACACAGGCGCAGAGGAATCATTGTAAAAGTATTTAAAAAGCTCAAATTCAACTTGGAATAACTTCGGCTCTTTTTTGAGTACCAATTTCAAATAAATCTCAAAATATTTGAACTTTCTTCTACTTTTTAAGAATATGTTACGAAAGGGGTAGTTCTATTGGATTAGAGGCTGCTGCTCCCCCCCTGGGACCAACCCTAAACTGGCCCAAAATTTGAAACTACTAGAAAAAGTTTCCCTTTAAAATGAAAGAAATACGTTTTTGAGCGTTTTTCTATACCGAATTCCGCTCCTTATTTTAGGACACACTGTATGTATTAATTAACAACTATTTTATAGGACCCCTATCACAAAATATTAATCATATGAAATTTTATCGATTTTTTATTTCAAAGACTTCAATACGCATATTAGGTATTATTTTTCCTCAAAAAACTCATAATTGCGATATCTACCTATACGTATCGCAATAATTTTGCAGTAGGTATAATTAAATGTGCATGTACCTGACTTTATGATTGAGTGGACATTTTATTATTTCGCGATAATAATTTAAATGGCAAAAATTGTAATTAATTATGCGATTCGATTTCTTATCGAGTTCTTGTGCGCACCAGTTACAATTTATGGGTTGGGTATGTGTTCAGTGGCTTATTACGATTTCATTAGTCGCGTCACTTTTAAGGAACAAAAACAGCTATTTCTAATCAGCTAATTCTATTAAATATAAAGAATGCCCACACCAAATTTCATTCTTATCGATCCAGACTGTCGAGTGTTATCCTGATACAAAAAGAAAAATCGTGGAGTTAAAAATACACTTCACTTTGTTCGTCAATTGGATTATTTCAATTTATAATTGCATATTTTCTGTTCTTTTTACACATTTGATGCATATTTTGAGGTCTTAATATGCATATTTGCCTGCTTATTTAATTTTTATTATCAAGTTGCATACCGGTTCGGTCTCGAGTCATGAATTTCTGGCACAGAAAATCGATCCGGGATAATTTGGTCCTCTTTACATCGTAAAATAAATTGTTGACGGATCAACAACTGGTGGACTATTTTCATATATTCGTGAGCTACATTCCTCTTTAGGGCTATGTAAGCCCTTGCACCTAAGCCTCTTCTAGGCTTTTTGTGCTTGAAGTCGTGGACTAACACCATGATTTTTTTTAAACGTCTGTTTGTCTGTTCATTATTTAAAGATAACTCAGTCGCCTTGTTTGATGAAATTTGGTATAGACCATTACATTCATATATAAGATTTGGGCCGGTTGGGGCTATAGTTAAGAGAACTACTGGTATAAATAAACTGTGCAATAATTGTGGTTTACTAAACATATTAAATTACATACATAGTATCACTGCATTTAGCTCACTTTGTTGATAAATTTAATTGACCTACAAAATCATATTTGATTATTCTAAACAAAAACAAATAAACCAAAACCATGAAATAAAAATAAACGGTTCAGTAAATATTAGGAATGGCGCATTGCACATTAAACATAAACAAGAACCACACACAAAGTTGGCTAAGTGGTAGTACATCAGAGATAGTATTAATTTGTCAGTCAAAACTAACACTTTGGGTTGAAAAGTGTTAACTTAATATAACAGAATTGTATTTCTATGCTTAGGTGGATACAACTTTTCAAGAACGTAAAAATATAAAATATATTTTTACCCCCTCCCCCCACACAAAAAAAATACCGCGTCCCCCCTTTGGCCCCAAAAATGTCTGGTCACCCTAGTCATGACTCTTGTCTGATACATTAGATTGCTTTTCAAGAGGATCGTGATGCAATGGTATCTCAAAACTTTGTGAAGAACGTGAAAATAACAATAGCCGTAAAATGGAATCGTGAAAATATTTATTAGTACATATCAATCGATCTGGGTTGAAAAGGGTTAACCGAATTTAAAAGAATAGCGATTCTATAAGATCTCAAAACTTTGTGAAGAACGTAAAAATAGTAACAGGCACTCATATTAAATGACCACTGGGTTGGAAAAGGGTAATATTTAACGCATATTTATGCAATCGTTGAATTAAAAATATCAAAAGATATTCATAAGGCATTTTTTTAAACGTAAAAATATCAATTCATAAGCCATTTTTTCAAGCTGGTTCACTCATTTTATTTCCAAAAAATATTTTATTTCTAATTTCTCTTTGACTTATTCTCAAGTCAAAGAGAAACATCCTCACCTTTTTTAATCTAAAATTAAAAAAAAAAAACTCATAAAAACTGATATAGTTAAAATCTTGGAGGGTAGAGAAAATTTCTATTCTTCTGGAATTTGATTTGACCTTGAAAATGTTCAAATATTTTAACAGAATTTCCCCTCTTGTTGTAGAAATTTCCTCAGAAGTTTGATTGTTTACATTATGTTAAATAAATAAAAAAGAACAGGCCTATAATAACCCATTTTTTCATCTAAGGGAGTCGAACACCGAAAAGAGAATATTTTTAACAGTTAAGAAACTCTACTTTACTTAATTCTTAAGTTAACACTAAATAAGATCTTTCGTAAAGCGAGGAGAAAGATCTCATCATGGAAGATGGGGAGTTCTTTTTCTAAATAACGCACTTCGGTCCGCAGCAAACCCGCTCGTTGGATTTATATATCCCATCACTGCCGCAATCCCCTATTGGATACACATCGAAATGCGTACTCTCAGAAAAGATCCGCACAGTGTATTCATATAAACGAGCTCCAACCTCTGTGATAAAGTCCTTCGCCTTGCGACACCAAGGTTTCAAAAGCCAACGGCACAAATTGCAAAGTTTTAAAAGATTAACTTAAATGGAACCGTGATGCTATAAATTAATGTTGTCAAAGATTCGGGAAGAAAGTAAAAAAAAAAAAATGGACATAACTGATCCACTGGGTTGGAAATGGACGAGAAGAACCTAAAAATGTTTTTCTATTATTATCGTTATAACTAATATATTACGCACTCGGCTTGAAAAGGGTTAAGTTAACGGAATCCTGATGTTGTAAGTTCTCATAGCTTTGGGAAGAACGCATTAAGAAGAATTTACATTTGGCTTGGCAGAGTCTATCCTATCAGTGATAGCAACAAGTGTATGGATTAAGGAGTCACCTTTATGAATGAACTTCAAATGATTCATTAACAAAAACAGTGCGGGATAGGCACACGTAATGAAGGTTATAGAACCAACAACAACAACAACAACAACAACATCAATAACTGCTGATCTCCTTAGCAAACAAATGATGTCTGAACCATCAACATCTATAACTGCTGATGCTGATCTCCTTAGCAAACAAATGATGTCTGAACCATCAACATCTATAACTGTTGATGCTGATCTCCTTAGCAAACAAATGATGTCTGAACCATCAACATCTATAACTGCTGATCTCCTTAGCAAACAAATTATGTCTGAACCATCAACATCTATAACTGCTGATCTCCTTAGCAAACAAATGATGTCTGAACCATCAACATCTCTAACTGCTGATCTCCTTAGCAAACAAATGATGTCTGAATCAACAACATCTCAAACTGCTGATCTCCTTAGCAAACAAACGATGTCTGAACCATCAACATCTTTAACTGCTGATCTCCTTATCAAACAAATGATGTCTGAACCATCAACATCTCTAACTGCTGATGTCCTTTACCTGAATCGGAAACAAATCAGACTGGTCGCAGAACTAACAATAGGATATTATAGTTTTCAAAACACCTACACAATATGGAAATCTTTAGGGATACCCCATTGTGTACACATCTGGTGGGGAAGACAAGGCCTCTCACATAATCATTGATTTTGGAGCCCACCTAGATTAAAGAGTGAGTACCATTTGGCCACTAAACCCCAGAGAACAACTCGTCCAAATCAATCTGGTAAGAAGTCTGAATAAACTTTCTGAGCTCTCTCGCTAAGGTTCTTAGCAAGAGAGGCTGAGGTGTAAGGATTCCAAATCTCAGGGGAGATTAATTAAATGAAATGGCACAATGGTTGATTTGTCTAGTTTTCATAGTGACCAACTGTTTTACTCATAGACATATTCTGTACAAAGCCCCTTTTTTACTTCCTCTTCATATAGAAGATAAAGTATTGTAATCGTGCAGAAAGTTTGGACATTTTTATAATTTTCTTTGTTTTGTTATTTCTTTAATGCCTTTAGGTTTTGTGATAAGGTACATACAAATCTAAATTTGTATAGCTTTCATTTGTATTTATGAAAAATGGGAAAACACTATAAAATTGTTCACTTTGGGATAAGGTGGTATAAGGAAAAAACAAGAATGTGAAGTAGGTAATCCATTTTGGTTTAAAAGATCTAAATTTGCAAAGAAAATCATCAAAGACCTACCGCAATTGTTTTAGTTATATTAATTCCATTTTATCTAATATATGTGTTGATTGTAAATTTTCTTTCCTTTTTAATTAGATGGTTATCAGATTTTCTTTTTTTGTATCTTCTAGGTTAGGTTCACATGACCGCGCGCTATCATATGAACACATCCATACAAGTTTGTAGAACTAGTACCGCGCAGTGCCGCGCGGTTCATGTAAACAATATGCACTGTTTAGATAGATCTTGTGCCGCGCGGTTCGTCGTACCGCGCGGTCATGCGAACCTAGCCTTTTAGTCCTTAAGAATCTAATGTCCATTCTTGATCATGTGGAGTAAAATCTGTTGTTTTTTGTATTTTTTGCAATACCTACCTAGTTTTTTTCTAAAATTTATGATGCAAAGATCATCCAATTCTTTGAATGTCAACAATTTGAGCCAACAATGATGTCACCCTCTCTAATATAAATTATAGAGCTCAAAACCATAACTGACTTGGTATTTGATCAAAACTGACAGCCAACACAAATTACTATGCAATTTGTAACCTAGAATTGACATGCAATAATTCACAAGAAGCTTTATAGTAAATATTAGGGTCTATGGCATGTTAAATACAACCACAGTTCCAATAGATGTTAAAGACACGGTAAGCAAAATTTAAAAAGTCTATGGCACGTTAAATACAAGCACAGTTTCAATAGATGTTAAAGAGACGTTAAGCCAAATTAAAAAAATCTATGGCACGTTAAATACAACCACAGTTCCCGTAAGATAAATGAAGTTAACGTCTCGCGAGGTTTTACTTAATGAATTTGTTGTGGCTAGCAGATATGTAATTTTCCAGCAAATGGAGTGTAAACCACCATCTTGAATGACTAATAAGTGTTAAAGGAACGTTAAGTACTAGGCGCATGCGTACTGAGCTACTGCAATCATCGATGATAATCATTAAGCTACTGCAATCATCAACGATAATCATTAAGCTACTGCAATCATCAAGCTATTCCAATCATCAATGATAATCATCATTAATCAAATTTAACTTTGGTAGGTACACTGTCACAAAAACTAAATATATAATTAGGAATTAGGGCAGGGGTTCCCAAACTTTTTGGTACCGCGTCCCCTTTTCTTGAAATGAAAGCCTCCCCTTTACATTAGAAAATATGTATGTGTATGGATGTTGCTAAATGCTATCTCATTCAAAATGCTAATGTGTTGCTGAATGCTATCTCATTCAAAACGCTAATGTGCTGCTGAATGCTATCTCATTCAAAACACTAATGTGTTGCTGAATGCTATCTCATTCAAAACACTAATGTGTTGCTGAATNCGTTCATCTTAATGCATCCCCAGAGAGGTTAGGAAACGTTTTGATCGGCCATGCCTCAATTTATGTGTCCATAAAAGACTCGTTAAAAAACAACGCAAAACACCTCGCGCCCGAAAAATTCGTTAAAGTTTCTTGAAAATAGGCCATTTCAAGCCATTTAAAAAAAAAAGTTAATTTTTCGAAAAAGCCGCGATTCGGAAGTTTTACCAATAAAATTACCTTTGTAAAAAAATCAACTGGTCCCGCGCCCACCTTGGCTTGCCTTCACGCCCCCCCCCCCAAGGGAGGCGCGCCATTCAGTTTGGGAGTCCATAACTGTGTCACAAATTTCAATGTTAATCACACATGACACAGCACACAGCTATGAAAATGTTTACCATTACTCACTAGTAGTTCCGTGAACTCACTTAAAATAGCCATCATTTCACCCAGGTGAACCCAATAGGGCCAAAAATAATCAGATAATTCAATGAACATAATAGATGTCCATACCAAAATTAATAAAAAATCGGTTCACTTTTTTAAAAAAATTAATCAAAATCGGGTGTTGCTCCCTATACCAGTACAAAAAGATAAACAAAAGAAAAATCGTAGTTTTAAGATTAGACGTTCACTTTATTCGGTACTACTTTAAATACTCACTCCGGTACTGTGGATTGGGAGACTTAAAAAAAATACTTCCAAGGTACCAATACCCATGCCAGTCGTGAAGGGCGATCAAGGGCAGGGTCGCAAACGCGATATCTTTTCCATTACCCATGCAGAAAGCAAGAAGAAGCTACTGCATTGTCCTTCCTATGAATCCTATGTCCCCTGTGGATAGGGGGACTTGAGAAGATAAATGAAAAAGTCTATAAATGGATTCCGTACTAAAAAGTATTGTTTATTCTTGTAACGCTGTGATGAATACGTTTTTGTTTGAAACTTCACCAAACAAGCAATAGCCTGTTTGTATTACGGTAACTCTTCACGATAGATTCGTCTCATTCTGATGAAATAAATTGGTAAGGATATTCATATTAGAATTAAATGACCAGGGGTTCTGTGAACTCTAGGCCTCACATAATTAAAATATCGATAGGGCCCATACATTAATTAGCTAATTTTATTAATGTAATGAATGTCCATACCAAATTTCATTAAAATCGGTTAAGGCGATCGATAGTTATGGTGTTACATAAGAACAAATCATCAAGAAATCGACAGACGTACTTTTTTTTTTTTTTTTTTTTTTTTTTTTTTTTTTTTTTTTTTTTTAATAAAAGTATGCCCCGGAACCGCTTTCGCATTACTTCAGGGCACTCCTTTTACCGCCATGCCATTCCGAAAACGAGAAAATTCGATCAGAAAATTTTCGCTCCGGGCGGGATAAATGGATTACGTTTTATTCAACAGACGACAGACATACTAACAAAAGAAAATTGTTCGTGTTAAACTTGGGTCTTATTCTACCTGAGTCACCATAAATCACCTAATAGCAGCCCCTCAGAACACAAAACACTCTGTTAACCCCCATGCACGCAAATCACCCTTTATATTTTAATCCATCATTGAGTCCTGTATTCATGCGGGAAAATGACCGCCTCCCCTCATGTCTCATCAAGCCTGTATCATCTGCATTCAGATGACGGTGTTCACTGTATCACAGCATCACCCGGTATATTTGTATGCCTTATTACAATACATCACAGCATAACATGCGGGTGTGATTATCAGAACAGGAGAAAGTGACTTGGATATATGTTGAATAATTAAAATCAGACGCGGAGCGTTCATAAAATAAAGGGATAAATGGAATTTATACTATTCTAGTTCTGCGAACTGTATTAAATTGCCACCATAGACCAAGGTCTGGAAAAATATAGACTTTAAATTTAATATTTTTATGAATACTACTAATTATACAATTTGTTATACAAGCATAATACCAATAAATGACCGGCCTTAGGTCTCCATAGGACTCAGAAAATTCTATGCACATACTTAAGTCCATACAAAGTTTTATCAAAATAAAACAAAACGTTCGGCGTTGCTTTCCTTAAATCTTACCATGCCACAAACTTTTGTATGCCTATTCACTTTAGATGTAACCCTTTCCTTGCACAGTAACCCTAGCTTGCTTCTCGCAGTAGTATCCATAGAAACTTGTTGCTGATGATCTCTAAAAGGTCATCAGAAAAATGCAGGAAAGGGATAATACAGCTAAAGTGTGTAGGTGATGCCGAACAAAAGGTTGTGGCATGGTTGAATTATGGAAAGCAACGCTGAACCCAAATATAATTGGGAAAGAGTGAAGTTAAAGAAGAAGAATTGAATTGAATATTGGTTACATTTTATTAGATAATTATTTATAAACATAATACATCTCCTGAGCTAAAACCTAACTCCTAAAGAAGAAGAATGAAATCCTAAATATGTTACGAGTGGAATCATTAAAATTGAAACAAATCAAATCATGTTATTCTATAAGAGTGAGGTAGAAAAGATTTTTTGTGGATCCATCACTGATCACAATTAAATCAATGATCTAGTTTTTGCGTCAATCGATCGATTCAGTAGGTACAAGTTTATTTATGAGATAAATATCGAGCTTTATATTTACGAGAAATCGGTCTGAGCTTTTGAAATATGTGCCAAAAGAAAACGTTACAATTAGTTTTGATAGTAAGATAGGCAAGCAATGGTTATAAATATGTTCTGATAATCTGGTAACGTGTCAAAATACATGTTAACCTTTTGATCTCGGAGATGGAAACATTTTTATAGTAACAAAATTATTATAACTTTAATAAATAGGCACATTACTGCCTTTTGATTGTCCTCAACTACTTTGTGGCTTATCAAAAATCCAAAAGGATGACCAAATGAAAGTCCTGAACACAGTGGACTAACACCTATGGTCAAAGAAATACAAACAAGTACATAATTTACTCGCATAAAAGAACTAGTCGAATGTTCTATCTAAATAAATAGGAACAGAGGATACTCACGGGCCTCCTCACAGATAATGGCAGCTTCAACGATCATCTAAACAAGATGGGTATTCCCATCTGTTTTCTATGTAAGAGGCACCTGAGAGTCCTGAGACAGAAGAAAATTAAAATATAATCAGCAATTGCGGAGCTGCCTCTCATAGACCACTGAAATACTTCTCAAGGATGATTAATGACAACTTAAAGGATCAAAATAATCAGTTCTATAGGAATAGGAAGCTTCTTCGGAATTACATTTCTATTTGATTAAACAACAACAATAATAGACATAAATGGGACGAAGACAGACGCGAGGATTAGGAGAGGAGTAAGACAGGGATGACCGCTATCTCCATATTTATTCAACATCTTTATAGAAGCCTCCATGGAGGAGATGAAAGACAAAAATAAAGATTTGAAGATGGTGTTGCATTAGTAGCGGAGAGTGAATTTGACATGAACTTCATGCTGAATACACTATCTGATATTTTGGAAAAATACCAACTAGAAATGAATGAAGGAGGAACAAAAAAATGGTATCTCGACAAGGCACAACCTTCAGAAGATGATGATGAGATTAACAAAGGGCCACAAAAGTCACAGTCAAAAAAGATCTATTATAAGTCGCAGTGACAAAAGGCTTTTATAGCCAGTTGCCCTACTAACACTACGGCATTTTTTCCTTTTAGCCAAAATAATTTTGTCTGTCTTTTTGTTTACAATTATCAGAAAATTTTCCATAGCTACATGAGGTACCAACCAAGAAACAGTTTCAGGGAAGGAGAAGGGGGTCCATGCCGTACATGACATCTCTGAACGTTTGAGCTGTGTCATTGTAGCGCAAAAAATAGTCCTTTCAGTTGAAATTACGATCTTTTTCTTTCCACACATATTCAAACAAAACCCAACATATCTCCTGCGCCCTCCCCTCTCTATAACAAAAGGTCAACTTATTTGATGTAGGCTATTAATAAATTAAAATAAAAAACTATTTATACATGAACCCCTAATCTTTTATCCCTCCATCCAAAATGTTACAAAATAAAGGAGATTAGAAGACATTTTTTGGAATCATGCGGGCAGACGAGTGTGCCAATGTCAATAGTGAAATGTAATTACCGTGTGTCTTTATAAGCAATCACAGTCACACAAATTTCCAATTCAAAACTTAACCCTAAAATTAAACACTCTGCGCGCAAATATGAGAGCTTGAGAGTATTGGACAATACTACACATATTAATTGTTTTGAATTTTATGTGAATTTTGAAAGTAATAGTCTATTGAAGTAGCCCACTGGCCATTTTTACTTTCTCTTCCTATAGAAGATAAGGTATTGTAATTGCACAGAAAATTTGGACATATTTTCTCCTAAAAAATCTTCTTCCGGAAACGCAAAAAATATGTCATTTCCTAATCTCTTTGGGCTACTATTGTGGGTCATTTTTGAAGTTTGGAAATATTTGGAGCCATGGGGTCATTCATATTGGAGTAAGCCAGTAGGTATAAAAAGAAGAAATCATGGATGGCCACAGAAATAACAAAAAATGTCACTTTTTGTTTAAAGTAAATGTATGTAGTTAAATACAAAATTATTTAACTACATAAAAGAATTAATTTATTGAAATAAATAAAAACTCAACAAGAAAAACGATCCATCAAATTGGCATGAGGATTAGCTCATCAATCAAGATAGCATCATCCGATTGAAGTATCATCGACAAACATGATTCGATGAGGAATGTAAAACATTCAAGAAAGTTATTTAGTGTGATTACAATGTGAAACAGTGATCCTGTACGTGGGCAATGGGGGACGATTTGACATTCTGAGGGGACCAACAGACAGGAGGGGATACAGGACCCCAGTTAAGGGGCTCGATATAATACAGGGTGTCCCAAAAGTCCGAGACCACCTGAATGTCTTTTGAACGGCTTTATGAGGAGATTTGAAATTTTGCATGGTATTATCATATTCCAAATTAAATCACCTGATCGTGTGACCAATTTTTCAGGGGCGGGTCCCAAGTGGCCCCCAGATGGTCTAACTTTTATTTTTTAAATACGAACCTCCATCTTGTGATACATATTTAGAAAGACAATAGAAAAAAATTCACACGTCTAGCGTGTTTGGTTTCAAATAGGCGGCCATTTGAAATTTCAAAACATGACTTCCAAGAGTGTCTAAAGCTAAGCGAATTATTTGCAATGGGATATTGAATAATTACATAGGACACCAATGTCGAGGACCCTGTTTTTTAAACATAATTTGCCTAGTTTTAGACATTCGCCAACTTTTAAAAATAATTCGCCTAGTTGATCGGGTGATGACCTTATCGACGGCCCCCCTGTAACCGCTTTTGTGGACACCGATATTACTCAGCAATAGTGTAGCATTTTATGAGTGAAATATTGAATCACTACAGAGATACCTACAGAGAACCAAAGGTACATACATAGATTACATATTAGATGTTAAGAGGAGGGGAGTGCACTCTTACCTTTTGAACGGCCCAACATAGAAAATTGAATTTATGATTATACGGTCATAACTCAAGTTCTTATTTTTATGATATGTTATAATGCAGGGGCACCTTCACCCTCCTCCCCATCTTCAAACTCTTACATGAGATGACCCACTTCTGAATTTTTATTCAAACATGATTATTAAAAAAATTAGTTTAGCCACCAAAAAATACATTTTTAACTTTAACAAAGAAATGGTGTCCACTTAAAGTTGAAGCTTTGAATTTAAAATGGCCAGAGGCCGCGGATCGGCCAATAGGACGTAAATCGGCAGCATATATGATCATATAAGTAAATGTCCATCCCACACAAGTATGACCAGAGTCGGACAAATTATCGCGGAATGAACAGACAATCAGACGTTTAAAGAAAAAAATGTGGAATCAATCAATAATTCGACAAAAAATGTTATTTTATATTTCGAATTCATGAGGGGGCTTAATATTCTTAGAATAATACCAAACACAAATTGACATCAGACTGACACTAGAATACTATTTTGGTGGATTCCAGAAAATTTCTTGGAAATCGAATGTTCATATGAATATCCAATGGCAATTTCAGAAGTATTAGGTATCTATGTAGTTCTGTGAACTACAGACCTCACCTATTTAAAATGGCAACCACGAAGTCATGATTTGATCAATAAGTAATTCTATGAATATAATTCATTTCCAAAAAAAATCGGATAAGACGTTCGAGATTTATCCTGATACATAAAGACAAACGGACAAGCAATATATAAATTATCGTGTTAAAACTAGACCTCCATTGTAATAATAAATTTTTCATACAAGTTCAAATTTTTTTTTGTCAATTATTGGTATGTCTTACTTATCTAATTCAATAATAAAATGTCACTCGCAGCGCAGTAAGTTACCGTTTATTTTCAGGGGCCGATACAGTTCTCCAGTTGAGGGGGCCATCGAGGCTCAAAATTAAAATCAAAATTGAAGTCAGTAGTATTTATAAACACTAATTTGAGAAAAGTCTTTCGATGTTCAATTTCCTCAGGCCTGGGTGGGGGGAAGGCGCGATCACCCGTATCTCTCCCCCCCTCTGTATCCGCTGGAGCCAAAAAATGTTATAATTAAAATATTTCAGATAAGTACGAGCACAAATTGACAATTTTAGAATCTTAAAATTGATTTTCAATATCAAAAATGTGCTGTACGCTAAATTTTATATTTCCTTTAGTATAATACTCAGAAGGGATCTGAACCCGTGTCGTGTTGGTCATAGAAGGCGAACGCAAGAAAAGTCGGGAACTGTATTTTTTCATTATCAAAATAGTCAATGATAGGGTAAATAAACCAGTAAGAGTACGTGGCTTTACTTGTGGTTTGACCACGCTTAGGTTGATACAGGCTATTTCTGGCTCAAACCAACCTGATGTGTGAGGTCAATGTGGATAGCTGGTTCGAAAATATCCAACGAATGGAGTGTTAGACCCCCGTGTCGAATTACCTTATCTTCTATACTTCTATACAATATAAAACGCAAAGCCCAGTTGGTATACTGACTGACTGATAATCAACGTAGCTCCGCGATGGCTAAACATAGAGACTTGAAACTTGACACACAGGTTCCTTTTAGTATGTAGGTGTGTAATAAGAACAAGTCAGTGAACATTTTAATTTTTCTTCATTATTATTAATATAGAATTCTTTATTGAACGAACATTTCAAAAATGGGGAAAATAGAATTGATTGATAACTTCAATAAATCTTGGATTAATTATACTATTCCCATGAGCAGAGGGCAGAGGGACCTATATTTGAATAAATAAAGGAATGTCTACTGAGACTTGATATTTAGTTTTATGAAGGAAAGATTCTTTTAAAGTTTAAATTTTCGTCGATTGACTTTTTCAGTTTAGAGAAAAAGTCAATCGACGAAAATTTAAACTTTAAAAAA
The DNA here is from genome assembly GCA_012654025.1 of Pachypsylla venusta. Taxonomy (NCBI): domain Eukaryota; kingdom Metazoa; phylum Arthropoda; class Insecta; order Hemiptera; family Aphalaridae; genus Pachypsylla; species Pachypsylla venusta. The sequence goes on along the minus strand of CM022879.1, from coordinate 13,577,527 downwards.
ATCTGTATTTGAATAATTCAAGGTAAATATTGTTTTTGGCGACTCTATATTTCTGCCCCTAGAAATGTCCAGAATACCTCGAGATATTACTTACCAATTGTCTAAAATGTTCATCAAGTTTTCGAGATAATTAATTGTTCGTCTCTTTAAAAAATTATATTTTATCTTAAAAATATGGGTACTATATCTACACGGATAAATTACACAATCATATAATGAAAAGAATAATGGATATTAGACAAAAATTAATTCATAACAAGAATAGAGAACTGACCAGGATAAAGTACCTATTGAGAAAATTAAAGAAAACATTATTGTAAATGGACAGAAACAAGAAAAGAAAGAAACAAAGTAACCAAATGAATGATAGAATTTTGGCGAAGATAGAACGGAAAAGAAATTAATGAAAAATTGTTTTATGTAAAAATAAAACCCCTAAAAATTTTGATTTTAAAATAAAAAAGAAAAATAGAGACATGATTCAAAAAAATACATATACATGAATTGTGAAAAGTAGAAAATGACAGAGAACACGTTGTGGGACAGAGAAGAACATATAGGTGCGAGGGTAATATAAAATTACCACCGATATTTCTATATTATTTTTCGTGTCCATAGATAACAAAATTTGATAAAAAAATAAAAATCTTTAAAAAATATAAATGACAGGAATGAATGCGTGAAACAAAATAAATTTTCATCACAAGGAAATTAGGAATTTTTATACCTAGTTGTAATTTTCATTTATTTTGAAAAAAAATATCTTCTAACTTGTGTGCAAAAATAACATTTTTTGCACGCTGCCATAATATTTTGAATGCAATATTTTTGAGCACGTTTTTTATAAGATGTTAGTGTCTAGTCTACTATTATACTTTTTGCACTCGGTATCAATTCATTCTCAATGAGGTGTAAAAACGTATACCTGAGTAGGAATATTTTAAGATGTTTTTGCAATCAGCTCAAATAAGCGGCAATCATTTAAGAATGTATTTGAAGTGGGCAGTGTGCAAAAATGACTGAAGTCTACAAGTACCTATCTATACTAAGGGTCCTCTTGAAAAGCGAATAACAGGTAATGATTATGAAACATTCGCGCTAGCTAGCGCGAGTATTTACTTTGTAGAGCATTGCATTGGAGTGGTAGTGAACACACGTGCGAGTAAATACATGGGTTCTAATTTATTTACTCGCCCTTACACGCTCGAAATCATGTGAAATTCGGACTGCCTATTGATTTCCCTCCAGCCAGCATAACAGCACGTTGAATGAACCGGTTCCCGTTAGATCACTGAAGTTAAGCACATCTAGCGAGGTTTTACTAAGAGGGGTACTCACGTAGGTTCAAGCTCTCAGGATGAGGTCAATGTGGATAGCTTGTTTAAAAATTACAGCGAATGCAGGGTTAAATTTCCGTCTCGAATAACCCATAGATGTAAAAGAGACCCCTAAAAGAGTGGAATTATATGCAGTTATGAACCCCCTAAAAAAGTGCATTTTATTTATATATTTATGTATAGAGAAACTTTCCAGAGAGATCGCACATTTTGATAATTATTATAAAATTACTAGTTATTACTATAATCATCATGTTGACTGACCAATGGCAATTGCTTTTATCCACAATCTAAAGGTCAGACTATCTTCCTGTGAGTGGACCACTACGCCAGCAGCAATGCCACCAATTAACAGTAACTTTTGCAACAGATTATAACCCGAAGATATAAACATTAAGGTCCTAACTGACACTGGTAATATAGTAACCTTATGTAACAATTTAATGAAGAACGAGTTTGTAGAATAAGGGGGTGTGTCAACTTCATGTGGCCAAAGTAAGGACGCAAGGAGACAATTATTTTGACCAAACAGAGTGAGGTGTAGTTTTAAAACTACGATCTTTTTTAAACGAAAAAAATACTCCTTCCAAAAATAATGCCAGTTTTATTGGACCTTAGGAAAAGGAACAACCCCTCAATATTTGATATTTTACGTTTTTAATAGGTATATTTAAAATCTAAAAATCGAATTAACAATATCGTCTTTTTGCCGTACAATTTGATTGAGACTTTTCCCGTAGGCAGGATGCAAGGGAGCGAAATGAATACCAAAATAGATCAAAATTATTCTGGAAAATTAAAAACATTAGACCTACCTCAACAATATTATAAAAAAAACTTTTATCGTCCGCTATCTTGAATTTTACATAAGCTCATTTTTTGATAATATGCAAATATTTCGAGAACAGTAAACTTTATTGAAAATTTCAATTAGACTTTTATAAATGATAAAAAAATCCTAATACAAGATTAATTCCACAGGGACGTCTCTATTTTTTAGACCTTTCCGAAATTGCATGTAGTTTCAATTCTTTTTAAAAAATGTGTAGGGGTAGGTCCCGTTAAATTATCAATTAAATCAATTTGGTGTGGGGGGGATCTATCTAAAGTCCCGGGCATCCATCTGAAATCCCGATTTTCTTGCACGTTTTACTTATATATGCCGGAATCGACTGAAAAACCGCTTCAGCGAAAGATTCAGAAGAAAGGTTTAATAGATTTAGGTAAATTGCCATAAAAATGGAAGCTTTCATTTATTATTTTCAATATAGGAACATTTGACGACGATTCCAATTATTCCTGCTCTACCCTATATTCATACCATTCCATTTCTTGATTCACACTTTATTGAAAGTTCAAATCAAAAAAGATAACTTTAAGTTATTTGGTCTAGATCAATCTAATTGGAGTTGTGGGTGTGAACAAACTCGATTAACTAACTACGCGTTATTTGTTCTGTTTACTCCAATTCCGAGAGTGTTACATGAATTGTAAACTATTACCTATTGAATATCTAGGCTGTAGGCATGCAAAGTAAATTCAATTTACCTGCCTTTAATAATACAAGTTTGTTGACAGAATTTAATCTTTCTTGTCTATAAATTTACCTAGCGGCGATATCATGCAACAAATACAATGAACTTTTTAATAAATGCATAAGCACTGTAAAATGGTTTCAACAGAAAATTTGTCGTAAATTCCAAAGGTTCATTGTTGAAAAAATCGAGAATTATCGATAGGAACAAAATCGACTTTGGACAATGTCCAACAAAATGGTTGTTAACGTAGGGTGTACCAGAATTCGGCTGTACCAGACCAGAGTAAAAAGCTGTACCAGAATTCGGCTGCACCGCGGACATTTTTTCTATCTTGTGCTGCTATGCAGAGAATTTTTTAAATATCAATTGAACCAGACATTTCTGAGAAACCCCATAACTCATTGTTTTTCGAAATTGAGATATTGACTAGAAAGATGAGATAAAAACGCATCGTTTCCTATGGAGACGCCATGACTCAGATGGTTTTTAAAGTTTGTGTGGAATTTATGGAATTGAGATAGTAATATGCATTCATTTTAGAAACACTAATGCGTTATACCACAAATCCGTTACGCCTACTAAAAAGTTGATATTTTTGAAATATGGGATTTCTGAAATGACTGATTCAATTTGAGATTAACTAAATTAATGTAAACCAAAGATTTCTAAGTACAAATCATTATTTTATTTCTCTTTCTCAATTCAAAACGACAGGTGAAAGCTGATTATTCTAGTTACATTGCAACNAATCTGCTATAGCTTCCGTCCTCATGTTCAAACATTTTCTTATTATTTTGGTCTCAAGATTATGCCCTTAATGAATTTCCCTTTGGCTCGGACTCACTCTGTATTATGCAGAGAACAGAGAAAGTATAAAATTTTGATACAAATATTAGGATGAAGAATGTAGATAAATCACATTTTGAATTAGGACAGACATTGATTGTTATGCGCTAACTTATCTTGATTTAGATTCATACTAAAGTCAAATTCAGAAGTATTGCTTCCACACTATATGAAAGTAAGGAAGCTTTGTATTCACGGGGGGGGNGGGGGGGGGGGTAGAGCAAAATAATTTTGATCGCGGAATTAAAGAATTTTCAGAGATTGTCAATTTAGGTCTAGGGTTGGTTGTGTAGAATTGAAGAACATTGAAGGTTGGACACTGATGTGAAAATTTACAGATACAGCCACGTCTAGGTAATAACCGAACTCTAATAATTCGTAATAATTCGGTTTGATAACATATTCTTCGATTGTCAGATCAAAGAGGCCTATGGAATGTAGCCACCGAGGGAAGCAAACCAGCTTCATTAGGTGACGATCCTAAGTCATTGTAAATACAGAAGGTTTGGTGTTCGAAAGCCTTTAAAAACTCTGCTTCAAGCTAATGATGAAATGCCATTAGAAAAATGCGAGTTTCTACGCAGTTTCTATGGACACTGACTAAAGGGAACATCTAAAGAGAGTAGGCATGGAACAAAAGTTTGTGGTATGGTAGAATTAAAGAAAGAAACGCCGAACCCAAAAAGAACTGGGTGATGCGAAGTTAGAGGAGAAAAGATACAGGCATNCTAGATGTGGCTGTGTCAGTAAATTTTCACATCAGTGTCCACATCTAGGTTACTACCTAGATGTGGCTGTGTCAGTAAATTTGTCAGTAAAACCAAAATAGGCATGGAACAAAAGTTTGTGGTATGCTAGAATTAAAGAAAGAAACGCCGAACCCAAAAAGAACTGGGTGAGAGGAGAAAAGATACAGGCATACATGGTTAGAAGGATTACATATTTTTTGGGACACTCTGTATGTTGACTATGTATCTATTTCTATATATCATCAATAGACATATTAATATTAAGTTAATTTTAAATATCAAAGAGCGTCCATCATGGTCTTCTTATCGAACTTTTAAATGTTAAGCTGTTAATATTTTTTAATTCTGATCGCAATTACAAGATTGCACAATTTGTATTTACTGGATGATTCATTAAAACCCTATCAGATGAGACCTTGATTTTGAGGAAAGTGCAGGGTGGGCAGCATTCAGCAGCCTCAAATATTGATCAAAATTATACTGTGAAAATCAACATATGCAAATTAATACAAATTCTGGATTTAAATTTTTTTGAGAAATTTCTCATTCTTGCAAGAGTACAGCATAATACCGCCAGGCACAACTGTCACCTAAATGTCTTAATTCTGCGTAATCTATCTATCTATATTTATAAAAAGCAAAGCCCAGTTGATAGACTGACAAACTGACAATCAACGTAGCTTCATGGGGGAGAATGGAAATTGTGCACACATCAGGAATCAGAAAGGGAGTTACCGCCGAAAATAACGTTTTAGCGGTTTTTAGGGGGGGGGGCAATTTATTTCTTTAATTAGAAAAAAAATCTAATTAAAGGAGATAACGAAAAATGACTGGGAATGGACGCCTCCAAAACAGTATATTAGTGAAAATAAAAATTCTCTGTTTTCTCTTCGATTTTTGGCGGTTTTACCACCGGAAAGTCGATATTGAGGAGTACCACTATATCGAGATGATACGGAGTTGTGCACAAAAATAATATCCTTCAGTAAAAAAAAAAAAAAAATTAGGAGACGTTTTCCTCGGGATGAGCGAGTAAGCTGAAAAGAGAATTCCACTGTACACAAAATAATATCCTTGAGTAAAATATTGATTTTACCCACTACCGCCTTCAAAAATTCAAATTGGAGAAGTTTTAATCTCGATTTTTTTGTAGATTTCGCAGCCGTAGCTAAACACGGACAACCAGCCATAGCCATAGTAGACATATACTCCTAAGTCAGAAAATGGCGGATACAGAAATACAAAGTGTTTCAATAAAAGTTTTTATAAGTGTATAAATTTAGTTTTAAATGTTAAGAAAAGCACGATTTCAAGTGGATCACCCGGTATACAATGAAAGTGATATTGATCAGCTATAAATTCAAATGTCATTCATTTTATCCATGTCTTTTTTTCACTTTTATTTTAGGAAGGTATTTAACTTTTAAAAAAAATATTTAGTGAAAAAAATATATCAGTTTTTTTACTTTTGATTTTTTATAGAAAGTATTTTTTTTTAGATATTAATTTATGTGTAAATTAGTAAAGCCAAAAATGGGTGGGAAGAATATTATAAAGATCGTTTTACAGAGCTCTATCAATACATATAAAAGAGCAGATTCTTTTCCAATTCCAGGCAGAACCGTCCACTTTTGGGAACCATTAGT
>CM022879.1:13533111-13566361 GCA_012654025.1 Pachypsylla venusta | reverse complement strand
TAATTTTAGTCTTGTTTAACACATGATTGCTAAATAATTAATTTTAGTCTTGTTTAACAAATGAATGCTAATCTTTTTTAAACCATGATTGCTACAACAACAACAACAACAACAACAGAAGGTATTGATACCCTAATACAATTTCAGCCACCCGCTAGTATTATCTAACTACAGATATTACGGCAGCAATACAGGGTGAGGCAAACGATATGTATCTTTCTTGAAGGAACATCATACGTCTGTGTGGGGGGTAGAATGTTGAGAGGGGGTTCCATGATTTTATATCGCACTTATTTCAAAAATGGCGTTCTGTAATCGCCACATAGAGGGATTTACGCTGTCACTTTAATATTCCGCGTGTTGTAAACATTCCTTATCGCTAGTGCTATGGAATTGACAGGTTCCACAGCAATTCCTATAGAAAATCTTTAACAGTAGGAACACCGAATACCAACTTTATTGAGACCATTCGAAAAGACAATTAGATATACCAAAAGAGTATCTCATGCCAGGCAAGTTTTTGTTAGGCATGACATTGTTCTTCTTCTGAGATGTGGCCGATTCTCCTGGCNTGGCCGATCAAAACGTTTCCTAAACTCTCTGGGGGGACGTTCATCTTAACGCTTATATTGATAAAATAAACAAACTTATACTGGACTTTTTTCATGTTGTTACAAATATGTCTGCTTCAGTTCAATATATTCAAATAGTTCAATAAATACGGAAGAAAAAGATTTTCCACTTAGCGACATTTGTCGCGCGACAAATATCGCTAAATCGAAACGTGTCGCGCGACAAGAGTAAAATGTCGCGCGACCTCAGGATTTTAACCCGATGAAAGTTGGTCCAGATCAAAGAAATGTCGCCCACAGCATTGCAAGTGAGACGAGACTTTTCATTTTTTGTTTAGTTTGTTTCCTTTGTATTGGGAGAGAGTCGAACAATAATTAAATCACTTGAAATATACTTTTCACGACATTGAAGAGTTGGACGAAACCATTATCTATGTTCCCTACGCCGTTTTGAGTTCGATAAGCCAATTATGATAGCAACTGAAGCTACAGCTGCAACAAGATAGCAACTGAAGCTACAGCTTCAATCGTCGTCACTCATTTTGCAACTTACTCACAAGAAGACTTCCTCCTCTCGGTCAATAATTCAATACGATACTGTGATTTGGGAGGACGTTATGTCCTCCCAAATTCCTCTTCTCTTGTCAATAGTTTACGACATTTCCTTTCCTTATCTCTTAACGATTTTGATGGATTTTTTCATTGGGCATTCTATATATTCACAGAATTGGATTGAGGTGATTGGGCTTTTTGATGGATTTTTTCATTGGGCATTCTATATATTCACAGAATTGGATTTAGGTGATTGGGCTCTATTTAGCCAAACCGGGACCTCGTGGTGGCCATTTTAAGTGAGAGGTTTCTCGTTTCTCGCTTATTAGTTGCGCATCACTCCGCCACTCTCCCACAGGTAATTAGGTAAATCAAGTTTTATTAAACCAAACACGATTAAAATGCAAAGAAAAGCATTGCGTTGGTTCAACCTTTGAGGTAGGAAGGTATGGAACACGTCGATATCTTGTGTCAAGCATCAACATATACAATTCACTTGGTTTAATTACCACTTAATTACAGTATCAGTACTACTGCACTCACTCACAGTACTGTTAGGAAAAATAATTCCTGTTGTGGCGGGATACCTTATCGAGCTACAATATACAGGGTGATTCTAATAGAATGCAAAATCACAAACACACGCACAGGCCAATGGCTGAAACTCAAGATTTGGGCTCTGGGACTTCAAAATCTATTTTGACATTGAAAACTCGACATAAGAATTTCAGCCCATTACAATTTTTTTTAAGATAAGGAAAGTCGTGTGATATTCACACCAGATTATAAGACAATTTGAAAGAAAAATAAATTTTGAGTCAAATGAGTACATTGACATCTAATTTTGATCAAGACATATGGTCCAAAATGGCGAATGCTGGGGTGATTTTTGTAATTTTTTTTTTCGAAAACGAAATCGTGCAGAATTTTTTTTCTTATTCGCATAGTCTGAAAGCGGCTTAAGCGGCAAAGCAAATTTCCAACTACAGCCTTTTTCGGCTAGCAATGTTGAACGAACTAATACATAAGGTGGACAACTCACCTAATTTGAAGTCCACCTTTGTCACTAACGCCACTGAATATGAACTAGAAGGAAAACTAAAGCAACATCTTACCTGAAACAGAATAAAATAAGAAAACAAATATTGAAATAAAGTTATCAAAATAAAGTATTTTGGTAAGATTATACCTACTCTTTTGATAAAAATGAGACACCAAATATGGGTTTATTATAAGCGGTAACGTTGCCTCTCCTTCCGCCATTCACTAAATAGAACAGTAAATAAATAAATTAGAAATTTATAAACTAAATAGATAAACAGAATACAGAAACCATGGTGGGACATCCAATGAACACGGGTGGCACCACTCTGGTTGATGCGCGTGAAGGGGCCCTTATTTACGCAATAGGTATTTTACATACCCTGTAAAATATTGCTCCACACACTTCTTGAAACACGGAAAACGGTTATAAAAAAATAATTTAAAAAAGTGCAAACACCCGTCATTATAAGAAAACCAGCTATAGAGATTAAAGCAGTCATAGAACTAAGTATAGGTATGTACCTGTGAGGTCTCCTCACAGGTCATTGCAGCCTCAACTACCATCTAAAAAAGAGGCCTTACAGACAGTGGAACATATAACAGCAATATAAAGCAGCCTTTCACAAAGGATTGAATCACTTGTCAGGATGATTTTTACACTTAAAGAAGTCAAAACAGCCAATCCGATCAAAAAATAGATCGAATTAAAATGTTAATGATGTAGAATTTCTTTGTGGTAAGACCCAACGGTCTTATCACAGTTTTCTATGGATATCACAGCATTACTAAGAGAGATGCCAATCCAATCAAAAGATAGATCGAATTAAAATGTAAATGATGTAGAATTTCTTTGTGGTAAGACCCAACGGTCTTATCACAGTTTTCTATGGATATCACAGCATTACTAAGAGAGATGTACTAATAATTTCTTCACTCTTCTACCCAACCATTTTTTTAGTCACGTAGCTCCATCACTGGTCACTACTCACATTGAAGTTAATATGATTTCGGAAAGCTAGTGCACCCCAAAATTATAAGCACCAAATCGAATCCACTAGACAAGGAGGACTGATAGATGATCTCAAATGATTTCCATCCTTTTTTCGGTCCTGAATATAGAAATGGGAAAAGCTGATTTGTCTATATTTATGGGTTATAATGAAAGTTCTCCTCCACCCTGTATCCTGGGTTATGCTAAAGAACTCACCTATCAGGCGACCAGACAATCATGAGGTGATTTTTTGTCAACTCTCAACACAATCACAAGTGAAAACCAAGGTGAAACATCTTCTGGCGAAAACCAAGGTGAAATATCTTCTGGTGAAAACCAAGGCGAAACATATTCTGGTGAAAATCAAGGAGAAACATCTTCTGGTCCACTATGTGTACACTCATTCCAAATTTCAGTTTTAGCATTTATTATTTTTTACTCTATTTAATGTACAGTAAAAAAACAGTCGATAAATAAAATAATTGATTTGGAAAATTAGGTACAAAATTACATTAGCTCAGAAACTGAATTTGGAAGAAAGAAAAAATATATATTTTTGCATGAATTAGCATTGACATTAAACCAGCAAATTATTGGCAATAGCTTAAAGTTTAATCGTACATCATGGATGCAAATATCATAACTTGCATCATATTCCCACGGCGGATTCTCTCTCTGTCTCTCTCGGTAAAAGTTGACTTGAAATATTCATCAAATGAAAGAGCGATAAGAAAGAAGCCAGTGTCGGATCACCCTGTTGAGCTGTAGTTACCTTTATATGCTTCTGGATAGATCTCACTAATAATTCTGTGAATTGTGGACCACACTTATTTAAAATCGCCAGCATTTGGTCACATGTGGCCGAAAGGGCCCAAAAGGTAATCCGATAATTCTATAAATATAATGAATGTACATATCAAATTTCATCAAAATCAGATACGGCTTTCGACAGTTATCGATATAATAAACGACAAACAAAAATCCCAACATATTAAAAAATTAGCTGAAGAAGTAAGCCAAAGAAATAGGTGACACTTGAGATTGTAAGAGGATTCTTGAGGATGACATCCTCACNGCCAATAATTATCCCCCCCCCCCATTAGATGTATGAAGACTATTAAAAACTTTAATTGGAAACAGAAACTTCTTGAGATCTGCATTCTCATACATTCCTCTTCCAATGTATCCAGATACATTGGAAGAAAAGATATCCAAAAATAGGTCTTATATGAAAGGTAAGTAAAACTGAATGTATTGCCAATATTCTTTGTTCTAAAGATGAGCCAAAATTAAGATAGAATTTTTACATATACGCCTAAATCTCCTATAAATCCTAAAACAATTTCCATTCAATCTGATTTAAGCATAATAAACCTCAATAAAAATGCTACCATCGGAAACATTATGTCACTATTGATAAGAGCAAAAATATTCATTCTCCAACAAAAAAATACCTCTCTGCAAAAAATATTCAAAATACTTAACAGGAAAATTTTCAAAGCATATTACGTATATTTCTGTATATTAGAAATGAGGTTAAAATGAGAACAACGTCTGTTCTTGATAAATAAACAAATTTTCCGAATAGTTGGAAACATAAACAAACAAAATCATAACCAACTGTGAAATACTACGCTCAGCAAGGATAACTTGATCCATTGAATAACAATGAAAGAGGAAATTTATGAATTGTTTAGTTTTGTAATAAGAATACAAATCTAGAATGTCAGTGAATCAACCAGTTGTTTATTACTTCTGAGAAGAAAATGAAATACCAAACAGAATGAGAGCTAACATTCCTAATAGAAATGATGGTCGAATGTTGCGAAATCATGACGGGTCGAGAGACAGAGTAAAGCCAAGGATTGTCGAAGTAGATTGCAAATTAGAGTTTGAATTTCGAGATTTGAGAGGGCGTGGATGCTAAAGAACGTTTGCAGATGATGATAGCAATACATCCTGATGATCCTGACATGTAATGAAAAGTAGCAGCGAAAACATTACCTCCCCTCTGGCTAATATTTGAAAAGAGAGCGAATTTCTCTCGTGTCTCAACTCTCACAATTCGAAGTGTTTATCTTCACATTTATGTGTTTCGAAAGTTCCACGAAAAATTTCAAGGATGTATTCCTGGTACTGATGTAGGAGTTCACAAAGAAAATGGCGGAAATAATAATACCGTTTATATAGGTTTTAGGACGGTTTGATGTTAAATTTGAATAAAACAAGTTGTGTATATGATTTGAAAGACTTATCATATTCTAAATTAAGTGATTCAATAAAGGAATGTCTGTTGGTGTTTTGAAGGAAAGTTTTTTTTAAGTTTTGTTTCAAAAACTTTAAAAAAAAATCTTGCCTTCAAAAACTAAATATCTAAATTAAGTGAGGAATATGATATCGTTAAAATGGCCGCCAGAGCTTAGATGGATGACACTCAACGAGGGCGTCTTATCTTCGATGTCTCGGACGATTAAATTAGGTTAAATTTGAGCAATTGCACAAGTTTGTGGCTTATGGGCGTACTCTCAAGAAGCCGATTCGATTCAGGTCTGAGAATTTTCTTTAAAGTTTTTGTTAATAACGAGAGCAGTTTTGTGGGCTGGATTACAAAGATATTTCTAATAATTCCATCTACTTCGTCATTCGACACTGATCCTTAATGACACATCAGGAGAAAGGAAGCTTTATGTACGAGCTTGCTGAATTCATTCCATCTACTTCGTTATTCGACACTGATCCTAATGGTACAACAGGTGAAAGGAAGCTATATGTAAGAGCTTGCTGAATTCCTTTATAATTCCATCTACTTCGTCAATTGCCACTGATCCTAATGGTACAACAGGTGAAAGGAAGCTTTATGTACGAGCTTGCTGAATTCATTTCATCTACTTCGACATTCGCCACTGATTCTAATGGTACAACAGGTGAAAGGAAGCTTTATGTACGAGCTTGCTGAATTCCTTTATAATCCCTCAGACATGATTGTCTTCTAACCTAGATTTAGATTTATTCTTGCAACTCGTTGCTCATCTTGTCTAGGTTCTTCTTCTTTTCATTTACCAATATACTTCAGACAAGTTGGAATATCAACTGCGCCATTTTAAACTTTATAGTAGGAGAATGTAAATAAATCTATACTTATAAAATAAGACATAAAACAGATCTAATAAGAAACTTGCTTGCCATTTTACATGATTGGCACCACCGTTGTCGATTGTAGGTGTCAATGTACCAGTGGAACATGACGCCAAATATGGCTGAACTAACGTTTTGGAAACAAGAATTTGCCGCCACAATATTGCAATTTCATACCTTACGGTTGTTACACCGCCCGTGAAGCATATATAACATACATAAACGATTTCCCTGGTCAAGTCAATCATCATTTAGATGACGAAAATTGATCTCCACAATCTTCCGATTTAACAATTTTGTATTATATTCGGGGAGGTTATCTGAAGTCCCTGATTTATGCCAACAACAATCAAGTATTGAAGGCAAAAATATGTGATGCTGGTGTCAACCAAAAAACATCATCGATTTCAAGCAAAATGTCTGATTCCAAATGGTTGAGCCCAATAAAAATAGATTTAGAAAATTCAGAACTCAAGAAGTTATACGGGATTAAGATATACAACCGTTCACTGAAGTCGTTGAAATCAGCATGCAAATGGACTCAAGAAAGAAAAGAAGACAACTCGGCAACAATGAAAATTGATTGAATAGAAAACTATGAGTTGGTTGGAACGATAGCAAAAAAAAAAAATTATAGTACAAAATAGGGCATTACTATTTTGAAAATCAAAACTATCTTACATACATTTCGAATATAGATTTCCTATAATACTAAAACTCACTTATTGTTCAACCAAAACGGTAAGAGATATCAAAAAATTGATGTGAATGCCAATGCCATGGTTTTAAATAAAAATGATAAAGGAAAAATGAATGAACTTCTTAAATATCTAAGAAGCAGGTAATAACAGTACATAATGTCTACTGCTCAAATTAAAACTTACAGTTTCAGAGAGTAGCACAAATTTCAAGTTCATTTGAACTCAGTGCCTTACTTGTAATGAGTATTGACCCCTAGAATTCTTTGCCATTTTGTCTTCAATCAGATTAACTTAACCCTTGTAAGCATGATAAGAGACATTCATTCCCTAATATCAGTGCCTTACTTGTAACGAGTATTGACCCCTAGAATTCTTTGCCATTTTGGTTTCAATCAGATTAAATTAACCCCTGCAAGCATATGATAAGAGACACTCATTCCCTAATATCAGTGCCTTACTTGTACTGAGTATTGACCCCTAGATTTCTTTGCCATTTTGTCTTCAATCAGATTAACTTAACCCCTGCAAGCATAATAAGAGACACTCATTCCCTAATATCAGTGCCTTACTTGTAATGAGTATTGACCCCTAGAATTCTTTGCCATTTTGTCTTCAATTAGATTAACTTAACCCTTGTAAGCATGATAAGAGACACTCATTCCCTAATATCGGTACATTACCAGTAATGAGTACTCGTATTGACCCCTAGATTTCTTTGCCATTTTGTTTTCAATTAGATTAACTTAACCCTTGCAAGCATGATGAGAGACACTCATTCCCTAATATCAGTGCATTACCTGTAATGAGTTTTGACCCCCAGAATTCTTTATTATCTTGTCTTCAAAAAAAATTAACCTTGCAAGCATGATGAATGTCTTTGGTGAATTTAGGTTTTTTGCTCAAGAACAGAATTTAAATATTTTAAATTCTTTCCTCAAAAACTTTGTTGGCGGAGGTATAGTAACTGATTTGATATAATTACGGGTACCTATAGTAAAATTCAGTATAATACTGATTTTGTAACGTCTCCTAAATGTAAATTGGTTCACTGAGCGCATCTCAGTGAACCAGGTCTGCTAGTATCAAATAAAATAAATACATAGTGGGTAAGTATAATATTTAAGAACACATTGTAAGTTTTCAATAATTTCCGAAGGCGAATTTTTAGTAATTCTATACAAGGATGGCTGGATGACTCCCATGGTGATTTCATGAGATGTGAATGACTTGCCATTATTTTGAATAACGAATGTCAAGTATTGTGATAACAATGAATGTAGTTTATGTATCGGTGAGTGCGGAGTAGGAATCTATCAAGAAGAAAAGAATGCAACTATGTAGAGGGTGTTCCAACACAAAGGGCCGATATTAAATGCATATAACATTATTGTCTTCTGTTTCTGTTTTCAGATTCACTGAGCTACACATAAAAATATTTGCAGCTTATTACCAAAATGCACGATCAAACAAAGACTTATCGTGTAATTCGGTATAATTTTGTACAACATAACCGACCAAATGGGAGAACAGTTATTGGGAAAATAGTTCAAAAATTTGATCAAACTGGATCTGTAGAAAACAAGCCCATGCTAGCAAATTCTGTATAGTGCGTGAGAATGTGGGAAAAATCTGGGAATTTCCATTCATCATTGCGCGCAAGAATTGTCAAAGGGTTAACAATGTTTGATAGCGAGAAACAAACATTTTTACGCGTTGTTTACGTGAACATCTCTCTATAACTAAAAACGACAACAATCGGGAGATTTCTGCACCCAGTAGTATCTACGATTGTGGCAAGGTGTGTTTAATAAATCACATGTTTTAATATTAAAATGTATGTTTTATTTAAGACTGGAGTACCTATAAGCTTAGGCCCGATCCTACCACGACGTGTTTTCAGGGAGTTTCATCTAACACTGTGTTAACCTGTGTTAATACAATACCCAAACCCGAGTGTTTCAAAACTCGGCTTTTGGTAGGACCGGGCCTTAGAGGTTTTCATAGCGCTTTTCAGGGCTAAGATGGCCCTGCTGATAATACAAGGACGATGTCCCACCGAAAGTATCTTGAGTCAAGATATATGCAACTTAGAAAATTTTCGAGAAATTGGAACCAAATGAATTATGGGACAAGAATGTATTTTGGTTTGAAGATATCTCTATTAGATACAAAATTAGATATTGATAGATAAATATACAAATTTAAAACAAATCAAAGTAGATATTGTATGTATGTGTGTAAGATGTGAGTTGACCATTGAGAAAGTTTGCGGTTCAGAAATTTTGTAGAGAAAGGTGGTTGGCTGCAACTTTGTATTTCATATAGAAAGGTGTTGGTAGTTTGAACTTTACGACGTGAATATGAATTTTATTGATTGCAAAGATTAAACTAACGAACTTTTCGAACACTTTCTGTCAAGTTAACGATTCTCCAAAAGAGCTGTTCAGTAATTAAATGTGATCACTTATTAAAATAAGTTCAGCAATCCTAATTTTCTTTGTAACATGATTGCAATCTTAATGGTC
Source organism: Pachypsylla venusta (assembly GCA_012654025.1). Taxonomy (NCBI): domain Eukaryota; kingdom Metazoa; phylum Arthropoda; class Insecta; order Hemiptera; family Aphalaridae; genus Pachypsylla; species Pachypsylla venusta. Next base: position 13,556,841 of record CM022879.1, on the reverse strand, counting down.
ATAAGGATTAAAGATTGAAATACGGAATGTTCTTTTTTTTGTAACATGATTGCAATCTTAATGGTCATAAGGATTAAAGATTGAAATGCGGAATTCTCTTTTTCTTTGTAACAAGATTACAATCTTAATGGTCATAAGGATTAAAGATTGAAATACAGAATTTTCTTTTTCTTTGTAACAAGATTACAATCTTAATGGTCATAAGGATTAAAGATTGAAATACGGAATTTTCTTTTTCTTTGTAACAAGATTACAATCTTAATGGTCATAAGGATTAAAGATTGAAATATGGAATTTTCTTTTTCTTTGTAACAAGATTACAATCTTAATGGTCATAAGGATTAAAGATTGAAATACGGAATTTTCTTTTTCTTTGTAACATGATTACAATCTTAATGGTCATAAGGATTAAAGATTGAAATACGGAATTTTCTTTTTCTTTGTAATATGATTACAATCTTAATAGTTATAAGGATTAAGGATTGAAATAGGGAATTTTGTTTTTCTTTGTGACATAATTACAATCTTAATAGTTATAAGGATTAAAGATTGAAATAGTTGATTGAATCCGTTAATCAAAATATTAGAGGAATCAAATTAGCATTAGAAATTCAAAGTTACGTTTACATAAGTACAAATTCTGAACTTCAAATACAATCTATCCAAGATTCAAGATCTGATTACTACAAAACCAAGTACAAAAGAAGTAAAAAGGGAGTGAATCTGAACTGAACTTTAAACAAAAGCGATGAACTTATATGACAGAACAGTTCACTTCTGGGAATTTGAACTGTAAGAATGAATCCTTGAAGTGAATGATTATTTATTATATCCACCTCTTTTTTTCTTCTTCTTGCTCCTGCTCTTCTTCTCCTTCTTAACTTTTCTTTAACATGTGGTCATCCGAGGCGAAGGTTTTACCCTTCATTCGCTGAAAACTTACATACCAGCTATAACCACATTGGCCTGACCCAGCCTGTGCTGGGCCGAAAAAAGTCAGCGCGAATACGTGAGCCTATGAAACTTAATACTAAAAACTCGCTAGACTCTGCTTAACTTCTAACGGGATATGATGTATTCAAAGTGCCACAGACGACGGCTTAACACATCTCTAATTGATTGTTGTAGTTGAAATAATATTGCCGTTGGCAGAATTCGTTGGAATAGCCACATTAAGGCTATGTTATGAAGAACGCGCGGTACGACGAACCGTGTGGCATAAGATCTATCTAAATAGTGCATGTCGTCTACATGACCGCGCGGTACTGTATCTGTATTTGATCCTACGGTACTGTATTTTATCCTGCGCGGTCATCTGAACATAACTTAAATGATTTGTGATGTAATTCTGTTGATACTCGTAATTTTCGTGCCTGTTGATAAACTGAGGGAAAAAGATCTAAAGGAAGGTATGCTGACGGCCATTATGAGGGGAAGGAACTATGAACAGATGACAGCGGATGCCCAGAATCGTGAAATCGTTTTAGGTTCACATGACCGCGCAGTATCATATGAACAAATCGATAAAAATTTGTAGAACTGGTCATGTAAACATGTGAACCTAGCCTTACAACTATACTCGTATATATTATTTTAATTTTATTTTATCAAGTTTTCTATTTTAATTTAAAATTTTAATTAATTATATATAGNAACCTAAACGATTTGTGATGTAATTCTGTTGATACTCGTAATTTTCGTGCCTGTTGATAAACTGAGGGAAAAAGATCTAAAGGAAGGTATGCTGACGGCCATTATGAGGGGAAGGAACTATGAACAGATGACAGCGGATGCCCAGAATCGTGAAATCGTTTTCACATGACCGCGCAGTATCATATGAACAAATCGATAAAAGTTTGTAGAACTGGTCATGTAAACATGTGAACCTAGCCTTACAACTATACTCGTATATATTATTTTAATTTTATTTTATCAAGTTTTCTATTTTGTTTAATTTAAAATTTTAATTAATTATATATAAGTATATATATATAAGGTATGGGGTCTATTATGATTCCCAAAATTGTAATGTGTCAGAGGTTGAAACATAATAAATAAATTAAATTGATTGTTACCGGAAATGTTCCCTAACTTGTATACATTTTAGTATATTAATATTTTTACTATATAACTTTATCCACAAAAAATGTACCTACAATTGTAAAATAATTTGACTCTATAATTGCCTACCTATACGTAGTCATTTCGAGGAAGAGTTATAAAAAGTGTCGCTTTTTCATGCCCAAAATTTGAAAACTACTGTGCCCTTTAAAATTGTTTTCAAATTTGGAACACAATAAGGGAATACTTTTACATTAGACCCCTCTTTATTTTATTGATTATTATATTTTGAGGAAATGAAGTTTTTGCTTATTTTATTTGTACTTTTATTTGAACAAAAAATATTTGTACCATTCTATTTGAATTTCCTAAAAAATCGACACTTTTTTGTCAATAAGTCACTTTTGGTCCAGGCTCGGCGAGAGGAGAGGAGGAATGGGGGAATTCCCTCAGGTCCGTGATTTCCTAAGAGGCCGGGTTAGAAAATTATCATAATGAAACTTTTCTTCGTTTCAAGTATTTCGTAAACAGTATTATCTCAAAATCAAGTTGCCAAGAGGAAGCGTACACGTCTCTATTATTACTGCCCATACGGTGATTTTAGAATAAGAATGATAAAGGGGCCCGTAATTTTTTCCCCGGCCCAAATTTTCTGTTTATGGCCCTGGGACAAAAAGGTATTTATCCGGCTTCCGGCGTTTGAACCTGGATCTCACCATAACCATTCAATTGGCCATGGCCCTTTTCCTATCCCTAGAGCTTTTCAAAAATTGCAAGCCGTTCAAATGATAAGGGGGGGTGACCGCAACTGGGACACGTATACAAACATCATAGAGACATATTCAATTTCTATGATGTTTGCCTTAGTCCATAGAGATGATTTTGTATAATTTTAGGAGATCCCCTGTTGGTGACAATATTACTCCTTTTCCAATATTTTGGGGGAAAAAATTATGAGTCCCTTCGTTCCTATAACTGACATTTTACTAATTTCATATTTCTCTTGAAAATATGGTATACCATTGCTCATAAATGTGAGTCCCCTTGTTCCTATAACTGATATTTTACTAATTTCATATTTCTCTTGAAAATATGGTAAAACGTTGCTCGTAAATGTGAGTCCCCTTGTTCCTATAACTGACATTTTACTAATTTCATATTTCTCTTGAAAATATGGTACACCATTGCTCGTACATTTCTTCCTTTTCGGTAGAGGTAGATCAGCCTCTACCGCTTGATTGATGGTCACCTCCGGCCTCACTCTTGGGTCCGTTCTTTCTTTTTGAACACCCTGTATTATTATGTTCGATTATATTCGTTTGGTCTCGTATTACTTTGCGACAATAGATACCCATAATATGCAACCTTCCATATAAAAGAAACCACTAAAACCTCAATCAATGAAATAACTAGAATAATATAGCGAAATCCAGCATTGCAAACCTCAATTATTATTATTATTAGACTTTCTTTCTAATGCATAGACCTGATCCGAGCGAACATAGATCTAGATTCTAGATTAACTAGTCTAGACCCCAAGTCAAGATAGTTGTTCTATCTATTCCGTAGGGTCTGCTCTGATTGTTATCGCATGGTATATGGTTATTGTCTTAGTTTTATCATTCAATAGAATTTGTTCATAGCACATTACATTACATACCCCTTAGTTAATACTGCACGCATATAGTTTTGCACGATTTTAGGGAACTAAGTTATTTATCAATTCATAAAATATTCTTTTGGTTTATTATTTTCAATAATGAAACTCTTCATTAGAAATAATACCCCCCCCCCCTCAAAATTTGATATTTTACGTTTCAAGGTACGTAGAATACAAAAATCGAATAAAAAAAATCCGTTTGAATGCGACCGAATACTTTTTTTTTTGACACTTTTTAGCGATTTTCACTAATCCTCTCTAAAAAGGGAATGGTAACAGCTAGGGACTTTAAATATATTATGTATATCATATTTCGGGTCTCAGTAAGTAAATTTCGAAACATTTGGGTGAAATCAAACATACCCCCGTCGGTTTTTACCGCTTTTAAGCGGTTTTCATTAATACTGTCTAAAAAGAGAATGGTAAAATCCAGAGATTTCAAATTTGGTATGTATGTCAAATTTAAGGTCTAATTCCCAGATGTGGAATCGTCACGAGAAAAAAAATACCCCCNGGGGGGGGTATTTTTTTAGCCAGTAAAATAATAAACCCATGTATTACATTGGCAGATTTTTTCTATTTGTATAACATACCTGCTGAAAAGATTTTGATTGTTCCCCAACAGCATGAACAAGATAATCGAATAGGATAATTGATATTTGGTTTTTGTCAATATTTGATATGTACATACGTGTCTTGGTAAAATTGTATGCAGGGGGAGAATGGAAACAATGTACACATTATTATTTGGAGCACAACACATCAATGTAGTCATCTATACGGGGTGTCTAAATAGGGAGAAGAAGAAGTGGAACTGAATATCTTGAGAACCCATTCAAATTTCGATTTTTTTTTTTCTAGTGTTTTTTTTTTTTTTTCTTCTTTTTTTAATTAGGACTCCTCCAGTGCAAGTCACAGGGGAGGATCAACTATTAAATATTTTTTATATTAATAAAATGTGTAAAAATATAAACTTTGAAATCTTGAACTACCCTTTTGTGATACATTTTTAAAGTAAAAGAAATGAAAGTATTTTGAGATTCATTTGAGGGCTGTACACAAAAAAGGACCTCTTTTTGTTATTCTAAGTTAAAGTCTCAAACTTGAAAAAAAAATTAATCTACTCTAAATGTTTTCCCAAATATATTTTTCAATTTGAAAAAAGGAAAGGTATATATTTTCAAAAAACACTGAAACACTTGTGGTTTTACTTCGAGGGTGAAAGGTTTTATCTTTTTTTTCTCCATTTCTTGGCAGAATTGGAAGCATACAAAAGCTCAACTTCAACTTAGAATAACTTCGGACCTGTTATGATTATAAATCCCAAATACATCTAAAAATGCTTCATTTTCTTGTACTTTCTAAAAATTTATAACAAAAGATGGGGTTCTATTTTAGATTCTCCCCCCCTTGTTTCTCCTCTGAATGAGTTCATATTTTGATAGTATTAATAGAAAAAATCTTCTTTAAAATAGAGAAATATACTTGTTTCAGTGTTTTACAAAATTGGAATCTCAATATATTGAGCTCCCCTACTTTTTTTGGGACACCCCGTATAAAACAAGTTAGACAAACTGACAGTTCGGAGATGCGATCACACAACAGGTAAATGTAGAAACACATTTGCCCATTTTGTTAAAGAAGATTTTTTTATCATTTGCAGCCCAACCCGTAATACTGGTGGCCAACCTTCCATAAAACATGAGGCCAGAGATGCGATCACTCAACAGGCAAAACATAAAACAGTCAATTCTGAGGTGTTGAAAACAAAAATCAAGGATGTGGAGAAGGGGTTCTGGAGGAAAAAAATGGGTCTGAGCTAGGATGCCATACAAAAAAAAATGAACAATTCAGGAGTGGTACCCCCGTAATGGACAAAGTAATCGGGGACATCAAGCAAACAGATGGCATTAAATAGGTAATAGGAAGACTTTGAGAAAGGCCCCCCCTCCAGATGGGATGTTAAGGGCTCATGATGATAATGATGACGTATTTTATTAAGTCTATTTTTTTAGGAAAAGGATGCGGAATGTTGTATAAACGTTTTACAAAATATAATCCGGTATGACAATATTTGTGGGATTGCGGTATACCCCAGCAGCGAATTCAGCGTAATTTAAAATTTTGCAGGATTGCAACCCCTCGGCCCAAATATTGGCGAAGAACATTAATATAATTATGACTACTTTTTTAGGTCATTCAAAAAGTAAAGCAAGCATTATTTTTTTTTCCTTATTAGAGAAATATTTAACATAACAAATAATACGGAAAAGTAGGTAACCAAGCGTTGCAATCCCACGTGATAAATTCGTCATGCTTAGATCTGTTGGATTTGTTGGTACTAGCGATAGCATGAAACCCAACCTGGGAGTACCAATTAGCAAACTAATTACATTGCCTAGCTTATAGTAGAATTTTGTGAATGGAAGATTCTTGTATTCACGAAGATATTGAGAAAATTGTCCTCAGAATTTAAAAAAAATACCCCCCTGAACCTCAAAATTTGATATTTTTTACAAGTGAGAGTCCCAGTTTGTGCAACTGTTTCCTGATGAATGGTCCATGTTGCGTGAGTAGACTCAACATGGACCTCAGTCAATTCCGGTTCAAAGCAAGTATCTCTTGAGTATAATATATTTGGAATTCCCTCCTTGAGTGTTTCATGCCACTGGGATTTGCTCCAGTTCAGTTTGTATCATCAATAAACATTATGTCCCAGACCCAGGCTCCGGACCTATGAAACTAGGTTCATAGTTTCCAAAAATCAGCTGTCTCTTATCCCCAAAACAATTTTTGTTTCAAGGTACGTTGAATTCAAAAAGCGAATAAAATATCCATTCTTCCGTCTTAAGAGACAGAACTAAGTGGCAAAAGTTCTAATTAGTGCCGATCTGCCAACTTACGACCGGGATTCATAGAAAATCGTATATACCTGTCACATGTGGAGTTAAGGTATGTCACAAGTTTAAGTGGGTTAGTGAAGTACATAACTGGCTCTGGTGTAATCCCAGATTGAAAGAGGTAAACATCATTCAAGAGACAGAACCTGTCACTGGTGTAATCCATAATAAGTGCTGAATAAATAATTACAAATCTCTAATGAACCGAAATTAAATCTCCAACATCTTATGCGGGATGATCGATTTAATAAAGTGAAACTTAAATATAAATCAAAGCTGAAATTTTATAATCTTAACTATTAACACTGGAATGGTCAAGGTATTTCTTGTCACAAGTAAGACAGCCAGTTAGGGGTTACCAGATGAAAAAAATCAAAAGGAAGGCATTTCGCATGAAAAAACAGGACCTTTATAAACGTCCGGTGTCAATTTATGATCTAAAAAAGTAGGTATTCAGGAGTTTTACATTATGTTCAATACAGTGTTTTGTAAATTGTTGTCATAAACTAACAAACTACTGCCCATAATTTTCAGAGCTCTGCTCTCTAAAATCACATCAACCCTCATCTCTGCGCACGTTATTTTTATACAGGTGATTTGACACATTTGACACCTTTAAATTATTTTTGTGTGACCTAGAAAAAGCAGGACATTTTCCATTATTTTCAAAAGTAGGCAGCACAAACATGCAAAAAGCAGGACATTCCTACCAAAGCCGGGTGTCTGGTAACCCAAGTCTCAGTAGCTCAGTTGTTTGAGGCGGTAGATTCGTAAGCAGAATACTGTTGGTTCGAATCTAACTCCTTCCCTGCTTCTTCAAAGTAATGGTCACAATAGATCTAAATAAAGGTCATAGTGCAACCAGTTAAATATTGCCCGCGATACTTTTGAGCCATATTAGGAGCTTTTTTGGCGCAACCGAACATTTCATTTTCTCTTCCTCTAGAAGATAATGTATTGTAATCGTACAGAAATTTTGGAAATTTTCATTACAATGTTGATATTACATTTTCAAAGTAACTGTAACGTAAGTAGACTATTTATTGGAAAATATGAACTTGAAATAAGAAAAAGGTGAAAAAATAATTGAAACCTAGCATATTGTTTGAAGTGAACTCGTCTGATTCTGTGTCTTCCACAGGATACTGTATGGCTATGATTGGCTATGTTTTTACATATACTTATTGACAATTTTACTAAAGGGCGCAATGGCTCTAACAGCGTGTTTTCAAGAGAAATCCGAAAACGTAAAACACAAAGTTGTACCTAAATGTTATTTCTACCAAAAAAGACCAAGTAGGGAGGGAGCAAAATTGGCCCACGCTCAGGAAAATCAGATTTTTCCTATCACCTAAAGGGTTATAATGCCACAAAAATAAGTTAACAATATTTTTGGGGATTAGTTTGTATATCATACCCCTAGTAAAAAGCAAGAAAAAATAAAGGTTTTTATTTAAAGCCAAGGCAAAATTTGTCCCCCAGTGGTGTCTCTAGGGTTAAAGAAAGTTGTATCGACCGCAGATTAGCGCCTGCGTATATATGAAATTAATTAATCCATAAAAGATTAATTAGTAAAATATTTATCATTAAATTAAATAATATAATTAGAAGTGGTTTAATGATAATGTTCTATTGGAATAGAAGACAGTGGCGTATACCGTAGATGATATCAGGAAGTTTGTCCTCATGAACTCCGTTCTACGCACCTGACGATCTGGAACACATACCATCACAGTTCGAGCCAAGAGGATCACCAAAAGCATTTCGGAAACCTTAAGTCAAACTTTTTCTAACATTTTTCCAAACTCGAATCAACTAATGTGAAAAACTTTTGATTTTGTGGGGAACAATAACATATTAGAAATTTACAAGTTAATAGTCTTGTATTTGAATAGCGAACTATACAAATTATATTTAGGACACTAGTAATATTAACTTGTAATTTATTAAGAAACGGACATGCGAAGATAGATAATTATAAATTATAATTATGATTTAGAGAGTGAACGAATTAAACGACCTAAATGTTAAGCTCAAACCTCGAAATCGCTGATTGACCATTTTTTAAGAAAAAAAAAAGCTTTCCCCCAAAAGAGAGGTTAGGAAATGTTTTTACGGGCAGGTCTCCCTCCAAAGAGACCTTACATATTGGTAAAAGGGAAATTTCTATTTAAAGTCAAACTGGAGTCATTGAAGCATTATACAGATTATACCGCATTGCGATGTGGGTGTTTAATAATAACATAAACACTAAAATAACATGACACAAACTAATCTTAGTGTAGACTTTCTGCTGTTCTGATTGTTACGCCAATAGTCTTCTAATTCTAAAGTATTTCAGTCTGATTTTAGGAATAGCTAATAGACGTCAACAAATTTCTCAAATCAGATCACTTGTAGTGATTGAAGTGACATTTCTACTTGTAATTAAAAATTACAAATTTATGTTTTTATACTGTTATTTAACTAATGTTATATTAGATATTGCCTGGGGTAAATATAATTCTTTCTATATCTGCTGGAAACTGGTTTTGGCACTAACATGTTGTTATGCCTAAGAATTAATATAATTATTTGAAGTTGACTACTTCATGTCTAATGAAGAAAATACTTTGATTTTTTAACCCTTGCCTGAGTCATTGGCACGTTCAATACAACTATTCATGTTAGATCACTAAAATTGAGCAACAGCGAGGTTTTATTTGATGGGTGACTACCACCGAATGGATCGAGCGCTCGTGATTTCCCAACAAACTTGTTGTTCAATTCTATTAAATTATATATAAAAACCTATTCGCAGATCTACCGAATGTAGGTACATACAAAATTTCATTAAAATTAGTTAAGCCGTTTTCAAACAACAGGACACGAGATACGAGAATTTTATACAGGGTGTCCATAAAGTCTCACCCTACCCCCCGTATCTCAGGAATGGCTAAAAATATAAGAAAACGCAAAAACAAGTATCCCTTAGATTTTAGGGGGATTAATTTTAGAGTAAAATATTTTGGCCTTGGCCGGCCGTTTAGAATGGGCACCGACTGGCTTCAAAATCTTAAATGAGAAGGTATATCAAGTGACACTTTGTTTTAAAGGTCTCGGTAATACGAGTTCATTACAGAAAACCAGTGGTCTCTAGGATCTACCGTTCACGAATTACAGGGTGGAACATGTAACAATGGACCTTTGCGGCCGCAACGAAATGGTAGGTAAAAATGCCTAGAAATAAGTTTTCATGATCCCAAATAAGTAATTTAGTAAAAAAGATGATTGTCCCGCCCACTTCGACCGCAGGGATCGAGCCTTCTTAGACCAAACCTATCCAGCTTTTTTGAAAATTTTGGACTAAAAAAGATCGAACTCTGCGGTCGAAGTAGGCGTGACAACCATCTTGTTGGAACACTATTTTTTACTAAATGACTTATTTGGGATCATGAAAACTTATTTCTAGGCATTTTTACCTAGCATTTCGTTGCGGCCGCAAAGGTCCATTGTCACATGTTCCACCCTGTAATTCGTGAACGGTACATCCTAGAGAGCTCTAGTTTTCTGTATTGAACTCGTATTAACGAGACCTTTAAAACAAAGTGTTACTTGATATACCTTCTCATTTAAGATTTTGATGCCAGTCGGTGTCCAGCCTAAACGGCTGGCCGAGGCCAAAAAATTTTTAGTCTAAAATTAATCCCCCTAAAATCAAAGGGATACGTGTTTTTGGGTTTCCTTATATTTTCAGCCATTCACGGGGGGTGGGGTGAGACTTTATGGACACTCTGTATATTAGAAGAATTAGATTTTCGCGTGAGAAAACTATCCCACTAAGCTCTAGCACTATTGATTTGTATGTATGATGGTTCTGGATAGGAAGACACGATAGAAACCATTACACAAACCTTCATACAAGTTTAAATGGCAATTATAATTCAATAAAAAAAATACGTATTCTTGTAAAAAATATATATTTTTTTTAAACAAACAAAAACTTTGATGAGTAAAAAATCACACCAGCTCGATATGCGGGTAATTCCTGATAATAGGTTGGTATCCGGTTTAAACTTTAAAATAACATTCTAAGTCATTGACCGAAGAACGGACCTGTCTAATATCCTCACACAGAAATATTTCGTTGTAACCATACTACCTTTCTCAAATTTAATTCCAAAAAACAAGTTTTTTTTAAAAAAAAAAATATAAGGGGATATCCATATGAATCAGGGTCGAGCAATGTTGTAGATATGTAGATACATCTAAAAATATCACTAGATATCTAATAACTATTCACAAACTAGTAGTTCTTTGAACTGTAGACCTCACTCACAGAAATGACCACCACGAGGCCATGGTTGGGTTTTATAACAATATGAATGTCCGTAACAAAATTTCATCAAAATCTGACAAACAAAAGAAAAAATAGTTCTAAATCTCATAATTTGCGCTCATATTTCGAATAGGCTGTGTACAAATTTATGTAGATAGCCTTTAAATTTCGTAAGTAAGAAATGCGTAAGTAAGAAATGCCATTTAGTCCATTTCGGATGATTCTAGGAACGTAATAAATGGGCCATACTGAGATTCATAAAAATAGGACAACGCGTTCGTGATGGAGGAAAAATCGTGTTGTTAAAATTAGAAATCACTTCCTTGATCGGTTGGTGCCGAACACAAGCTTCAAGCCTGGATTGGTGACCTCACCAACCCAGGCTTGGTGAGGTCAATGTTTGTATGTTTCCAGCGAATGGGGGAGGGTACCCTTTTCGAATGACCAAAAATGTTAAAGAGACGTTAAACAGAAAGAAAGAACTTAAATAGTCAGCATCTATGGCACGTTGAATACACCAGTTACCGTTAAATCACTGAAGTTAAGCAACGTCCACAGAGGTTTTACCAAGTGGGTGTCTACGTAAGTTTCCGCCCTCGTGATGCTAGCTATTTTTCCAGCATAATCCAGGCTGGGTGAAGTCAATATGGGTAGCTGGTTTGTAAGTTTCCAGTGAAAGGAGGGTAAAACCCCTCATTGATCATTGGAGATCCATCTCGAATGACCGATAGATGTTAAAGAGACATTAAGCAAAAAAAAAAAGAACTTAAATACAATCCTATATCTTCGAGCCTGAATTCTAAAACTCATATTAGTCAGATCATTAATAAATTTATTTTTTTAATATTCAAATATACAGGGTGTCCCAAAAGGGAGAAAAACGCAGCCCAGAACATCTAAAGGAACCCCATTTTGAAAGTAGGTACCCACAAAAAATTTAAAACGTTTTGAGAACTCTGAAGCCTGGAGTTATGTTGTATAAAAGCTCAAATTCAAATTGGAACTTGAATTTGAGCTTTTATACAACATTTTTTGCAATTATAACTCTGGACCTGCTACAAAAATTGTGAAGAGGCCTTACCACAAAGGAACTTTTGTACATATATACACATTCAAATTTCAATGTCTTTCCATCGATTTTTATCAATTTGAAAAAGAGGCCAAGAGTCCGAACTCAAATAAAGCTCATATTATCTAGAGTACAATTTGAACATTAAAAATGAAACTTGTGATGTTGTTTTTCTTTAAGGAACATATTATTATTATTATTATTATTGGTAAACTTTTCGCAAAATTAAAAAACTTCGACTCAACAATGCGTGTAAAAAGGATCAAAATAAAAAGAAACAAACATGAATAATTCCGGTATTTTTTGAGTACAGAAAAAAACACGAAAAAAGTCGGAAATAGCCAGAACAACGAGGGCTCAAACCTAGGTGGTCACTCGCCAATTAAAACCTCTCCGGACGTCTCTTATCTTCAGTAACAGATGTATTGACACTGAAAACTTTGGGCTCCGGGGAGTTCAACTTTAAAATTTCAAATTGAACTACCACTTTATAATAAACAGATACATTTAATTATTACATAAGGGCTCGTGTTCCCGGAAAGTCTCCAAAATTTGAAAACTTCTAGAAATTACAATACGTGTACTTTCCTTTTCAACAAAGGATAAGGAATGTTAAAAGTTTCCAATTTCGAGTAATCAAACGAGCATTTCAGCGGTTTTCGAATTTCTCATCTCGAAATTTTGAGCTTCATTCATTTTTCAAGACACCCTCTATGGTTGCCTATAAAAACTGTCCGTACATGAATTTTAAGAGATTTATTAGGTACCTACTTAGATTAGAACGTGGCTATTTATATCACAAGTCTCCTGAAGTTGAACAACAGGTAGGTAATAACTAATATATCTTGGAACTAAAAATATCAAAGTATTTTGTGTGACGAAGTCTCCTGAAGATGAGCAATAGGTAGGTAATACACCTAATATACCTTGGTGCTAAAAATATCAAAGTATTTTGTGTGACGAAGTCTCCTGAAGATGAGCAATAGGTAGGTAATACACCTAATATACCTTGGTGCTAAAAATATCAAAGTATTTTGTCTGACGAATTGTTAGATTTTCAAAGCCTTTAGGGGGAATAAACGTCACGTTATAAAAACGTCCATCTGTGAGCCTGTTTCTTTTTTAACTTATTCAAAAAATGTGAAAAATTCAAATTCTGAGGGAAAAAAAGGGGAAATTCACTTAAAATAGTTGAACATGTTCAAGGTCAAATCCAATTCTAGAATTTTATTTGCATTGAAAAGTCGCGGGGGTCTTAACCCTAGGATTAATTATTATCTTACATAAAAATAAAATTTAATCCCAGGAATAAAATAATGTAAATGAAAATAAATAAAAAAATCGCTAGACCCTAGGAAATCTATTCTAAACCAGAACTTTTTCCTTCCTGACATCCCACACAGATAAAATATCTTTCGACAGTGTTTACACACACTTATTCCTTGCAGGTGGTACATAATAATTAGACAATTTAGACATTTTAGACAATTTATGGTAGCTTTAGACAATCAATGTATTGGTACATGGTACATGCAATGCCAAGGGGGGGGGGGCACAAAGTACTCGCTCCCAAAGTGCGGCTTCAATATCATCCCTTAGAAGGCTTAGAGCTTAGAACATACATATTTTTATATACTAATATGGAAAATATTGTTTGTGACAACTATTAAAGGTCTCATTAAAATAAGTATCGAAAAAAACGAAAAAAAAAGAAATAAGTTAAAAAAAGACGCTTAGTGACAGCATTACCAGAGTAAAGAGATAGTATTTGATAGATGAATTAAGAGATTATTAGTACATGAGGGTCGGTAATGCTGTGATAACTACGAACATTGAGACCACAGAGAACTTCTTCATTTATTTTGCATAAGTGTGTAGGTCTGTAGGTACGTTCAAAGTTCGCAGTGGCGGATTTACCGTAAAAGCAACATGGGCCATGGCCTAAGGCGACAGAATTAAGGGTCGGCAAAATATGGACGGGAACTGAAATTTTCAAGGCATACTGCAGCAAAAATCGCATTTCTTGTCAAAATAGAGGCGGCAAGTTCTAAATTGCCTAGGGGCGGACATGGCCTATGTTGCTTTTACGGTAAATCCGTCACTGTTTGTGGTGTTCCACTTAAAATCATCTCTTGTACTGTTCTTCCAATTTCTAGATTGATGTTTTAAATAATGTTTGAAACACAAATTACACAACGATATAAAGATACCAAAAAGATTTTGATGGCTTTTGCTGAAACTGTTATGGTATGCGTTCTAGTAAAATCGACCATCCTGAATCCTGAGGATGAGTGTAAGATAATCATCCCCGGTAGGTATGGATTAAAAATACTTACCTCTTTCTTGTACCAAACAGTGGTATGTTTTTGAAGGCTCCTGGTTTTTAAGTAATTGATTCAGTAGTAATCTTGGTATACACTTACCTGAAAAATAAAAATTAAAGGAAAAAATAAAAATTATTAATTGAGAATTATAAATTCGAACTAGAAACCAATATGTCCCTGAGGCTCCTTCAGAGACATGGCCTTTCTGTGCGGAACAAAAGCTGGCCTTCAAAATATTCGGCCCTGGAATTAACTCCCTGCACCAAACGATGCTGCGTGACAGAGGAAAAATCCAACAAACACACTTTTGAATCTTTAATAATAAAACTCAATGTAACGATAGATAGGTATGTATAACTAACTAAATTGAATTAACTCCCTGTACAAAAAAAAATACGTCAATTCCTCCAAACGATGCTGCGTGACGGAGGAAAAATCCAACAAACACACTTTTGAATCTTTAATAATAAAACTCAATGTAACGATAGATAGGTATGTATAACTAACTAAATTGAATTAACTCCCTGTACAAAAAAAAATACGTCAATTCCTCCAAACGATGCTGCGTGACGGAGGAAAAATCCAACAAACACACTTTTGAATCTTTAATAATAAAACTCAATGTAACGATAGATAGGTATGTATAACTAACTAAATTGAATTAACTCCCTGTACAAAAAAAAATACGTCAATTCCTCCAAACGATGCTGCGTGACGGAGGAAAAATCCAACAAACACACTTTTGAATCTTTAATAATAAAACTCAATGTAACGATAGATAGGTATGTATAACTAACTAAATTGAATTAACTCCCTGTACAAAAAAAAATACGTCAATTCCTCCAAACGATGCTGCGTGACGGAGGAAAAATCCAACAAACACACTTTTGAATCTTTAATAATAAAACTCAATGTAACGATAGATAGGTATGTATAACTAACTAAATTGAATTAACTCCCTGTACAAAAAAAAATACGTCAATTCCTCCAAACGATGCTGCGTGACGGAGGAAAAATCCAACAAACACACTTTTGAATCTTTAATAATAAAACTCAATGTAACGATAGATAGGTATGTATAACTAACTAAATTGAATTAACTCCCTGTACAAAAAAAAATACGTCAATTCCTCCAAACGATGCTGCGTGACGGAGGAAAAATCCAACAAACACACTTTTGAATCTTTAATAATAAAACTCAATGTAACGATAGATAGGTATGTATAACTAACTAAATTGAATTAACTCCCTGTACAAAAAAAAATACGTCAATTCCTCCAAACGATGCTGCGTGACGGAGGAAAAATCCAACAAACACACTTTTGAATCTTTAATAATAAAACTCAATGTAACGATAGATAGGTATGTATAACTAACTAAATTGAATTAACTCCCTGTACAAAAAAAAATACGTCAATTCCTCCAAACGATGCTGCGTGACGGAGGAAAAATCCAACAAACACACTTTTGAATCTTTAATAATAAAACTCAATGTAACGATAGATAGGTATGTATAACTAACTAAATTGAATTAACTCCCTGTACAAAAAAAAATACGTCAATTCCTCCAAACGATGCTGCGTGACGGAGGAAAAATCCAACAAACACACTTTTGAATCTTTAATAATAAAACTCAATGTAACGATAGATAGGTATGTATAACTAACTAAATTGAATTAACTCCCTGTACAAAAAAAAATACGTCAATTCCTCCAAACGATGCTGCGTGACGGAGGAAAAATCCAACAAACACACTTTTGAATCTTTAATAATAAAACTCAATGTAACGATAGATAGGTATGTATAACTAACTAAATTGAATTAACTCCCTGTACAAAAAAAAATACGTCAATTCCTCCAAACGATGCTGCGTGACGGAGGAAAAATCCAACAAACACACTTTTGAATCTTTAATAATAAAACTCAATGTAACGATAGATAGGTATGTATAACTAACTAAATTGAATTAACTCCCTGTACAAAAAAAAATACGTCAATTCCTCCAAACGATGCTGCGTGACGGAGGAAAAATCCAACAAACACACTTTTGAATCTTTAATAATAAAACTCAATGTAACGATAGATAGGTATGTATAACTAACTAAATTGAATTAACTCCCTGTACAAAAAAAAATACGTCAATTCCTCCAAACGATGCTGCGTGACGGAGGAAAAATCCAACAAACACACTTTTGAATCTTTAATAATAAAACTCAATGTAACGATAGATAGGTATGTATAACTAACTAAATTGAATTAACTCCCTGTACAAAAAAAAATACGTCAATTCCTCCAAACGATGCTGCGTGACGGAGGAAAAATCCAACAAACACACTTTTGAATCTTTAATAATAAAACTCAATGTAACGATAGATAGGTATGTATAACTAACTAAATTGAATTAACTCCCTGTACAAAAAAAAATACGTCAATTCCTCCAAACGATGCTGCGTGACGGAGGAAAAATCCAACAAACACACTTTTGAATCTTTAATAATAAAACTCAATGTAACGATAGANTGCCTTAGTGTTGAAACACGAGTCAAAGTATTTTGCGTGACGTTAATAGGTCCTAGTGGAGTCAAAGATATCGTAAGACCAACCTTTTCCTTGCCTTAGTGTTGAAACACGAGTCAAAGTATTTTGCGTGACGTTAATAGGTCCTAGTGGAGTCAAAGATATCGTAAGCCCAACCTTTTCCTTGCCTTAGTGTTGAAACACGAGTCAAAGTATTTTGCGTGACGTTAATAGGTCCTAGTGGAGTCAAAGATATCGTAAGACCAACCTTTTCCTTGCCTTAGTGTTGAAACACGAGTCAAAGTATTTCGAGTGAGTTTATTATTGATAAATAATGCTCATAGTATAACGAGCGACGCATGGCGATAACAGCAACAGTATTATTTTTTAATTACAAACTAACAGAGCTCGTGTGGAAAAGTCATTACACAGCAGCACGGTTGTGACCGAGAACTTGGATTGGCGATAGGTGCAAAAGAAATCAGGCACGGAATTAAATGGGGTGGGTGATTCTTTAATCCAAACACGGAATTTCCTTTAATTCAAATACCAACTTCCAATGGCAAAAGTTGGGCTATGCTTAAGATTGTGAGATGTTAGTGTAAAATAACGCAGAAAACAACTCTATAATATTATTATGTTTGCGTTCATGATGTAATAATATTGCAGTGATTGACATGGTTCAGGGGGGTCCATGTCAATTATTTGCCTCTGATATTAGATGTATGATGAAATGTATCCGACGAGGGGAGCATGCCAGGTTACAAATAACACAGAAAACAACTCTATAATATTATTATGTTTGCGTTCATGATGTAATAATATTGCAGTGATTGACTGGTTCTGGGGGGTCCATGTCAATTATTTGCCTGTGATATTAGATGTATGATGAAATGTTTCCGACGAGGGGAGCATGCCAGCTTACAAATAACACAGAAAACAACTCTATAATATTATTATGTTTGCGTTCATGATGTAATAATATTGCAGTGATTGACATGGTTCTGGGGGGTTCATGTCAATCATTTGCCTCTGATATTAGATGTATGATGAAATGTATCCGTCGCGGGGAGCAAGCCAGCTTCATTAGGTGACGGTCCTTAGCCCGTGTAAATACAAAAAGTTTGGTGTAAGGGAAAGTGGGCACAGCACAAAAGCTTGTGGGATGGTAGATTTAAGGAAAGAAACCCCAAATAGAAAGGGCTAGGTAGAGTTAAATAAGAAGAAGAAGATTAGATTTATGATTGATGACAACTGAAAACTTCAACAGCAAACTGACTTTATTTAGAGCTGCAGTTCCATACATCTGGCTGCCATGGGAAACAATGGCGAACCCCAAATTATAGAATCAATCGATAGACGCAACATCATGTTCGGAGAAACTATATCTAATGATCTAAACTTATTATTTTAATATTCTGGTCCTGTCAAATCATTCTCATGTTGAGCCACCAAAGTCACCATCATTTAGAAAACTTGTAGTGGTTTCCTTTGCCAGTCCATCAGCCTGCTGGTGAGCAGGGAGGTGGCTTAATACATATCGCTGTGATATCCGGATGTATGAGATAGCAGGTTAAAATGTTTGAATGTTGCTGATATTTTTAATGGACATCATACCTACATCTATTCTTGGAGGCTAACAATTGATATGGGCCCCCCAAACCATGTCAAGATTATACTAACCGAAACACGTCTGCCAAATATTAGGTCATCATTTATAGAATCCCCAAAATAATTCTTAAATGGTTCATTTTGATGAGCTTTTCAAGTAAGTTCCCAGATGGTCTACAAACTAACCAACAAACGTCTGCCAAAGAGATTACTTATTCATAGATTCCTCACTATAACTCGTATATGGTTCATGCACTTTTTGATATGGACCAAAAACAATTAACCCCTTTTTCCCGTTGATTTATCGCAAAGGTCAAACAACTCTGGGAGGAAAAAAAACTCAAATTTCCAAATTATTGATAGCACTTTCCCTGTCAGTTCTTTGATTATAATGAAAATTCCCAAACACCAACAAATTTTCCCTTTCTAAAAAAACTTTTTAAAAGCCCTAAATCTAAATAAAAATATAAGGATACTTCCGATTGGATTTTCGTTATTCCTCCTTTATACTGGATAGGGGGAATTAAAAAGAATACTTCCAAGACACCCAAGCCCATGCCGGTCAAAAAAGGTGACTAAGGACAGGTCAGAAACGATATGTTTTGCATTACCCATGCAGAAAGCAAGAAGAAGCTACTGCACTATCCGTAAGAATAGTTTAGTATCAACAACTCATGGCGAGTTGTTGTTGCAAACCAGATCAACTGTTAACATAGGATGATGATATGTTTGTTCTTATTTTCAAGTTTACAGGTTTAGCCATCATCGAAGTGTAGTTAACTCAGTAATTTAGAACCGCTAAAGATATCCCTTACTATTTAGAAAAAGAAAAGGTCAAACAACTGCAATAGAGGAATAAGTATTTAAAATTCTTATTCCCTCTTCATTGATAAAATTTTCCCACTCCCGCCCACAAATTTTCTCTTTTTAACTTTTATGATATCTTATTTGAATAACCTTGAATCTATATATACACCGAATACGGATGTGATAAAAAAAAAAAAATGAATTGCTTTTTCATTCATCTTTACCTATGCGGGTGCAAACGCAAAGTATTGAACTTTGACGTTAGCAGACATCAGACATGCAGCCACAATCAATTGATAACTTTAATCATTGTAGCGGACATCGGGGCTAATGAAACATGCCCGCATCCCGAACCAAGTGAACGTCTCATTTTAACACTGCCAAATTCACGATAACCCTCAAACCACCTTATCCGATTTTGATGAAATTTGGAATGGACATTTTATTATATTCATATATTAGAATAACAACGCGTTCCCAATTAGTTTGTCGTGTGGCACCTACATTTTGTAGAATTCCCATTACGAACGTATTTCTGTCAGTGACGGATTTACCGTAAAAGGAATATAGCCTATGGCTTAGGGCGACAAAATTTAGGGGCGGCAAAATATGGCGGTAATTAAAATTTTCAAGGCATATACTGTAGGAAAAATCGCATTTCTTGTCAAAATAGAGGCGGCCAGTTTTAAATTGTCTAGGAGCGGCGAAAGTTTAAATCCGACACTGATTTCTGTATATACGAAGAAAAAATCGTCACGTTGAATTTTAACATAGCGTCTAGTCTTGGGTTGGGAAATCGTAACGACAAAAAAAAGTCGTTCAAGGATCCAGTGGCATGTGTTGCAAAGTTGTCAATCGGCGTCACGACGAAAAAAAACATTAGAGGATCCATTGACATGTGCAATTAAATGGACATTTTCCTATTGCACGTTTTTAGAAGACTGTTGAATTGTGAAATTTCTTTTATAACACAACCGTACACAACAGTTAAAGTGAGGTGGCAACTAGGTTAGATGAATAGTTTTTGGACCCTATTTTGGGCCACATTTTACTCTTAGTTGGATCCCATTTCGCGTAGTGTTTCACAACGTTGCATACTCCGATGTTCCTTCAGAATCATATGAGACCAACTCCCAAGCAATGGGGACGATGTAACAAAATTTGTGACCCATTGGGCCAAATGATGGGCATTTTAATTTTGTGAGTCCAATGAATACTAATAGCTGATATAGATGTAAAATTGTAATCTTCTAGAAAGCTTGTTTATTATACAGACGGTGACCCCTCCATGGATTGGAAGAGCATGCCAGACCAATTTGAAAAATGTTCCAGGTCAGTAGACATCCTCTAACTTTGACATGATTGTAACTGAAGTAATCCAAACACGTGCTGATGTACTTTAAATAAGAAAGAAAATTTCAAATGCTTAGAAATAAAAAAAATCTTTCTCCATAATAAAGAAGAATTTTGCTTCCAGACTACCCAACTATGACATACATTATTATTAAACTGTGGTTGCACGTCTCTTTTGAGACTGCAATTATCACTGAGACGTTTATTTAGATCTATTGTGACCAGCGGCTTTCTATTGTGACCACCTGGATTACGTATCGAACTGAGCTAGTGAGGCTGTTATGACCAACCAAATTCCATTGTGAAAAACAGGCCAGACTTCAGATTGTGAGAAGTTACTTGAGGGTGACACCCTTTTGGGTTACGTATCCAACTGAGCTAGTGAGGCTGTTATGATTAACTAACTTCCATTGTGAAAAATAGGTCATACTTCAGATTATGAGAAGTTACTTGAGGGGTACACCCTTTTGGGTTACGTATCCAACTGAGCTAGTGAGGCTGTTATGATTAACTAACTTCCATTGTGAAAAATAGGTCATACTTCAGATTATGAGAAGTTACTTGAGGGGTACACCCTTTTGGGTTACGAATCCAACTGAGCTAGTGAGGCTGTTATGATTAACTAACTTCCATTGTGAAAAATAGGTCATACTTCAGATTATGAGAAGTTACTTGAGGGTGACATCCTATTGGTATGTAGATACCATTTGGGGGGTTAGGCCAGCGACAAAGGTGGAGTTAGATTCGAACTTATTCTACGTACCTTGAAACGTAAATAATCAAGTTTTGAGACGGTGTATATATTTTTTTTATAAAAAATCCAAAATTTTTCTGTTTTTTTTTTTTGTTTTTTAGTCACAAAGGAACTATAATTAAATAGTTCATTTGTGACATAATTATGAGTCACTTTGACAAAAGGATTTTATATCCAGTAGCCCTACCAATAATTTAGACTGTTTTTTAGTCACAAAGGAACTATAATTACAATAGTTCACTTGTGACATAATTATGACTCACTTTGACAAAAGGATTTTATATCCAGTAGCACTACCAATAATTTAGATTCTTTTTTAGTCACAAAGGAACTATAATTACAATAGTTCATTTGTGACATAATTATGAGTCACTTTGACAAATGGATTTTATATCCAGTAGCACTACCAATAATTTAGATTCTTTTTTAGTCACAAAGGAACTATAATTACAATAGTTCATTTGTGACATAATTATGAGTCACTTTGACAAAAGGATTTTATATCCAGTAGCACTACAAATAATTTACATTGTTCGGGCACTGATCCCTTCTTAGGCCGGCCATACACGCACCGATAAGTCGGTGCAAACTTGTCTGTCCTGTATGGGAGGATCTGCACAGATTTTGTCTCCGATTTTCAGATCTGTGCCTGCCATACACGACAGACTTGTCTGTGCAGATAAGTCTGTACAGACAAGTCTACACAGACTTATCGGTTCGTGTATGGCCGGCCTTACGGTGGAGTCTATTTAAACCTTTTCCTTTGGCAGGAATATAACATAAAATATCTACTCTTCTGTTGGAGCCTCCACTTGATTGGAGGCTCCATGTCAATTTTAAGCCTGCGGGATTAGATAACAATAATTGAAAAATCTAAATCAGCAAGTTATCCTGGTTTAGTGGGTATCACACTGTTATTGCACTCGGGGGATCCGGGTTCAATTCCCGTCATGGTCGGAAATTTTTTTACTCGGTTCTTGTGATTTTGAAGTGCACTCAGCCTCGTGAGGACGATTGAGTAGCTAGTTTAATGTGAGTAGCAACCAATGGCGGCATTACCAAAGTATACAAAATCGTTTGGTACAATATTTAATTGATTTTGTTAGCACATGATGCTCTTAGTTTTGCTGTGGACACAAAAATTGTGAAAAGGCCATTGGCTTTACCTCAAAGAAAAGGAACATTCAGATTTTTACAATAATTTCCTCTCCTAGAACAGTCGTCATCTTTGACTTCACTTTTTCCCAATTTTATTCTGATTGGGGTTGACGTGGCTTTCCTTAATTCTATCACGCTACAACCTTCTGTTCTGTTGCTGATGATATTTCAGCATTGGTTTGAAGCAGAGTTTTCTAAATGCTGTGGAAGCCTTCCTAACACCAAAACTTCAATATTTACACGGGCTTAGGACCATCACCTAATGAAACTGGCTTGCTCCCCTCGGTGGCTACATTTCTCACCTAGAACAATCTGGGGTTAAAGTAAAGGAACGAAAAACGAGATATAAATATAGCGTCTCAATATCCGCCCACTCTCGATAATAATATTCTCTTTTTATCAGCAGCTTTCATTCATGAACCTCTCATCTGCCCCCCCCCCAGCCACCCACTCTGTTCTTGAATACTACATTCATACCACAATAACAATTTCCCTTACATTGCCCCGCAGTGGACCCACATTACAGCTGATGACGTCATAAATCTCTAAGTAAGATGAGTTTACCGAGTGTGGGAGTCTATTACTTGGAGTGGGAGTATTCATTTTTAGGGTGGGGGTGTTTACCCCATCCCCCAGTGGACACCAACGAGTTAAATCTACGGAGGGGGACCAATAGAGCACCAAAATATCGTGTTATCGTTTCCAAAAGCATCGCTTCATCTTCCCGGCGAAGTTGTAAAGTATGATGAGCTGTATGCATAAAACGAAGAAGCATTTGCTTTGTTGTTTCTGCATATTAAACATCATAGGTTTCTCTATTTTGTGAAACATTTGCTATAGCAAATATAAGAAGTATTTGCTTTGTTGTTTTTGCATATAAACATAATAGGTTTCTCTATTTTGTGAAACATTTGCTATAGCAAATATAAGAAGCATTTGCTTTGTTGTTTTTGCATATTAAACATCATAGGTTTCTCTATTTTGTGAAACATTTGCTATAGCAAATATAAGAAGCATTTGCTTTGTTGTTTTTGCATATTAAACATCATAGGTTTCTCTATTTTGTGAAACATTTGCTATAGCAAATATAAGAAGCATTTGCTTTGTTGTTTTTGCATATTAAACATCATAGGTTTCTCTATTTTGTGAAACATTTGCTATAGCAAATATAAGAAGCATTTGCTTTGTTGTTTTTGCA
>CM022879.1:13504130-13514168 GCA_012654025.1 Pachypsylla venusta | reverse complement strand
TGTGTAAACCGGACCCAAATGTCCAATAAAATCTAACACCAAAGTATTAATAAAGTAATATACACTACAAAGCAAATAAAAATAGCAATATTTATAGTGTATCTTCTTCCCTGAAGTTAAAGCACTGAGAATTGACGAGTTTCAATTTTGACATTTGGGGGTTTAATTGAATTTAAGTCTCTCTAACTTTATGCAAGATTTCAGAGTCTTAGCGGTTGTAACTATATTTCGTGCATTTTCTTCCCTGAGGTGGAACCGTTTTGGAGCACTGGTTGTAAAAGAGTGAATATATTTATTTTTCCATTTAATTGCATGGAAATATCTTCCTACATGCAAGATTCCAGCGTCCTACCAGTTTAAACTAAGTTTTCGTGTATCACCTTCCTTAAAGCGGAACCGTTTTGGAGCACCGGGAGTGAAACAGTTCAAATATAAATTATTTCCTGTTATATTGTATGTAAATATCAAACTTTATGCAAGATTTCAGTGTTTTATCAGTTAAAACTACATTAAAATACTTTGTATTGTCTTAGAGTTAAAAAGTTCAATTTTTCGGATTTTTTCCTTTACGTGGATGTCAATTGCTAACTTCATGCAAAATTTCAGCGCTCTAGGTATACGGGAAGTGCCTGAAACTTTTGATGATGAATGTTCAAAATTTC
Source organism: Pachypsylla venusta (assembly GCA_012654025.1). NCBI lineage: Eukaryota > Metazoa > Arthropoda > Insecta > Hemiptera > Aphalaridae > Pachypsylla > Pachypsylla venusta. The sequence continues at coordinate 13,513,506 of CM022879.1, read as the reverse complement.
AATGACCTATCCCTTGTAGAACCGGATATCTGACGGAGTGAAAAACCACCATTGCTTCGTGTAAAGATACTCTGGTGCTTTCCGGAACTTGGCCTGGTGCACTGCCGTGCGCTTAGATAGACGACATCAAGTTCCAGATCTTACCGTTCTCTTTTTAGGGAAGATTCGCGGAAACCGCTAAGATGCGTTAAAAATCCACCAAAGGTAGAATCGATTTCAACCAAAAATTTCGTGTTCAGCCTTGACATAAAAATTATTTATATACATTCCAAATTTCAAGTCTTGAGATCAGAGAATTTGTTCATTTTAGAATAGCGGTCCGTAATTATTTATTCTCGGGCCCGGATTTTCTCTCGGCCGCCCTGCTTAAGATATCTTCGAGAAACCGACATACTCACACACGGAACAATGGTTAAAAATCGGGAATTGGGCTTTGCGGACCTCAAAACGTGTTTTGTCATAAAATTGGACATCGAAAAATGCAACCCATTACAATATACGTATTCTTTTTTTACAGGATAAGAAAAGTAAAAATAATTTGAAGTCAAGCACTGTGTGTCAAAAATGCAACACGGTTCGCCTTCGCTGACACATCTACCTCAGCCCCTTTATTTCTTGTTACATAAGATTGTCCTGAAAGGCACCTGTCAGTTGCCCCTGCGTGTTACCTGTATCCAAATAGATCTCTGATCTCTTTCTTTGGGCGCAACCTCAATCCAAAGAATGTTATTTGTTTTGATTTTTAAAAATCAGACATAAAAGGGATTCTGATCGAACCGGTTGAATTAAGTCGGAGCAGAACTTCTTTAGAAATAAGGCTTTTATTTATTTTTTTACTGTAAGAAGGCGCGGCTAAAAGTAATATTTATGTAAAATGGCGGAATTCAGCGTTGGCATAGTTCTTTTAAATTTTAAAATACTTGTCATTCAATTACGGCTGAAGAACACTACAAGCAACTCATGTAGAATCAATGTATATGGTACAACAATAAGGTTGACAAAATTATTTACCAAAATTTTTGTGGCATAAAATGGATTAAGGCGATAGAAATTGCTTAAACCAAATGAACATTTATAAAAGCAATTTGGGGATTGTGTCTCCCCTGCTACAGGAAGAGTTCTCGGATTTTTTGCGGAGGAATCAAATTGTCCGCAGAATGCCCGCTATAAGTTTGATCAGTACAAACGAGTTATAGCCAAAAGGGTACAAGTACACACCCAAAATTGACCCCCCCCCCTAACAAGGTCAGGTACCTACCAGAAGAACATTTTTACTAGGATCAAGAAATTCTTCTTTGCCAACGGAACTTCGCTAGGTTCTTATTTGACCTTTTCCATTGGAGAGTATCATCACCAGTGGAATAATTATTTACATCAGAATGTAAAACATTAGGAAGGGTGAAATCAATTTCTGTTCTAACTGAGAGACCTTTTATGAATTTCAGGATTACTTTTATTACACAACAAACGTGGACTCAATTAGTAGTTGGTAAAAGTATACGGAAGGGGAACATGCGTTCAAGAGATAATGAGTGTTTACCACTGAAAACTGATGACCCAGCCAGCGGCAATGGCACGTTGAATACATGAGTTCCCGTAGGATCGCTGAAGTTTGGTAACGTCCAGCGGGGATTTGCTTGTTGGGTGACCACGAACCCTCAAGATGCTGACTATTCCCGGCCTAATCCAGACTGAGTCTGGTAAATATGGTACCTAACTGGTTTATACATTTCCACAGCTAATGAAACATGAAAACTCCATTTTGAATAAGCTTTAGATGACAGTGTGGTTTCTGCTACAGGCTTTTGGGTTATTATTTTCAATACCTATTGAATTAACCAAGAAGAAAACATCCATCCTTAACTTACGATATTTTACGATTTGATTGTACGTACGTATAATCCGAAAAAAAATTGGGCCCATTTTGGTTCTTTGGTAAATGTTCTCAAGGACAGTGACACAAAATTATAATTTTTATGAATATTTTTCATGCTAAATTGGCTGAGTGTTTCGTGTTGTTGTTAGTGGTGTATTTTCCCCACCAGGTGTAGCGAAAATGGGGGGGAGGGGTACATGCACTCGTGCCCAAAAAAGAGATAGAACCAAATTAATTCAAAATATAAAAACACTCACATTCATTTGGTTTACTATTTCACAATTTTTATGGGTATAGAATTACAAGGTATTTTAAACAATCACTCTATCACTAAGATATAGGTAACAATTTCTTCATATAGCTACTACCATATCAACCCCCCCCCCCCCCCNCCCAACACAATCAGACCAAGAAATCGAAGAAAAAAATGATTCTTAAAATTTCGAAACAACCAGGACCCGGTACAGAAGCCGAGTGTGATGCACACACTGCCATGAAGATGTCTGTAATAATAAAATAGTAAAATCCAAATATCAAAGGGAGATGAGAATATAATATGTAAAATAAAGAGAAGGTCACATGTCATAATAATAATATGAAAATATATGATTGTGTTCCTCAATGACATAAATCCTTCGTCAGTCAGTCCACAGTCCATTACAATGCGTCACTTGTTTGGTTCACATGTTCATGGGAAAAATGACATTTCTGATGACAGAATGAGGAAGAGAGCAACAGAGAAAATAGATGCAAAGAGAGAGAGGCGATTGCTTCTACGGAACATATATTATTCAGTCGAGATGTTTTTTTTTTTTTTACCAAAGGTCATCTAAATCGAAAGCATAATTTCTTCCAATCCATTTATGACCTGCTAACTTCCCATGAGGAAAAGTAAGTAAATCATACTTGAGATTGTGGGAAGTTGCCTGAGGGTGACATTCTCACGGACCAAGTACATATATGAGCTGATAGTGTAAACTATAACACAGAAAGCGACTCTGATATACCTTTATGTTTAGGACTCTTGCGTTACTGACGGTATTGCAGGGATTGTCATGGCCCAGGTCAATTATCAACTTCCAACAACGGATGTATGATGACAATTAAAAACTTTAGCAGTGGACTACAACAACTTATCTAGAGCTGCAGGCTCATACATCTGGCTACCATCAGACATGATGATGCCACTATTGAATGAATGAATGTCTACGTTGTTGAGAATTGCGGAAATAGTGTGATTACCGGTAATCGACTGCGATTACCTGTATTCACCAGGGTTCCTCGGTGAGTTGTGGAAATGAAAGAAACTTTTCCACAATACATTGGTGACTTCCGAAACGCACAGATACCAGCGGTGTGAATACCGGTAATGGCTAAGGAGGCTTGGTGAAGTGTGGAAGTAATGTTACTATACGTTCCGATGACAACATCCTTTTGTTTGCTTCGACTATGGAGCGGCTGGATTCAACTAGGTTAATCCAAATTTTCTTTTACTAAAGATGTCCAGCTAGGTTTTTCTTGATGGGTGACAACAACGTAGGTTCGCCCCATCATGATTCCCAACCCAACCCAGGATGGCTGAAGTTACTAAAGACGTCCAACGAGGTTTTTCTTGATGGATGACAACGTGGGTTCGCCCCATCATGATTCCCCACCCAACCCAGGCTGCCTGAAGTCGATATAGCTATCTGCTTTGTAAGTTTCAAGCGAATGTCTCCATTCACTAAAACCTCCATCCGGAATGGTCTTCATACAGACGTTAAGGAACAAAAAACAGGATTGGGAGCATTACAGCAACAGTACGGGTTTAAAAACGCATGTGCTAAGTTGACAGAGTTCTTTGAAAAATTATCGTTCCATATTCCATGAGGCTGTAATTTAGGTCCCTGTAATTGAGTATTCACAGTAAGTTTTAGAGGTCACATACACATAAAATTATATACAAGGTAGTGCATTCGAAAACCATCGATAATATTAATGATGATTTGATAAAATTGTGAAAATTTGGGTGCCCCGGAACTGATTCGGAATGACAGGTTTCTCACATTTAAGGTTGATTTTTCTGACTTTTTGGAATCAGCTTTAAGAATCATCCTCAGTTGTCCCCACAAAACTTTTCACCCTGAAACAAGCAACGTTGTGTCCCCGAGTAGACATCCATTCGAGTACGAAACACGCCCAATGATGGTTAATTTCTGTAAAAAGATGGTAACTGATTGTCAACGTCATAATGTGTGAATAAAAGTTCTTGACAAGAAACTGAAATCCCAACTCGATCCACAGACCAGATGACGATCAAAACTATGTCAACAGTACAGACAATATCATCGGCAGATCAACACTATGTCAACAGTACGGAGAATATCATCGGCAGACAAGAGCAACACTATGTCAACAGTACAGAGAATATCATCGGCAGATAAGAGCAACACTATGTCAACAGTACAAACAATATCATCGGCAGATCAACACTGTCAACAGTACGGAGAATATCATCGGCAGACAAGAGCCACACTATGTCAACAGTACAGAGAATATCATCGGCAGACAAGAGCACTATGTCAACAGTACAGAGAATATCATCGGCAGATTAACACTATGTCAACAGCACAGAGAATATCATCGGTAGACAAGAGTAACACTATGTCAACAGTACAGAGAATATCATCGGCAGACAAGAGCAACGATGTGCCATAGCTTAATTCAAAAAAACTCACACTATCATCTTTCCACAGTATCACATCGCAAATTGGCAAATTGCTTTCGCGGATCAGCCCTGTATAAGTAGATCGTGTAAATACTAATATATTGGTGGGCTTTGTGCAGCTGTGTATATACTGTACATGCATGAATGTGTGTATTTCGAACGTCACGGATCCAACAAACCTACCTGTGAGTATCTACTAGATATATCCGAACAAGAACAAGGTATCTTCCAATCGTTCATGAAATATAAAAAAGACAGAATTTTATGACCAAAGTTCTTGGCACTAAGCGACAATTGGAATTTGCTTTTGAAATTGGTCTCTAAGCTGAGAATCACGATTTTTTGGGAAAGGTGCAAAAAATGAATATGTAAAAAAGCTGGCTAACCATACTAGGGAAGTTTCGTATCCTGGAAACGTATAGATCGGTGAATTTGGACATCTTTTGACCCCTCAATGAAAAGGAAGAAATAAAAATCCAAGATCTATTAATCATTCGGGACGGAAGTTTTACCCTCCATTCGCTAGAGACTTGCAAACCAGCTACCCACATTGACCTCACCCAGCCTGAGTTGGGTCGGAAAAATAGCCAGCATCACGAGGGCGCGAGCCCACGTGCACACTCACATGGAACAATCTCGCTGGACGTTGCTTAACTTCAGTGATCAAACGGAACTGATGTATTCAACGTGCCATAGACGCTGGCTTAGAATGGCTTGTAAAATTATGGTTTGGTATAATTCTACAATTTTGGTTTATTATTTTCAATAATGAACTTTTGGAATCGTCACGGAAAAAAAATTACCCCCCTCAAATTTTTTATGGTTATAACTCATGAGCGTTTCACAAATTTTCGGGACTATATTAATCTCATGTAGGTACCTATTTTATCGGCTTTTCCTGTGTGGTGACCACTAGACACAAAAGCATGGGATTTAAAAAAAAAAAAAATCACTCGTCAACAGCACACAATTAACTTTTGGAATTCGGCATATCACAGGCAATCCTGGACAAGAAACGAGGGTTTTTGTGACACGCGAGACCTCTTTTCTTTTGTTTTTAACTTTTTATGTTTACTTGTTAGCTTTTTTGACATATTTTAACTCAACTAGACAGATTAGGAAACGTTTTTACGGTCATGTCTTGTTGAGCAATCTTGCTTGCGCACGACAATTAATGAAAGTGATTAAAAAGGGCAAAAATATTAAGGATATAAAGGAATTAAAAGTGGTGGGATTTTGAAAAAAAAGGGATTTTTCTTGTCCAGAATTCTCTGTGATATGCCGCACTCACTTTTTTAAGCATTTAGAAATAAAATTAGCCAACGCAGCATCTATGACACGTTAAATATGCCAGTTCCCGTTAGATCACTGAAGTTAAGCAACGTCCAGCGAGGTTGTACAATGTGGTTGTCCACGTGGGTTCGCGCCCTCATAATGCTGGCTATTCCGGTCCAACCCAGGCTGGGTGAGGTCAATGTGGGTAGCTAGTTTGCAAGTTTCCAGTGAATGGAGGGTAAAACTCCCGTCTCGAATGACCAATAGATGTCAAAGAGACGTTAAGCCAATTAAAATAATAAAATAAAATTTTGTAAATTTATTGTGTTTAAATTTCACGAAATGTCCAGCATACCAAATACATACATTAGGTACTCATATTAGGTAGGTACCTAAATACTACACGTGTATGAGAGAAAGAGATTATCAGTTTAGTTTTGTTTTTCCTCAACAAATTAAATATACCGGGTAGAATTGTCCGGAGACCACATAAAGAGGAACTCTTTTATCTAACATAGATCCGGAAATGTTCTCCCTTCAACTAATTGGAAGAAAATAAATCAAAACTGCATACGATTGGTACTTAAAAAAAATTCATGTATCAACTACAATGAATTTGATTAGCCACGAGCGCTTTCGTCAGTTACGACATTCACTCAGTTACGACATTCTCAAGTGAATGTCGTAACTGACGAAAGCGCTCGTGGCTCATCAAATTCATTGTAGTTGATACATAAATTTTTTTTTCAATTATTTCATAATGACTACAAACATCTTAAATACAATATCTAAACTTGATTGGTACTTAACTAAACTAAAGTTTATCATGGAAAAATAAACGAATAAATGTAGAATTTCTTTGTGGTAAGGAGCAACGATCTTTTCTGAGATTCGGAGATAATCATGGAAAAATAAACGAATAAATGTAGAATTTCTTTGTGGTAAGGAGCAACGATCTTTTCTGAGTATCACAGCATTACTAAGACCCTCATGGTTACTATTAGTGATTGGTTGAATATTATTCAACCAATCAAATCTTTTTACTCTTGTAATGTCGCGTGTCTGGTCGCTATCCGCAATCGTCTAGTATTAAAGTAGCTATACGCAATCGTCATCACGGGGCTGAGTGCACCTTTTTTTTTATTACAAAAACTACTCAACCACAATATCTTCCTTCTCTTCCCCAGGATCAAAAATAAGACTTTTTCTTATAATGACCAGAATCAATATCAGATTAATAAACCCGTGTGCCAAATGACAGTCTTTTCCCTCAACAATTTCTCCTCTTTTAACTATTTAAGCTTGAAGGAGAACATTTCCGGGGCTAATTGATGGAATATTTTGCTTTCATTAAAGTTCAATATTTTCCAATTGGAGCTTGAGTTTTCAGGGTGTACTTAGCTTCTTGAGGAAGATTGAGTAGTTATTTTGATGTTACTAGCGAACAGTAGCGGATTTACCAGATTGAACAAAAAGGCTTTATGTGGAGTTTTGAAATTTTGCATGGTATCATATCCCAAATTAAACCACCTGATGGTGTGACCAGTTTTTCAGGGGCGGGTCCCATGTGGCCTTCAGGGGGTCCATTTTTTTTTTTTAATACGAACCCTCATCTTGTGATACATTTTCAGTAAGACAGTAGAAATAGGAGTAGTTTGCAGAAAAAAATATACGTCTAGCGTGTTTGGTTTCAAAATGGCGGCCATTTGAAATTTCCAAGATATGACTTCCAGGTCATATTTTGTCATCATTATTAACTCTATTTCCAGGCAGTGGCAGCCTCAGTAGCTCAGTTGGTAAGAATGACGGATTCGTAACCAGATTTTATGCGTTGAGGACTGTGTGTTTCTCCAACAGGATATTGCTTCGTTTCGTTTATTCAAAGAAAAACGTATTCTGATCTTCTATGGACAACTGTTGGACATGTGTTGTCTAATTCATAAACATAAAACAAAACTGCCGACTATCCAAGACGGGTACAACACTAGAAATGTCCATTCGTTGGTCCCATCGGGGCAATCCTTTTTGGAGGGCTATCCGGGTTTACAAAAATATCAACGCGTCCGTGCTGAGAGAGGGAAATTTTAGGGAATTTAAAATTCGGTTGAAAAATGATCTTTTAGAATTAGCCCCATACTGCATAGAAGACGTCCTATGACTTTTTTTTTACAGATTTTTATATACCTACGTATTGTAGATATTATTATACCTATTTTTTTTTTACAGGTATTCTAAATGTATTTTTGACATGTGTTTTTACAGGTGTGGGGTATGGTCGCCATATTCCAATGTACATGACCATATTTTTGACAGGGTACAAAAGAGATTTCTTTCATATTTTCATTTTCGTCATCCAGAGTCTTTCGTAAACCTAGATGCTCTCAAGCAGCGACGTTTTCAGGCTGATTCGAGGTTCTTGCGAAGACTTAGAGATAAGGTCAGATAGATTATTGTAAGTTGTTGGAGCTTTATAATTTAATATCTTGAAATTTGAGATGCTTTGAGTCTTGTTACATTTACTCGGTTGGGGTTTTGGTGGTGGTGGGGGTGGGAGAAGACCCCTTTTTTGGGGTCTCCTCCCTCTCCCACTTCACAACAATTTTATCCTTTTACCTATTTCGTAAATTTGTAATTTAATATATTGAAATTTGAGATGCTTTTTGCCTTGTTACATTTACCCGGTGGGGGGTTTTTAGTGGGGGGAGGGAGGAGACCTCATTGTTTTGGGGTATCCTCCCTCTCCTACCCCAACAATTTTATCCTTTTTTAATTTAAAATTCTTATGTATAATTATTTTAAATACTGCTTGGATATTTTTTTCGGACCATTTTTATTTCTTTCCTTATCCTATAGAAAGTATTGTAATGGGCTGAAATTTTCGATGTCGAGTTTTTAATACCAAAATACGTTTTGGGGTCCCCACAGCCCAAATTTCGAGTTTTAAAATTTGGTATGTCAGTTATGCCATGAACGGCAAAATAAGCTTTTGGTGGACTTTGAATATACCGTTGGAATCAAAAATTTCAGCCCATTACAATAGTTTCTTCTTTTTTTATAAGTAAGGAATGTCGTGTGATGTTCACTCCAGATTTGTGATCACCCGTGTGATGTTCACCCCAGTATCTCTGTATACAGGGTGTCCATAAAGTCTCACCCCACCCCCCGTATTTCGAGAATAGCTGAAAATATAAGAAAACGCAAAAACACGTACCCCTTAGATTTTAGGGGGATTAATTTTAGACTAAAAATTTTTTGGCCTCGGACAGCCGTTTAGGCTGGGCACCGACTGGCTTCAAAATCTTAAATAAGAAGGTATATCAAGTGACACCTTGTTTTAAAGGTCTTGTTAATACGAGTTCATTACAGAAAACCAGAGCTCTCCAGGATCTATCGTTCACGAATTACGGGGTGGAACATGTGACACATTCCCTGTGCCGCCGCACCGAAAGGGTACGTAAAAATGCCTAGAAATAATTTTTTATGATCCCAAATAAGTAATTTAGTAAAAAATAGTGTTT
>CM022879.1:13488228-13503184 GCA_012654025.1 Pachypsylla venusta | reverse complement strand
TAGCCTATGTCCTTTCCTAAAGTTTAGTCTATCTCCATACCAAATTTCATCGAAATCGGTTCAGTAGTTTAAGCGTGAAAGCGTAACATACAGACAGACAGACAGACAGACTGACAGACAGAGTTACTTTCGCATTTATAATATTAGTATGGATTAACCTCCATTATTAAATGTATATGATGGCAATTCAAAACTCCAGCAGGACACGATGATGTCACTATTGATTGATTTTGTAATACTGAGCCAAACAAATTGAACGGAAATACCAATATTGTAAAAAGATACCCTCTTTCTTAGAAAATCAAATATCATGATTTTGATCTCATCAAAGTTCATTAGCCTTATTTCAATTTAAATTGCATTATAAATTTAGATTGCATTATAAAATAGAATAAAACCTTTGGGAATCACGAAAAACTGAAACTATACAGGTAGGTACCTAATTTGATTGTTTTACAAAGACAAACCAATGAGTAGGTACCTGTGTCCACCCGGTCGTCCTTTGCAAGCGACAAAGCAAAGTTGAAACTCTTGTATAGATACACTATACACGCGAAATGAAAATAGCGTGAGATTTTATTAGCTAGTTAAGGACCACTGCTTTTGTTTTTTCACATTGAGTTTTCAACATAATCTTCTTCTTCACTTTTAAAACACCGGAATTGATTTGTCGAACTCCCTAAAATACGCTTCCGTTGACTCCTCTTTTGTAGTGAATCTTTTCCCTCAAGTGTTGGAAAGCCCCGCCCAGATGAGTTAAGTGAGCATAGTAGAAAAAGTTCATGGAATTTTTCAATTAAGCGCACCCATTAAAATCATCAATTATAGATGTATCTTTTTTTTTTATTTTGGCTTAACGTCTCCCTCCATTCGCTAGAAACTTGCTAAAAAGCTATCAACACTGACCTCACCCAGCCTGGGTTGGGCCGGGGAATAGCCAGCAACACGAGGGCGCGAACCTACGCGGACACCCACATGGCACAACCTCGCTTGACGTTGCTTAACTTCAGTGATCTATCGGGAACTGGTGTATTCAACGTGCCATAGACGCAGGCTGGATGTATCTTTAATCTTCATACAAGCATTAGCAAAGATTAGCAAAAAAATAGATACACGTTTGCTAATTTGATTTTGTAAAACTGTTTTTTTTGTTTGTTCCTTCCGTATGAATTGCTCCTAGCTGGTTGACCAAAAACAATTGAACGTCTACTTGCATACGGCATTCGATTATCTGTTAGTATTTTTGTACCACGATAACTCTTTAATGCTCTATCCATACCACGATAACTCTCAAACGCTATATCCGCACGAATATCTGTTAGTATTGTTGTACTACGATAACTCTCGAACGCTCTATCAATACCATTATCGGTTAGTATTTTTGTACCACGATAATTCTCGAACGCTCTATCCATTCGATTATCTGTTAGTATTTTTATACTACGATAACTCTCGAACGCTCTATCCATACTACGATGTACCACGAAAAAGAAGAAAGTATTGTAATGGCCTGAAATTTCGATGTCGAGTTTTCAATGCCAAAACACGTTTTGAAGTCCCCAGAGCGAAAATACAATTATATATTACACTTCATCCTAAGTTGTATTTTTCAATTTGTTAAAAGAAATTGATATGAATTGGCACCAAATTTCAAGTTCTATCTCTTTCCATTCTGGTTTTAGATGGAAGATGGAACCGCCAAAAAGTGGCCTTCAACCGCTTATTAGCGGCAAACAATAACAATATACTACACTTCAACCTAAAATGTATTTTTCAATTTCTTGTATTAAATTGATATGAATATGCACCAAGTTTAAAGTTCTAGCTATTACCGTTCTTATTATAAGCAGGATATGTGAAAAACGCTAAAAAGCGGCATAAAACCGCCAACGGTATATTCGATTTCCACCAAAAGCTTATTTTTCCGTTCATGGCGTAAAACTGACATACATAGCAAATTTCAAGTCTCTAGCACTTGCCGTTCTTGTGATATCTTGTTCTCAGACACACACACGGACCAATGGCTGAAACTCGAGATTTGGGCTCTGGGGACCCCAAAACGTGTTTTGACATTGAAAACTCGACATCGAAAATTTCAGCCCATTACAATACTTTCCTTTTTATAGGATAAGGAAAGTAAAAAAACCTATGAGTGAGTAGTGAGATAACTGGATGGACTCTGGACACATCCCTTGATTATTAAATTATTATAATCTAGATTCCCCTTCTTATCTAATCTCTCTTGTAATCAGATGATTATTTTATCACGTTGCTTCATATTTCAAGAGGAACCACCGCCTTTTGCTAGATAGGCCGTAGATAAGAATGGATTATCCAAGAATATCATTCTTTATTAGCCATCAAAAAGATAAAATCATGGATAAATTTGCAAAGAAAAAACATCTCTCAGTATAGTTTCCTCACAATTTCATAAAACTAATTAAATAAAATTCAAAAATACTAATGGTCTTAGAGGGCGGTCGTCCTCTAGGAGTCACTTTAAGCCCACACTACAACAAGTAACTTTAAGCGACAAATCCAACCCCAAGAGGATTTAAAGCTTGTAGCGTGTAGTCGTTTTAAGTCGCCCGTGTTAACGTGAGCTTGTAGTCGATTCCAAAGAACGACCAGAGTCAACGTCCCCTCCAAATTTACACCTAATTTTAGAACAAAAATAAGTGGTATGCGCAAACAAAAGTACTGATTCAAGGAGAGTCCTTCCGGGGACATAGCCTGATAGTCACACAATTTCACTAAAATCGCACGATTGGTTTGAACGTCATTACGAACATTCATCTCCATATGAATCGACTTTCATTAAATTATTTTCAGTAGTTTTGTGTACAGAGTTAAAAGGGTGAGATGTTTCAAGACGTTTACTATGGTCAATGGTTAGTACATGGAAGGGGCCGGGATTGTGAACATCTAAACCGGCTTGCTCAGAGTAGGCTAATATGCTACCCAACCCTTCCACCACCATCACTTTCCGTGACGGACAAGGAAAAGGTCAGTATAACTGCCTCACTATTTTTTTTACTCCTAACACGGTTTATGCGGTTCCCTTTACATAATTGACACAAAGAAGGTAAGTTCTAGTTTGGTTGAACTCGACAAAATGTATTTTGTTTGTCTGCTTGTACCACGATGACCCTCGAAATTTGGTGTGAACAATCATTCTATTCATGGAATTAGCTGGTTAGTTTTAGGCACATAATGGGCCACTCGGGCCCAATAGTGACCATTTAAACGAGCGAGGTCTACAATTCACTGAAACTCTAGTTTAATATTTAAGAAGTTGGTTCATATTATAAACCAACTCCGAAATTTAATCCTGTCTACAATCTTAGCCACACCGGTACCCAAGGCCCGGACCATGGCCTTTTGATTGTACATGTATATCATGGGAACTCTTATCACCATATTTATTTTAATGACCAATTCGGGGGACTTCTCTTATCTGATTTCTTGCTTGTAGTGTTATTTTTTTTACGTGAAACTTTTGTGTTACTCATCATTTACTTGAATCAGTGGAAGAGTTGATAGAATTTAAGTACTTATTATCAGTTTTGAAAAAGTAAATTTAATTTTAGAATCATCATACTTCTAGACAAATGCCCGTCTAAAACATAGCGACACTTTTTAAACGTCCGACGCGACGATGCCCAACTTCAGCGATTGATGCTCGTATTATAGTTAATTATTAAAAAAAAAAAAAAAAAAAACAATGTCAAGCAATAAAAGCAACAATGGGTTTAGGATAGAAAAAAAAATAGATGACACCCAAATTGGGTGGGGGTATTTTTTTTAATTGATTATTAGGGTGTTTATCTGTTTATAATACAAAGAAGCCTTGGTGAAGTTAAAAATGGAGAGTCTATGACAATTTGAAAAAACCTATAAGTACACTGCAAGAATGACAGTTCTCTGAATAAGAAGAAAAACTCTGCCAATATGACACACCTAGCTAAAAAATACCTTCCTCCCAGAAAAAAAGATATTTTACGTGCCAAGGTACTTGCTAAGAATCCAAAATTCGAAAGAAGTAAATTCGTTTGCCGTCCCCTAATGAGTCGCACATCGTCTGCTGCGCCGTAAGCATCAATTTTGCTACTTAGCGTTGACAACACTAAGTGCAAAAGTGCAACAGTGCCGCTCACGGTGTAACCGGACGGCGCGGCGGACGAACCTTGAAGCGTAAAATATCAAATTTTGAGTGGGGGAGTTTTTTCTTCTTGGTCGAGTCCATAGGTTCATTATTGAATAATAAAACAAAATTTCTCAAAACCAAATAAAGAGGGCCTTGATTTTTTTACCGTGGACTCCTAATTATTGACCCCTTGACCCCAAGAATCAAAATTTGGATTTTGTTGAAGTTAGTGTGACTAGTGTAGGAATAGCATCCCCGCCATTTCACTGATCAACAACACCTAATCAAGTGTCCTCCAGAGTGCTCCTCAATATTAATGCGAACTGTCCCTGGGCCGGCTCCCAACTGAATGCGCACCGTGCCAAACTTTGCTTAGCTTCAGTTATCAGAAGGGAAATATAGTATCAAATCTTCAGCATAGAAAATTAAAAATAATAAACCAAAATAGAAGTTGAAATTTATCAAGTATTGTGTATTTGTGTATCAAACAAACGGCCTCGATAGCAGAATACAAAATGAATTGGTCCAAAGAGAAAGGGCATCAGTCCCAAAATAAGTAAATGGATATCAAGGAAAATTCATTTATGTTGACATGCTAATAAAATAATTAAAATAGTTATAACTAAATGTAAAAAATAACTAAACTACCTACATATTATTAGACACCAATCCTAATCCACTAGGTAAATATTTCGATTTTATATATAAAACAGCACGAAATATCAGCACTATAATTTTGATACTGTGGCTCTTTCCCTTAGGGCCGATTCAAATGAGATATTTTCAGGTGAATTGAGTGAGATCTACATTTTACAATGTGAGACTTACCGGGTCTAGATCCGAATCCCAGAGCTCTTTTAAGTCATTGGCTTCAATATCGTAGAAAGTTTTGTCAATAAAATCCATGGTGAGCAGAATTATTTTAGAAAAAAAAAAAAACACAATTCGGATTATTAAAAAAAATTAACACTAAAAAATCATTCACTAAAATTTATTTAACGCACTTAAAAAATTTTTTTTTTTTTTACGTCAGTTGTTGAATAGCAAACGATATCACATGGCATGCAGAAAACTACCTGTTGCCAGAAAAATATTTTTACTTGTCGCTCGTCGTGTTTAGCTTGAGGGAATAAATTAAATGCTGAAGAAAGGATTTTTTGTGTTAGTGTGGGATTTTTTACTGGTACGGTAAAAATATCCCGACACATCTTTTTATTTGGTTCTGGAACCGGGGAGGAGTGGCAACTTGAATTTTTTAAACTATTTTTACCCCAATTAGACAGGTTAGGAAACGTTTATACGGCCATAACTCTAGTGCGGCCAATAAAAAAGCGAGTTTGATTTTTTTTTCAGACACTCCTCCCCGGTTCCAGACCCTTCTTATTTCAGCAGACTTGAAAGTAATGTTGAGGGTTTTTTTGTCTACTCATTTAAAGTGAATATTTTTTTTGGTTTGAGACATTAGGCGGCGGCTATGAATGACAGGCGTTAGCTACCGTTCTCTTTTTAGACGGGATTCGTGAACAGCTAAAAAAATTTGGTGCGAACATCAACGACTTTCCTTATGTATAAAAAAAAAAAAAATATTGTAATGGGCTGAAATTTTCGATGTCAAAACACGTTTTGAAGTCCCCAGAGCCGGAAATACAATTATATATTACACTTCAACCTAAGTTGTATTTTTCAATTTCTTGTATGAAATTGATACGAATTGGCACTAAATTTCAAGTTCTAGNTGTTCTCAAGTTAACCAGAGCTAATTAGATTTGAAAAACGCTTAAGTGAGCGACTACCGGTACGGTCAGCGACTACCGGTACGGTATTACACTTCAAACGAAATTAGATTTTTCAATTTCTTGTATGAAATTGATATGAATAAGCACCAAGATTAAAGTTCTAGCTATTACCGTTCTTATTTTAAGCAGGGTATGCAAAAATCGCTAAAAAGAAGCATACAACCGCCAACGGTATATTCGATTTCCACCAAAAGCTTATTTTGCCGTTCATGACATACATAGCAAATTTCAAGTTTCTAGCACTTGCTGTTCCTGAGATATCTTGTTCACAGACAGACAATGGCTGAAACTCGGACCAATGGCTGAAACTCGGACCAATGGCTGAAACTCGGACCAATGGCTGAAACTCGAGATTTGGGTTTTGGGGACCCCAAAACGTGTTTTGGCATTAAAAACTCAACATCTAAAATTTCAGCCCATTACAATACTTTCCTTTTTATAGGATAAGGAAAGTAAAAATGATCAAAACAAGCTTGAATTCGATTCGAATACAACCAAAAGATTTTTGGTTCGTCTTTTATGGCATAAACGCGACATACAAACAAAATTTCAATTCTCTAGCACTGAGATATCTACACAGACAGACCGACAGACATACATACACGGATCAATGGAAACTCGAAAATTTTGCTCTAGGGTCTGGCATTGAAAACTTGAAATTGAAAGTTTCAGCCCATTACAATACTTTCCTCCTTTTTGTTGAATAAAAAAAGTAAAAAAATTGGTAAGGCATGGCCGTAAAACATGTGTGTAATCTCTTTTTATTGTCGTTTATTTTACTAAATGTTATCGTCCCCACGAGACTGAGAGCAAGAAGTGACAGATTCAAAAAGGAAATGCAATATTCGAAGATATTTTAAGTAAACCTCCCAAAATTTCGACTTCGTCGGGGATCGAACCTAGCTCTTCTGGGTGCAACTCCAGTATGATTTATGCTTATAATGCAAAGGTAACCCCAATGGTTGATTGAATTTGAAGCAAAAGTTACTTGGAATCTAGTAAGTTTAAACTCTACATACTTGCATATTGCATACAAAATTTCATGTCTAGCACTTACCGTTCTTGAGATATCTTGTTTACAGATATACGGACCATGGGCTGAAACTCAAGTTTTGGGGAACAATATATTTTGGCATTGAAAACGCGACATCGAAAATATGAGTCCAATAAAATACTCTATAGCAGAGGTTCCCAAACTGGGGGGCGCCCCCCCTACGGGGGCGTGAAGGCAAGCCAGGGGGGCGCGAGATCAGTTGAATAATTATCATTTACTTAAAATTTATGTACGCAATAGTTTTACAAAGGTAATTTTATTGAACATGAAGTTTAGAAAATTTGACTTTTTGAAAGATAATTTGAATAATTTTGCTGCAATTTTTTCAAGATTCCGAGGATTTGTCGATATACATTTTTGTACATTTTAAAAATTATGTTGAATCGAAAAATAATTTTGTGAAATAATAATTGATTTCAAATTACAAAAAGATCGGGGTTTACTCAAAATCATACATATTTAAATTGGCAAATACTTTTCCTTCTTTCTTTCCTCACCTATCCTAAATGGAAATTGCTGAGGATTTCGGCTTTCTGTCCGGCGAATCTTTGAAAAGCATAAGTAACGAGGAATTGAAGAAAACAACGACAAATTTGGCACAAAAATATGAAAAAGATATAAACGTAGCGGACTTTATTGATGAGATCTCAGATTTTAAGCACGCAGGAAAGTCAATTTTTCCTGATCACATTGGATCTGCAACGGTTTNGCTGAGGATTTCGGCTTTCTGTCCGGCGAATCTTTGGAAAGCATAAGCAACGAGGAATTGAAGAAAGCAACGACAAATTTGGCACAAAAATATGAAAAATATATAAACGTAGCGGATTTTATTGATGAGATCTCAGATTTCAAGCACGCAGGAAAGTCAATTTTTCCTGATCACATTGGATCTGCAACGGTTTTAGAATTACTTCAGCTGATAAATAATTATAATCTGAAAGAGTCGTATCCGAATTTTGAAATTGCATTCCGACATGTGAACGCAGCTTCAGCACACTGAAGCTTATAAAAAATTATTTAAGATGAACTATGGCTCAGGAAAGATTGATAAATTTGGCAATTCTGTCTATCGAATACGAGGTCGCGAAAGAAATTAACTTTGACGATGTAATTGATGAGTTTGCAGCCATAAAATCTCGACGAATTACTTTATAACTTTGACAATTGCTTTGTATTTGTAAGATTCAATCAAATCGATATGGAAGATTTTTGATTTTGTATTTGTAGGTTTCATTAAGAATAAAGGCATTATTGTTTTAATGCCTTTTGTTTTAATACGTTTTGCTGTTTATTTTTTGAATAATTAATATGATATATTTTTGGCGGAGGATGGGGGGAGCGCTAATTTCAGAATTTGCCTCGGGCGCCAGTAAAGCTCGCTACGGCTCTGATGTCTTGCATTAAATGACCAACGATGTAGGATATGTAGGATATAGTCTCATGACCAACGATGTAGGATATACGGGATATACCCTTTGTCATCAGATCACTAAGCAAAGTTGTTCGTGGTGTGTACTCGGATCGGAGCAAGCCCGTGTACACTACGTATCATTGACCTTATTAGGGGTGCATTCATCTTCGTGAGGACCACTGGTGTGTACTTGGATCGAAGCAAGCCCGTGCACACTACGTATTATTGGCCTTATTCGGGGTGCATTCATCCTCGTGAGGACCACTGGTGTGTACTTGGATCGAAGCAAGCCCGTGCAAACTACGTATTATTGGCCTTATTCGGGGTGCATTCATCTTCGTGAGGACCACTGGTGTGTACTTGGATCGGAGCAAGCCCGTGCACACTACGTATCATTGGCCTTATTCGGGGTGCATTCATCCTCGTGAGGACCAATGGTGTGTACTTGGATCGGAGCAAGCCCGTGTACACTACGTATCATTGGCCTTATTCGGGGTGCATTCAACCTCGTTAGAACCACTGGTGTGTACTTGGATCGGAGCAAGCCCGTGCACACTACGTGTCATTGGCCTTATTCGGGGTGCATTCATCCTCGTGAGGACACTAAGTAGCTATTGTTGACTACAGTGAATATGCAGGGAGGTTAATACTACCTTAGTGATAATGGTTTTGCGTTAATAAAGAATAATAGGTCTGTCGATGAGCAAAGCCTGGTATAGACCCCTTCTCTGTTCAGTAGAAGCGGGGGCTAAACTACCTGCCTAGTGGCACCAAAGTGAAGGAATTGCTTAGAGTTATCTTATACTTCCTCGTAGTGCAGACTGAAAAGAAGAGTCTCTAGTAGGTATGGAACTGATGAAGAGGCTAAATTAACATAACTTGGGCTAAAGTAACATAACTTACACCTGAAGGTCTATTGATATCTAGGACATCTCAGGAAAATACATTTTAAGGGTGATCCAAAAGCTAAGCCCTAAATGTCTTGAGATTTTAAGGGTAACCCAAAAGCTATGTCCTAAATGTCTTCGGGTGGCAACGCCACCATTAGGATCCGAAGGGGTGGAATAATAACTCGCTTCCTCTTAAATAAAAAATATATACCTGAAACTTTAACAAAAAAGATTATACGGGTTTTTAAAAATTTTATTATACGGACTGCTACGTGTTTGTTGAGTCCCTGAGTGCTCCAAGGGATTAAAGGAAATAAGTGAAGTCAGTCAAAATATAAAGGCGCTCCAAACTATGCCGCAGAATGCCGCTGGCATTCTGCGGCAGAAGTTCACATCTGCGTTGGCATTCAGTCGCACTAATGATGTCTGCCGAGGATTTACTTGTGGCTACGACTGCGTTCATAATCATAAATTGTGAAAAACTCAGCAAACGGCGCAAACGAAAGTTTTGGTTGCGTCCAAGCCTTTAAAGTAGAGCGCAACACGGAACTAGTGATTTAATTAAGGATTTATTATTCGATGACGTAGACGATTTAAATCTCGAGTACAGAAGTGGATATGGTTTCAAAAACTTTTTTCGTATGAAAAGTAGTGACTTTGAAGTTCTTTTGAATAAGATAGCTCTCATCATCCAGAAGAAAGACGCACCCTTCAGAAGATCTATTCCTCCACATGAATGTCTTGCAGTTACTCTACGATTCTTAGCGACGCGACGGGAGATTCTTTCCACTCGTTAAGTTACATGTTCAAGATTTTAAAACAAATAATTTCAAACATCGTTCCGGAAGTGTGTGAAGCAATTATCAGCGTGTTGCAGGATTACATCAAGGTAATAGAAAAATAATCAGGTGTCAGTATCGAGCGGCTTGCCGCGCGATGCCAACGGTTGTCACGTCTACACTTCCCATTCTCATTGGCTTTCTAAGAAGAAGAATGACACTCGAGCGATTTTCAGCGGCATGCCGCAAAATGCCAAAGGCCATGTCTACATTGTAGCTGTTTTGCCGGCGGCAAGGACACTGGCTATGCCGCCGGCATTCTGTTGCATAGTTTGGACGCGCCTTAATNCAGTGACGAGCGGCTTGCCGCGCGATGCCAACGGTTGGCACGTCTACACTTCCCATTCTCATTGGCTTTCTAAGAAGAAGAATGACACTCGAGCGATTTTCAGCGGCATGCCGCAAAATGCCAAAGGCGCCATGTCTACATTGTAGCTGCTTTGCCGGCGGCAAGGACACTGGCTATGCCGCCGGCATTCTGTTGCATAGTTTGGACGCGCCTTAATAATTAAAGTCATTATTCTTATTAAATTATTATTTGCTTTTGATGTTATAAATATGATATTTATAATTATTTACAAGATATATTAATAAACACACACACAATAATATAATAAAATACATCAAGTAGATCAAAATAGTTTCCTCACCATTTTACCTTTGTAGGCAAAATAACTGTAAAGAAAATGAAATCCAGAATATGAACTGCTCCCAGGTGAGGAAGTGTCGTTTTATTAGATTGTATTTTTTTTTTCTCGATGTTTATCAAACTTGTTTCAATATTATGGACCTAACAGTGTACATATCACAACTCTAGGGTACTAAAATTAACTGAAAATTTATTTACTTTAGACTAGTTTGGGTACGAAAAGATTGAAAATGCTCAATACCTATCCGAATAAAATTTTAGCTCATAAAAAATTGTTGTTTTTTCCTTTGTGTAAAATATCATTTTTAAATAATTGTTTGTAGAGACACCATTTTTTATATAAAACCTATAATTCTGTGATAAGAGAGGAATTTAATATATTATTTATTTAATAACTATGTAACTGTATATCGAATTAGTGTCATAATCGTTTTCGTATCAGTGTCATCTTTTTTATATGTTGACGCCCTGATGATGAGGTGGGGAGCCTCGAAACTGATCGGTTTGTCTTAATATTTTGTCAAATAAAAAGAAAGTCCGTTAAATATATTTACTATTTTTAAAGTTAGGTGAGGTAGACGTTATGACATATTGCCAATTTTTGTTGACTTTCACAGTTGCAATATGTTCCCAAATAGTTGAATTATTACAATGAGGTCTATAATTGAGGTTCCATCTATTCTGTTTTTAAAAAAAAATTGTGCATCATGCTATAAATTTAGTAAGATTTAAGGAGTCCCCTTAAAAAAGAATACTTCTAAGGCATCCAAGCCCATATCGGTCGTAAAGGGCGACTAAGCGCAGGGTCGGAAACGATATTTTTTCAATTACCCATGCAGAAAGCAAGAAGAAACTACTGCGTTATCCGTACAGATTCTATAGTATCAGCAACTCATGGCCAGTTGTTGCAAACCAGTTCCACGCCTGTTGTTAACCTATGATGATGAAGGAGCAGTTTTGTACGACATTTTCAATTTTTTTAAAAAAAATAATAATAGCCAGCGTCTATGGCACGTTGAATACACCAGTTCCCGATAGATCACTGAAGTTAAGCAATGTCCAGCGAGGTTGTGCCATGTGGGTGTCCACGTAGGTTCGCGCCCTCGTGATGCTGTCTATTTTTCCGACCCTACCCAGGCTGGGTGAGGTCAATGTGGGCAGCTGGTTTACAAGTGTCCAGCGAATGGAGGGTGAAACCCCCGTCTTGAATGACCAATAGATGTTAGAGACGTTAAGCCAAATTAAAAAAATATATTATTTCATTATGGATACTTCTTTATATTACATCTATTTTATTTAAAAATAATCTGTAACGGTACGTCCACATTATATCGATGGACATAGGCGTATTTAAAAATAATCTGTAACGGTACGTCCACATTATATCGATGGACATAGGCGACGTTGCCTCGTCCACACAAAATATTGGTGTTTGGACGTATTACAAAGTCAATTAGTCGATTTTGAGAAAAATATTTAGGTATTTACCAAAATAATTAACATATCAGTCGACAACACGTTCTTCTGATTCTACATGACCACACCTAAAAATATTCGACTCAACAGTCTTTGAAGAAAACCAACTTGATTCGGGTTACATTGAACTCGACTATTGTCGATCGACAAGTCCACATCTGTGTAGACGTTGTCAATCTATATAATGAAGACGTACCTTGATAGTGTGATAATAATGATTTCCTTGAGATCAATCACTTTGGTGTCGTAAGGTGACTTTAGTTCTACTGTTATGATCGAATGAATGCACAATTAGAAGCTGATGGTAAATAATTTTTTTCTCGATTTGATAGGGGTAATTCGTATGTACCTCTGAATCACGAAATATTTATGTATACAGTAGAATGTGCGTTCCTTTGAACCACATGTTCTAAGGGTCAACTTATATTCTCTGTAAAAATGTAAAAAAAAACGCTTTTCAATAAACACGCCCCCAAGGGTTTAGGTTTAAATGGCCACCCATAATATTATATTGTTCACAATACAATTTTATTCACGGTTTAATCGTAAAGAAATAATATTTAAATATATTGTTTTTCTTTTTATCTTTAACCCAGGTATTCTGTCAACTAGTGATAATATCACTTCTATCTTCAGTGACGTCACAACCACTGTCTTTGACTGACGATTTTCAACCAGTTCGAATCAGTCAAAGGCATGTAGGTATATTGTTTTTAAAGACTTTTGGTGAAAGTTTTCGCATCACTTTTTTAAAAGAAAATTTGCTGTGAAATTGAACCACCGCAATGCTGAACATGTGTAGGTAACGAAGTCGTTATGTTAGATTGCCAATTTTAGTGCCGTTTTCACCAAACATGAAAATTCATTTCTCATTATTTCGTTTTTCTATTCCGTTTTTAGAGAAAAAATGAAAAAAACGTCATTCCGTTTTTTGGAGAAAAGAAATCTACGAACATTTTGACTGTTCGGTTTTTCTATTATTTATGAACTCCCAATGTATTTATAAATTTAGCACATAAGACGATCCCCCAGATCTCCGCCTTTGATAATTTCAGAATGGAAATTGTTACAAAATTCATTGAATCTAAATTGCCGTTCAGAAATGGTTGCAAAAAATGACAAAAAACGTATATTTGGTAGAGGGCTTTAAGGAACGCACTTTGTTCGTTTGCACCCTGCTGAATATATATATATTTACATAGTCCCCCTTTTTTCTTTGAAAAAGGCCGCGAATAATTTCTTCAAAAAGTAAACAAACATCGCCTCCATCTGTACAAAGAATTTATTCAGCGACTTCATTATCTGGTATCCACATATACAAATCGCCACGGTTTTCAACGACAACTCGACTCGTTCTTTGGATTTTTTGTGGTTTGATATCGTCTGGAAGAATACTTTTTACAGCTTCATTGTCTTTTTTGGTTTGAATAATTTGAAGAGCGGACGAGTCACTGAAAGAACAACAGAAGCGGTAATGAAATTATTATGGGCTGATCTATTCCCAAATATCCAAAAAACACTCAAACACAAAACTCGCTATAATATTTCAACTAGTAGTTCTGTAAACCTCACTCATTTAAAATGGGTGATCCAATATGACCCAAAAAATAATCAGCTTATTTTATGAATACCATAATTGTCCATACCGAATTTCATAAAATCAAAAGAAAACTAGACCTCAGTTCGTTCGGTTGAAGAAAATAGAATCTTAATATACCACTGGGCGAGGTCACTAAGAAGAGCGTGCAAAAAATAAGTTTAAACTAAAAAAAAATCCTACGAGTGAGAAAATTTTCCGCCCCAGCCGCACGCCGGATAACATGTTGGTAACACTGTGTTAAATTTACAAAGCACCAGGTTAGTTAGTAATGGTGTAGTGTTGCTTCGAAATAAAATTACCGATTTCACCTGTTCAGTTTGTTCTGTGATTCGATGTTTGACTGCTTGAAGCAAATCGGTATCCAAATTCGCGATGAACTCGTCGGTGTGTACGGGAAAAGTGAGTTGTCAAACTAGATGGTCCGTCGAAGGCAGACAGAGTTCAAGGGAGGCCGTAAGAACCTCCACGACTAACCCAGAAGTGGGGTTCTTCCAGCTAGAACTCTCTGTGTTTCGTGTTGATCACTGCACAACTTGGGAAACACCTTGGAATACCCTAAACGATCTTTCAGGATGTTGGCAATATACCTTCGGCTTACCTAAATGTGTTTTTGAAAGTTGAACAAAAGTTTCGTCTAGTGTGAGCTGACCGTCGGCATTCACAAAATCGGCGAACCTCGTCAACTGTGTTTCCTTTCAACGCAGTAGAAGGCGCCCACATATGGGTTAGTCGTGGAGGTTTACACGGCCTCCCAGGAAATGTGTACGCCAAAGACGCACCGCCTGGTTAGACATTACATTTTTCCCGTATGACTGACCACCTCATCGTGAATTTGTGCGCCGATTTTCTCCAAGCAGTCAAAAACCACGGAATACTAAGGAGGTGGACGAAACTTTGGTGGGCAATTCCATTTCCAAGCAACACTACACCATTACTAACTAATCTGGTGCTTTGAAACTTTTACAGTCCCACGTGTGGCTGGTGCGGGAAATTTTCTCACTCGTAGATTAAAAAAAAAAAAATAGTTGGAACTTGCTTTTTTTTTTTTTTTTTTTTTTTTTTTTTTTTTTTTTTTTTTTTTTTTTTTTTTTTTT
>CM022879.1:13472393-13487934 GCA_012654025.1 Pachypsylla venusta | reverse complement strand
CATTCAAATACACCTATACCTACATAATCAGACAATAAATAGGTCTACTCGATTATTATTTGTTGCATTGTATTTTTCCATTGCAAAAATTAGGGGAGATTTTGATATGTTATTATTATTTTGGTTAGGAATGTAGAATAGTTGGGTAGGGTTATTTCTTAATCTTGGATTTGGAACTCTGAATTTTATTTCTGTTAGTAAGTAAGGACTATTAATTGAATTGTGTATTATCTTGTGTAGGAGTTTTAATAAGTTATTGGTGAATCTTTCCTCGATGGAGTCTATAGGTAAATTGTCTATTAGGGTTTTATAATCAATGTATGTGGGGTATTTAGGGTAGAAACCTTCTGCTTTTTGAAATAGGTATCTTACAAATTGTCCCTGTATTCTTTCTACTGTTTTCATGTTTATTTTGGTTTTCGGATACCACACAACCGATCCGTATTCTATGGTTGATCGTACTAGACTTTTATATAGAAGTGTTATGGTATCTATATCTTTTATTGGCTGACAGAACCTTATTATCATACCTAGTTTCTTATAGGCTTTTTCTGTTACTTTTTCTATTTGGGGTTCCCATGTGAGGTTAGAGTTTAGTGTTATCCCTAAGTCATTGATTGTATCTACCTCTTTCGTTTCTCTGTTACCTATATTGTAAGTATGTTCTATTTTGGTCCTTTTATTGGTGTACGTCATTTTAAAGCATTTATCAGGGTGAAATTTGAGACCTACTGTGTTTAGCCAATTTTCTATGTTTATTATGTCTTGCTGTAGTAGTTGACAGTCGTTATCTTTTTGCACGTAGCCCTCAAGAGTTCCACTGATATGTGATTAAATAATAAATATTATCATTCAAATTAATGAGTGAATAATCCGGCCACAGCTGAGGTTTGACCATCCTGTTTAAGGCCTTCACTACTGTGCAAACCAGGCAATCAAAGTTGTATTTTTATATTTCCGGTCCACTAGTCGGGCCCAAAGGAAAATGTTGACTACTTAAGTTCTTCTAAGGAAGATATTCGTTGAGGTTGGGATTGCAAGAGATCCTCTTGCAATCCCAACCTCATTCTTTGCAGAGATTGCATCCGGAGATTAATTAAGGGTTAAATTTCCCTTACAAAAAATATTTTTATTTTTGGAACATGAATCCGCCTTCCACTTTGGTATCTTCCACCAATAAAATGTATCCTATATGCATTACTTTACGAGTGTTTTTTTAAAATAACTTCGGACCCTGTATTTATGAGGTCTCAGTAAAACTTTTTTATTCCTGGTTCATGTACTGAGTCTTAAAAGATCTACAATCTCTCAAATAATGTTAGACACCTCGAATAGAATCAGAATATCTTGAGTGCATCAGGAGCCCTTAGATTTGAATGGAGTTGGAATTTCAAATGTCCCGAAGGTACTCACCTGCTATTGACATCCGACATCAATTCTTCCTCTCCTTCCTCCTCTTCGGTCTCCGGCGATTTGTTTCGTTTTGGTCTTTTCTTTTCTTTTTTGATGGGTCGACTGACTTCGATGTACTGAGGATCTTTGCCTTCTACCATTGTATCTAAATAGGTTTTCGGATCAACATTATGTGTACTCAAATGTCTTTTCATGTCAGACCGAACTCGGAATGTTTTCTGACAAACTGGACACGCATGGGGCTTTTCTCCAGTGTGTATTCTTCGGTGATTCTGAAACAAAAATTATTACATGGTTATTACTAAACTAGTTACGGGTCTCTAGACCCTTATTTAGTTCTATTGTGACCACTAAGCGGGGGGGGGGTGAATTTAGGTTCGAACTAACAGCCTCCTGGTTGTGAATCCACCTCCAAAAAATCTGGTGTGAATATCACACGACTTTCTTTATCTATAAAGAAGAAGAAAGTATTGTAATGGCCTGATTTTTTTTCATTTGGATAGGTATCAGATTTTCCTCTTTTTGTATATTTTAATGCTTGTTAAGTTTGATGAGAGTCAAATGTTTCATAAAATGTGTCGATTGGATGATATAAGTCAAACGCTAAAAATAGAATCAAAATATGCTGTTCCTGCAAAAAATTCACATTCCGTGATAGTAAATTTTTCATAACTAGTGTTATGAAAAATTACTGTCATTGAACTTCTATAAGAAAAGGCATATTATTCCAAATGACTGCCACAAGGGTTCGAATTACAACGTTCATGTTAAATTTCAGTGCAAAATATCGGAAAAATATTTTCAGATTTATGCTTGAAAAAGTACGACATCATATTTTATATAAAAAAAAAAAATCAAAGGAATGTTTTTTCTGCATTTTTTTTAATGGTCCACACCATTTTTCTTCATGTTAAAAACAAAGTTGAACGTGATGTCGTTTAGAAAAGCAATGAGTTTCGGGAAAAATCGGACAGTACATGTGGGCTTATTTCTTGTTAAAAATTATGTGTTCTATAAAAGCCATTCAATTGTTGCAACATTTTTTCTGGGCCACCCTTAATAAGTTGGTTCTTGAGCATTTAATGTACATTCTTGATAATGGAGTAAAATCCGAAATACGCGTATCGAACAATATATTAAATTTGTATAACATAAAGTCAAGTGCTTTTCATCATTTTCTTTCATTGAATTTGATAGTTCTGCCAAAGTTTTCTCACTTTGATATTACGATTTATCACACTGTTTGACGTTTCACATCACAACCTACCTGTAAATAACTACTCGCACGAAATGTTTTCAAACAAAATTCGCATTCATAATTTCTTTCTCCAGTGTGTATCCTTCGATGCAAAACGAGAGAATATTTTCGGGCAAACTCCTTGCCGCAATATTCACATTGAAATTGTTTGGTGTCAGAATGTAAAGAGGCAATATGATATTTGAGATCACCCCACTGACGAAAAGCTCGCCCACAAAATTCACATGTGTGTGGTTTGAGTCCCAAATGAAGTCGATGATGCACCTGAAATAATAATAACAAAATATCGTCAATAAATGGGGAGAACCGAAATCCAAGATTAAGTGTATTTAGTGACCTTGTTGTTAAATCTGTAAAAAAGAAATCTTTTGTCCAAATGTTTGGTTATGACAAAAATAACCGGGTAATGAAACTTTACCCTAGGCTGACATCTGTACCGCCGAGAGCTTTGAACGAAGCTGTCAACTGTATCCTAGAAAAACAGACTTTATTATTTTATTTTACAATGTTTGCGGTTTTCACAGCAATAAAATGTATTATTAATATCAAGTTATTTCATTAGAAATACCTTAAAATATCTTGTCGCCATTAGCATAAGTACACAACTGTCCTGAAGTTACCTTCCAAACACAAAGCAGAAAATTGGAAAAACATTCTCAAATCATTTTACAATTTTCGACCTCATCAGGTACCTCCCTCCCTGGTATTTAATTTACATTCCCTGTCCATTACGAAAAGTGATGATGGTGGAAGGGTTGGGCATGATATTATACTACTCTGAGGAAATCGACTAGATGTTGATAACCCCGGCCCCTTCCATGTCCTCCAATAATGGTAAATATCTCAAATTATTGAGGATAAAATTCCACGGGTTGGTTGGATTTGAACACATGCCCTACTGTACACCAGATGGAGCGTATTACCATTTCAATACCAACTCATACCTCCCTGGTGTAAGCTGAGTGTGATGCACTCGGCCACGAAGAGGTCAATCGTCTCCGTGGCAAATAGAATTGATTTCTTGAATTACCTTTAATGCGCTGGAAGTAAAGAATCGTTTTCCACATGTGTCGCACTGATGGGCTCTCTCCCCCGTGTGGGACTTCAAATGATAGTTGAGAGAGTTCCTGTAGTTGAACTCTCTGTTGCAGTGATGACAGACCAGACTCTTTTTCTCTGAAATAGCAACAGGCAGTATCGTATAAAACAAATTGGATTCACAAAAGATGGATATAACTGCATATCCCGCCTGCCATCTCTGTAGAGGCAACCAAAATTATAATCTGCGAATGCGGTACCGCCTCTCATTAAACACATAAAAACTTCTCAAGAATGATCTTAACACATAAAAAATCAAAATAATGAGTCCTCAGGAGATCTTAAGTTTCATCAAGGGATTAGATCTCTTTTAGATTAAGTCACAAAAGGATTTACAGGTCGCAGTGGAAAAAGGCTTTCATAGTCAGTAGGCCCTGCCAATACCAATGGTCAACTCTACAACACCGAATAGTTGAAAAAGCTAAGATCCTCAAACTTTTACATTGGTGACTGGCAACTTAAGGAACTTAGCTACATCTACCGGGTTGAGTTACAGGTCCATTGGTGTAAGTGTAACTATCCTGCTCATGTACCAACCAGAACGAAATTGTGCCAGAGTTGATCTAGTGGCATTTGGAAGCCTTTTCTCACCCGGAGAGATCTCTGGTGCTCTGGAGATTAGAACTCTGTTTGGTTTGTAATTCCTAATGTGCTTTTCACGGTTCTGGTGTGTTTTGTTCAGTATTTTACTTTTTCTCTGATAGGACATCAGAGGGTATTGACTTGTACCTAGATAATACTATCGCGAAATGGACCCCGGGTAACTACCATCTCTCGGAAATAGATAAGTCATGACTGTTCCCATGTCGTGCAATCTTCATCAATAGTTTCCATCTGCAATTTGCATAAAGGTTACACATTTTGCACCGCCCAGAGGACACTTGTGGCTTAAGGAATGCCACCGAAGTTAGTAACCTTGGCACTGTTTGTCCATCCCTTTCAGATCAAGAAAATATAACCGGAAAATAAAAGGAGGCAAGGAGAAAAATTACATAATCGTCAATTTCTGGCATTAGAAACCAAACACCCATGTATGGGGTATGCTCCCCATGTACATAAAATTCCATCCCGAAATCTGGCGATGATCTTGGACTGGTGTGTATCTTACCTCCCTTTCTCTGAGATTTTTTCTTTGGTTTCCTCTCCTTGACTTCTTCATCGTCATCATCATCTTCCTCTAGAAGAACAACTTGTCCTTTCCAATCATCTCCGGCCGCCACTTGCAAGATCTCATTTCCAGCATCATGTATAGGGACCAGAGTGACAACAGTTTTCGAGTCACCTGTCGAATTGGACAACTCCACATTAATAGTTTCATAATCTTGGTAATTTGACAATGCACTGTTGTCCATGGGTTCCATTTTGGTCACATTATCCTCATATTGCGATGGCCATGTTCTGAAAGATGATTCAAGTAGTTCATTTTAAATCTGGCTTACACACTTACTGCTGTTATCCACGCTGTTTTCAGACCAAAGAAGTTCACAGACCCAACATGATTCACTTCAGAATTAAATTTTATCCTCTGGTTTGGTAGTAGGGTATATAAATGGATTTTATTGTAATCTGCATTTCGGGCAATTGTATATTCTCCGTAATTTATATTCTCCATAATTTCTTCCTACCCATNACTGACGGAGGATAAAACCACCATGTCATTTGAGACGGGAGTTTTGTTATGGTAGCGATGTTTCTCTCAAAACCAAATGTTCCTGCAATTTCTAGATTCGTAAAAACAATTTGATATGATATTACCGAAAATAATTTGATGGCCCTTGGCTAATAGTATGACTGTAAGCATTCCAAGTTGTCCCAGTGCGTAGAACTGGCCATCGACAGGACGTCTCCCTCTTTTAGTGCTGTCACTTACCTAACAATAACATTGCTCAACTTTTCATCTCCAGTGTCCGGTAAGAATTTGACCACATCCCTTAGTCCTTCCATCATGTCTTCTGGATCACTGAACTCTTCAATTTCTTCTTGTTTTGGATGTGAGACGCTCAAGTGAGACTCTAATGTTTTCTGTCGTTTGAATGATCGGGGACACATCTCACACTTATAAGGTCCACCATCTACGTAATCTGTGAACTCCAATTTCGGTTTAAATTCTTTGATTTCATCTGTTGACTCGCTGTCAGAATGTGTAAGCTCACTGTAATCTGTAACATGGAAAAATTATATCATTCTCTTGTGTTTCTGATGTACTTAATCAAGATGTCTAGGTGAAATTAAAAATCAATATCAATGATTGGCCCGCTGAACGATCATCTGATTAATTTCTGATTTAGAGACATTTGAAATAAGTGAGGCGTCTACATGATGACGAATAGTCGACAGACTTATCAAGATCCAAACTGTTTTAAATAGGTTTAGGAAGCATCCTATTCTTTCCATATATCTTAATTCAGATATAACCTGCCCTGCCATTTCACTCTAATTAATAAAAATTACTCAATTGTCCTCACGAGGTTGAGTGCACCCCAAAAAGCTTTTAACCTTGACCTGACCTGTAGACACCTTGTTAATATAATGCTCTAAAGAAGCGTTGAATTTTCCTGACGAAACTGGAAGCCTTTTTGGGGGTATGTGTCCTAGAGGGCTCAATTTTTTCTCTTGATTTTTAACTTAAATTGTGTTTTATAAGACATACACATAATTTATAATTAGGGCTATCCAAATTTAGCTCTGTAACCGAATGAGAACTACATTGATCAACGCTGATTGGCAAATTACCACTTAAGGCGTACGGTGCCTTCGAAAGAATGGATTCTTTTATTCCATTTTTGGATTCTACACACCCTCAAGCGTAAAATATTTGGACGGGGTCGATTCCAAAAGTTCATTATTAAAATAATAAATCAAAAACGTCATAAATGAAATTCACTGTTTCGACTTACCAATGTCAACATCGTCATTATCATCTAAAGTTCTCTCATTAGGATACACCGTCCCAACCTCCATCTCCTGAACGGTAAAAATATTATCCTGCGCTTGCGCAACTTCTTCTACTTCTTCCTCTTGTTCTTCAGCGACTTCCACAACTGCCTTTTTTGGTTCATAATGAGCTTTAAGATGTTCAAAAAATTTCAACTGTCCGGCAATTGATTTGTTGCAGAGTTGACATAGGAAAGATTCCTCAGTGGATTTTTTCTTTTTGCCGTGCACCGAGACGTGGTGAGCCTAGGCGAAAAAATGGGAATGGAAGAATTATATTTTTTTTTCTTTTTCTTCAGAAACCTTTATACAGGATGTAGTATAAAAAATTGGCGCCCCTTTAAAGGTCAGAGTATCTGATGCTCGAATTATTTATGACCAAATTCTGCCACGGCCGGGATACAAAACCAAGATAGCATGTATTTTATGTTTTCCTGAAGATTTTGGGTATGTTTCTGAAAGTGTCCATTCCCGGTCATTTCTTGATATCTCTTACTATTTAGGCTGTGTGATTTTACCCTAAAAAACTCATTTTTGGCGATAACTTTCTTCCTGATGAACTTTGATTTTTTTCTTCCTTATTACGTAGATACCTAAATTATGAAATGAACCTGTGTTCCATATTTTAAGTCAATAGTTTCAGCCATAATTCAGTTACGTTGATTATGAGTCGAGTCAGTATATTTTTTAATTCAAAACTTTGCATTTCATAATTATAGATAAACTGAATTTTTCAAAATTTGGAAACTTTCTGGAGCATCCCCCCTCGTTGTTGATGTTGTTGTTGCAACCTTCCGCCTAAAATCAAATGTTCTCCCCATTTCTAGATTCAGGTTATGAAAAATGGTAGAACATTAGAAATAGGTTAATATTGAGATAACGAAATATTTCGATGGTCCTTAGTCTCAGAACATACTGGTACAAAGAACCGGCTATTGTGTAGACCGTAGGCGATCATTTTTATCCTAGTTGTTCCTCTTGACCTCATCCTACTTATACCTCCAAAGTGTCTGACGCATAAAAGATGACACCACATTTGTC
The DNA here is from genome assembly GCA_012654025.1 of Pachypsylla venusta. NCBI lineage: Eukaryota > Metazoa > Arthropoda > Insecta > Hemiptera > Aphalaridae > Pachypsylla > Pachypsylla venusta. Next base: position 13,480,190 of record CM022879.1, on the reverse strand, counting down.
ACAAGTAAATATTTTTCTCGTAGTGGGATTTGATTTCCTTGGCGGTGTTTTCAACTTCTCGGGGATTCGCTTCTTATGAGGTAAACTCTTTTGTTCTGAAGAAGCGTCTTTGTCAATAGAAGTATAATAAATTCTTCTTGATGAAGGCTCTATATTTTCCTGGACAATGATCTGGAAGGGAAAAAGTGGGCTTATATTAGGCTAATAAAGTAATCGATCAACCCCCCCCCCCGACCTTAACTTTTGAACGGCTTGGAATATTGAAAAGCTCTAGGAAAAAGTCCATGGCCAATCGAATCATTATTATGGTGAAATCAAGTTTCGACCCCCCTGAAGTGACTTTTATTGACAAGAAGTGTCGATTTCTCAAAACATTTAAATAGAATGGCATAAATATTTTTTGTTCAAATAAAAGTACAAATAAAATAAGGAAATATTTTCATTTACATTTAAAAAAAAAAAAAAAAAAAAAAAATCAGGGGCGGAGCTAGAGGGGTCAAACTTTATTTTTGTCACACCCTGTATAACGGTATTTATTTTACGCTTTGATGTAAAATGTTCCAAAAAAGGTTTCTCATCAACCTAAACCATCAAATGTGTACATTTTTATCATAGTATCATAAGTGGACAAAGTCAAATCTCCTTTTTCTCCTGGAGGTTCAAAATTGACCATTTTCGGGTATAAAAACTGGAGTATGGTAGTTATTTAGGACAAACAGTGATAACTAACCTAAATAAGGAAACCTTTTAGCGAAAAAAGAAAAACATACACCCTCTCAATTCTTTCGCAGCGAGGCCAGAGGAATGAGAATATTTCAATGCAATTAAGTACATAGGAAATAACACTAGATGCATAATATGTAATGAGAAAATTTTGATACAATTAAATCCCTTTGAAGAAGCGTTCAGATCATGACCACGAACGTTGGCCTCATTCACTTACTTCCTGATGATCTTTGTCAAACACTTGGACATATTTGACAACCGAATCTTCATTTTTCTGAATGACGTAAAGATGCTCGCCACCTTTGCCTGAAACGGCTACATGTTCCATGTCGGTGTGATAGACGGTATGTTCCAAAGTGGACTCGACAGTTTCTTGCTGAATATAGGTGGTTAGACCTAGAAAAGAAAATTTTATGGTTACTCATAAATAATAATTATGTTGCTGGTCTTAACGTTTTCGACGAGATTCACGCTGTATTCAGACCAAAACAGGAATATTATATTATGTTTTAGATTGGTAGGGTCTGCAATCAAATAAATGCTTTTATTATGATCTCTATTTTGGACATTAATTTTATATTGTTTGATTGATCCCAACTGTACTTTTACTAAAGATATGATTCTATGTCAGGTACATTTTGAATAACTTAGTTGCAATCAGCCGCTACATAGCCGAAACGTACAGGTGGATTTTGTCATCCGAATGAAAGTTATGCGATCTTTGGTCGAGAAGAAAAACGAGCAAGCTTCGTAAGTGGAGCCAATCGCCTGTGAAGTCCCAAAATCATAGTCGTAATTAATGGTAACTAGATTTATAAGACCGCAGCTATAAATAATGATTCTGTCATACCACGTTGGACAGACCAGTTCCCGTCAGATTATTGACGTTATGTGTGGTGCGTACTGGGAATCCGTCCGGGGACTCTACATCTCGTTAGCATTTACACTGTGTACTTATCCTCGTGAGGACAATTGAGTAGCTAGTGTTCATTGCAGCGAAACGGTAACGATTATACCTTATTTAAGAAGTATTAGACTTTCTTTTTAGACTTAAAAAATATCTTCATATAAAATATTGTTAGATTAAAAAAAAATAAACAAAAATAGGAATTTATTTTTTTTTAAAAAACCTAGTTGTAAAAATGGGTGCTTCCAAAATCAATACGGCATTTTTTCTGCCTGCTCAAAATTTCAGTTGTAGTAACACTGGAACAGAAACAACAATGTTCCTTATTAGTTTAGGTTTAGATCTGACTATGTAACAAGAAAATTACCATCTGAGGTGTCTATATATGTATTTGGATCCACTGTCATATGCTCACTGGTGATTACTGTAGGATGGTTCTGATTATGGACCGCCACTAATGTGGCTGCCAATTTTCTATCTTCGTCTGTTAGGGCACTAACAAGAAGCTGTAAAATGAAGAGAGAAAAAAATGAAGTTGTCACCAAACTTACTCACTTTTCAGGACGTTTAGGCAAAATTTTCAAATTTGCTAAACAATCTGATGGGAACCCCCCTTTTTTTATGTATTTGGGAAACCGTTTTCTCATTACTTCGGGGCACGTTTGGATCCATGCGATTCCGAAAATTCGACAATACGTTCAGAAAGTTTCCGTTCCGAATGGTATTTGAACCCACTAACTCCATACCAAGAGCAAATGAATCAGCATAAGCAAAAATATCATCAATCCATTTGGGTAAACTTTTGGGAAATCGAAAAAAAACTATATCATTCATTTTTGGACTAGGTATATGAGAAAAATATATTTAACAAATCACGCTTCAAGAAGTATTTTTGTTTTTGACAAAAATATTAGTACCTTCCATTACGTAGAAAATGCCATTCAAAGTGGTGAATTGATGTCCTTCTAGTAATGTAATCAAAAAAATAAATGAATAAAAGTCTTGAATACCTAGATTTATGTGGTTCCCTGACTTTTCCAGGTTTTTCAGTCTACTTTCCAGATTTTCCAGTGTAATTTTTCAAGTTAGTTATAACACTGACCCACACCCACGTGTTTTACGTTATAAGAGAGTTACCAAATGCTGCACAAAGCAGTTCAAAACAGAAGCTGTTATATACATATATGGACAAATAAATTTATTTTTAAAATTATATTAAACCCGTACCAATAGTGCCGGATGAGAGATTATCTGAAGAGTATCAATATTGGCAATTTTCTAAGAAGTTCAGAAGAAAGGGCAATAACTATTTATTATATTATATTTGTTTTAAACCAACCTCGATGGCTAAGAAGTTAGCACATCGGACTTCTAATCAGGAGATCTGTTGTTCGAGTCAATTCTAACGTTATTGACTGATTGCAATACTCTCTGCCCAATGTATTGGGCGATGCGGTCGTCACATCCCTACGAAGGAATTTTCGTAAAGAAAAAAAAGTCATANTTTAGAGGAAAACGATAATAAGCGCCGCAGGCGAAATTTTTCAGGAAAAGCATGTTCACGCATAAAATTGGCAATTGAGATAAAAAAAAAATCAATTTGAAAAATTCCCAGACTTTTGGCATTTTTTCGGCGATTTTTCTAAATTCCCTGACTTTTTCCTGACATTTCCAGTCTCCTAAAATTCCCTGACAATTCCAGGTTTTTCAGGTTTTCCAGTCTGGTAGACACCCTGTTCTTGCATGTAACGAAACTTTTAGACATGCGTTTATATATCAAAGGAACATGATATGTTTTTGCATAGAAAGTGTATTTACACTCAGAACATCAATTTCCATCAAAAAGTCATTTTTGTAAAATTTGTGATTGATCACATTTTTTGCATGTACACCAATTCAAACATACTCTTAACCCGTGTGAAAGAATTCATCGTCAATCTTTACTCACCTCTTCTGCTTCATAATATTGTCCACCTTCATGCGGTTGGAACTCCACTGTTTGTGTATTTGGATCGGTCATTTCAATTTGATGTTCACTCGTCTCTGGTTGAATGTAGTCCTGTTGAACTTCTTCTGATTGAGGATGAATAGATTGCTTGAAGGAAGATATTGACTGCAGACGAGTCTTCATAGTAATAAATCATTCATTGGGAAACACCTGAAATGAATTTATCGTTATTATTATTTAACATCAATTTAAAGTTTGGATTAGCCAGCGTTTATGGCACGTTGAATACACCAGTTTCCGTTAGATCGCTGCCTTTATGGAACGTCCAGCTAGGTTTTACAAAGTGGTGACCACGTTGGTCCGCGCCCTCGTGATGTGGGGGTTGCTGGTTTTTTGGTTTCCAGCGGATGGAGGCTAAAAACCCCATCCCGATTTTAAAGGGACGTTAAGCAAAAAAATCGACTTTATCAATTTACCAGTATCTAAGCTAAGTATGTAAACCATGAGTGTAAATGTTTGATCAAACGAAATGGGGCCGATAGCTCTCGAACGCTTTGTCCGCTTTTGATGAAACTTGATAATCAATATATTCATAGAATTAGCTGATTTGTTATTGGTCCATACTCCATACTGGTCAACCGGGTTCTAATGGTGGACATTTTAAGAGAGTGAGACCTACAGTTTATAGAACTACTCTGTGAAATTTAAACCTATAACTAGTACAATAAGTAATATTCATTTTCAATTACCTACCGATGAAAACAACTGGAAGCGGGAACTCTCAAAGATCACAAACACCGGTAATGATTTTTAACAGCAATAGGGGTGACATTATTATGCGGCAACGGGCCAGAAAAACTTTTATGAAATTTTTGGAGACCAAGCATGAAGTTCAACGCATTCTTCTTCCACTAAAAATTCATCTATCATATTATTTATCCTTCGTTTGATACGGCCATCATTTTTAAGGGGGGAATGTATTGTATTGACAATTTTTGTATTTGAGAAAGAGCTTACGTATGCATATGACTACGCTATGTGACGCAAGTGTTAGCATTGTGCAAATTTTCTACAGAATATCAAGATTATTACAACTTTCCAATTTATTATCTCTTATCACGCTTATCAAAAAAATTTCGTTTAATTTTAAATTCCTGAAATCCTTAAACATTGCCAAATGTCAAGATAATTCCAGTGTTGAATAAAAAAGTTCCAATTTTACAAGGAAGCCAAACTTACGTTAATGATTGAAATGGCGGCCGAACGTTCTTTTTACTTTGGAGCAGTTTTAAACGGAAAAAAACAATTTGTAGAAGTTTTTAAGTTAAAATTATTTTTAAAAAAAGGTAAATAAACTCTAATTCAAAGGAAAAAAGTACTTTAAACTTTATTTTTTTTTATAATTAAGTTTGATTCGACAACAATGCCCTATTTCATCGAACGAAAATAATCATCAAAGAAAGAGGGTGGGGGAAAAAAAATAGAAATTTTAGTTGACAATTTATCCGCTAGGACAAAACATGTAAACAAAAAAGTCAAGGAAGTAAACAGAAGGAGATACAGAATTACGCAACAATTTGAAGTTGAATTATTTCCTAGTATTATGAGGTGACGTAGGTATTCAGTGCCGGATTTTCATTTAAATTTAATTGAAATGCTATTTTTTAAATAATAATAAAAATATTACTTATAAAAATGGAGAACTTTTTCAAGTTCATACCTCTTATTTTTCAGCAAATTTTTTGAAAGTTTCTGAGTTTTTGTAAGGTTGACGACGGAAGTGAGATCTAGTTTTAACGCAACACGAATACTATACAAAAAAGTAGGTACCAGATCAATTTGTTTAAAACCATATTGAGCCATCCGGAGACAAATAGCGGCCATTAGAGTAAGTGAAGTCTACAGCACATAGGCCAGTAGTATTTTTCAGTACCTACTTACTACGTAGTAGAGGTTTGTCCCGTCCTCCAAAATCTTTGCTCTGTGCCAAATCTCCAGATGTATTAAGACTTAATAGATCTGGACATTTGGCGCAGAACAGAGAAATGAAGACAACAATGCTCCTTCTCTTTTTTAAACAACCGCCAAACGTACTGCGACATCTTGCTGGTGCCATAGATGAGATTATCGGAGACACGTGTAGACTACACGGTGTAGTAGGTATATAAATTTATAAATTAGGTAATAATATTACTGGGCCATAGTGTAGTTTACGAAAATTATAATTAAAGATTAAATAGGTACACAATACTGAGTAAGAAGTATGGTTTATGCAACAAGTCACAAAAGAGCTATTATAGGTTGCAGTGACAAAAGGCTTATACAGCCCGCAGCCCTACCAATACCAATGATTTATGCTTATGCTATTAAAATGTTTAGATTATTTACCTACTCACTCCAAGATTAAATCAATCGACCTACATGTTTACACTGATGCCGAACCACCTGCCAATTAAAAATGACTATGGATTTCAAAATATTATAATTAATTTTATGTCCGAACACTATTAGACCCGTTTTGTGTAATAAACCAATTCCCACCATATCGTTGATCTTGTAGCAGTTGTGGGAAGATACCCCTTATTAAAACCAGGTTAGAAGTGTAGACAGTAGACGTTTACTCTACTAAATTCTTATGTTAGTATTAGTAGAATCGACCCGAATACAGAAAATAAATTCATCCTTTGTAAAAATAGACCTCATGATGTGCACCGCATGGTAACCTCATTGACCTATGGGAGAAACCAAAGGATGTGGCTGTTTTCCTTGGTTTGGTTACTACCAAAGATGACGTTTGATGTGACCCGATGTCTGTAGCTACGACAACTTTTGGTATTGGGTTAACTCAGGGCCGCCAAGAGAAAATCCGGGCCCAGAACAGAAAAGTTACGGGCCCTAAACAAAAATCCACGAATCCTCAAAAGCAAATAATCTAAACTTTAAATATAAGTATCCATGATGTATAATGTGAACTAATGATGTTAAATTAATTCTATTAATAACAAATCATGATCAATGAATCAAATCAATCAAGTTTTAAAATGTATAAGCTAGGTAATCGAGATGGTAAAAGCTTAACCTTGGAATTCTGGGCCCCTCCAAAACCCTGGGTCCGGGGGGAATCCCCCCATTCCCACCCCCCTCTCGGTGGGCCTGGGTTAACTAAGTTATAGCTTTCCCTGTCGCAACTCTGCAATCAAACACTTCAGAGTTGCCTCACAAGGCTATGTGCACCCCGATAAATCCAACGATAAGTGTTGTCTCCGGGCGGGCTCCCATCTGAATGTGCACCACAAACTTCATTGCTTAACTTCACTGTTCTGACGGGAACTGGTGTAGATCACTAAAGTTCTTGGCTAAGTTAGGGGAGTTAGTAGTTAATTAAGTAGGTTTTACTTAATTGGAATATTTTGTTATCTATTTATCAGCCTCGTGTTGATTGCTGTGAAATGGTCAGCTAAACCTCATAGCGGTAAGAATCAAATCAGTACCCGAACTAGCATATTCTTCCCCGACGACTTTGTGTTGAATCATGCACTTGGAGTTACATTTGATTGTCCAAGAAATACAAAACATGATTAATATGAGTTACCTATTCTAGCAATAGGCCATGACTCAATGGTGGAATACATTATCAAGCTTATGCCTCACTGTTCCTGGAAAAGTTATTTCCAGTCGAAGACTGTGAAATAACTCTACAGCTAGGTACTACTCTCTCCAACAAGTGACTCATAACATAATAACTCGTATTCTAAACCAGTAAATGTATTGAAATTTTCTGAATCCGTTTATTATTTTACTGGCTAAAAAAATACGTCCCCCCAAAAAAATCTGGGGCGTAATTAGACCCTAAATTTAAAAACCGCCAGCGGTATATTTGATTGCACCCAAAAGTTTCGGAGCTTACTGAGACCTCCAATATGACGTACACATCAAATTTCAAATATCCAGCTCTTTCCATTCTCTTTTTAGATAGCAATATTGAAAACCGCTAAAAAGCGGCAAAAACCGTCAAGGGTGTATTCGATTGCACCCAAAAGTTTCGGGGCACAATTAGATGGGACCTATATACCAAATTTCATCCAAATCAGTCAACGCTAAGTGGCAAAAGTTCCCATTACGGCGGACAAACGGTTTTTTTTTATTCGATTTTTGAATTCTACGTATCTTGAAATTCTTTAAGGTAAAATATCAAATTTTGAAGGGGGGGGGGGGG
>CM022879.1:13437434-13471797 GCA_012654025.1 Pachypsylla venusta | reverse complement strand
AAAAAAAAAAAAAAAAAAAAAAAAAAAAAAAAAAAAAAAAAAAAAAAAAAAACATTGGTCTGTTACACCTTGTTGCCATTTTACAATTTTTTGTCGTAGCGATTATTTCGTCGTGGACTACAAAAAAAGTTTATAATTGATCAGTTTTCTCAGACTTAGAAAGTCGGTGTAAGAAAAAGTTTATAATTGATCAATCTTCTTAGACTTAGATATTTGATGTAAGAAAAAGTTCATAACTGATCAGTCTTCTCAGACTTAGATAGTCGGTGTAAGAAAAAGTTTATAACTGATCAATCTTCTTAGACTTAGATATTTGATGTAAGAAAAAGTTCATAATTGATCAGTCTTCTTAGACTTAAATAGTCGGTGTAAGACAATCGTCCATTATGTTTTATTTTGTCGTCGGTGACAAAAAAGTCGTTAAGTGAGAACGAAGTGAACAATAAAATAAAGATTTCCCAGGTTTCGCAAGCTAATTTTTTACTTAGACACCCAAAATTATTTAAAATGTGCCATATCTAATTTGAATTGAAATAAAATTATAGATTAGGGTAATGGTTTGTTTATAACAATCATTTTAGTCAGTTATTTTGGCTGAGTTGTGTTCGAAAGCCTTAATTTGATATGTCACAGATGAATACGTCGGGGTAACAAAAATAACCAAACTTTTCAAATTTGTATTTACAAGTGCAATGAAGAATACCAACATAGATCCTTCCATTAAAAAAAAGTGGACCTCGGATATCAACCCTTGAGGATTCATCAATGTCACTATAATATGTCCCTCCCAATATCGTTAACCTATGGATGATTTTTTTTGTACCTCCAACAAGATTCGAAATCTTTTACCCTTCTGAATCCCAGAAAAGAGACAAACGTAAAAAAAAAACATTTTGGCCTACACAATTTTAACCTTCAAGTAGTTGAATATAAACTATAACTCATGTACTTATTTAAAGCTACAGTTTCACTTTTTGGTTCATTATTTTCAATAATAAACCTTTGGAATCCAACACAAAAAATACACGTCCATCCAATAATTTTGTGCCCCTTGGCACCAAACTTTTTTCTTTCCCTCTTGTCCTTTATTATTATGTTTAGCGTATTATTATAAATTTGGTTGAATTGGGATACTATGTCAAAATAAAACCATAATAAGGCAGATTAAATACTATATCTTCACTTTACTATAAAAATTATGAGGATGTTAATTAGAGCTGACTAGTTTCATATTCTCCCGAGTACATCAGCAGAGCTAGGTTGATCGAAGACGGAAGAGTTAAATCAAAAATAATCTGTATTTTTGTGGTCGTTTCTAGTCCTCATCTAACTAGCTCCGATGATGTTCACAGGGGAGGTTGAAACTAGTCAGCTCTAATTAAAATCCTTATATTTTTTATAGTCAAGTGAAGATATAGTATTTTCTGCCTTTTTATTATTATTATTATTACATAATTTTATTCTGGGGAGCAGAAGGATTGGCGATCCCCGGTCGCGGGAAAGCAGTCATGTGTAATGGCTGATTATTTCAATAAACAGTAGTATTCAAAATAAATAAATACGAAGCATCAACTGCAAACTATGCTCTAGAGTTTGGCTAATCCCCACACTAGTTCTAAATAGATTCAGAGAAACAACAATACTAACGAGGAACCCGACGTTCTAAAGGGCGAGAGGGATATGTCCAAGAAGAAGAAATCTGCAATTTCATAACTTATGTATTTAGAGCTGCAGTTTTGCTAACTTCTAACGTCTCAACATAATTGATAAAATAGTTCCATATCAACCTGATATCATCAAAATTGAATAAAAACCAATCTACAATATGCAAAGCCACCACCATCAACACTATAAATAAAACAATATAAAATAACATCAGATAAATGGAACAATATGAATAACTTCTATAAACCAAAAAACTAAAACGCAATCCTCCACAATATTCTGAACACAAATCACAAAGATATTCATTTGAGTCAGCAATTTTGGAAATATATTGAACAGCAAAGTTTGTCGTATTTATTCCACATTTTGGTGTGATGGTTCTATTTAAACAATTAATATAATCTTCAAATGAGGATGATATATGGTCGATCTTTTTTTGTGTATTGTAAACATTTCCGCGTATTTTTCGATCAAAGTCCAAAATAACAATGGATTGATAATTCTTTGAGCAATTTGTATTTTCTTGACTAATTTCATTTAGACATTTTGAATGATTTAAAAATTCCTCTTGGTAAGAATTATTGTCACAAATATTTTGATTAAATATAATCAAAAATGAATGTTTTTTACAAAAAGAATATCTCTGACGCAGTAATAGACATTTGTGTTTGTAATTTTCAATACATTTGATTTTTCCTTTCATGTCATCACAGAGAATATTCAAATTTTCTTTGGGAGATTTTTCAAATATCAAATTCATATTTGAAGAAATCAATAGAATTGGTATTTGACATTCGTCAAAAATTTCTCGAGAACAATTTGGCTCAGCAGTAGCTTTCACAATGGGTAATGCAAATGTCATCATTGACATGAAACCAAAAATGAAATTGAAAGTAAATACGGAACTGATAGAGCAACGAGAAAACATTTTATAAACAAATATTCGTAGATATAGGTATTAAAAATAAATTGTTTGTGGAAGCTTACAATATTTTGTGAGTAAAATTCTAATAAACCGTCACTAATAACACACCAAAAAAAACTAAATCGATAATCAGTGAACTGTTAAACACCTAAACCCAAACTATCCCCCTTAGTTCTTGTTGCTTCAGTACTAAGATTGAAATCACTCGACTACCAGGATACCAAGAAGAGATAAGGTATCATACTCCACCGTCCCTAATGTCGCCAAGTTATGCACATGCCGTTACAAGTGCACCATTTGGAATTTCTTATAATTTTAAATATTCAATGATAAGATCTACACTACAATGTTGGCAGATAAGTATAGGTACATTATATCTAAGTTCTCCCATTTATTTATACTTTACTTTTCAGAGTTCCAAAGAGTAAAAACGAAAACTTTATGAAAACAGATGAAGCGCAAAAATTTTTAGTATAGGACCCCGTACATGTGACTGACCGTGACAAAACGTTTGGGGCCACAATTGGCCCCAAATGGGATCTACATACAAAATTAAATTGGTTAACGGTTAGTGGCAAAAGTGCCGCTCGCGGCGTACGAATATTTTTTATATAATTTTATATATAAAATTTTGAGTTTTTTTTTTCTTGGTAGATTCCAAAGGTTCATTATTGAAAACAATAAACAAAAATACATGGTTCCACCTAAAAAATCATCGAGGTCGCTATAACATTTCCATATCATGAAACTTTGGTCAGAATTTTTTTCAATCTCCAACGGGATCCAAAATATTTTTCTGTTCTACATAAAATATCTCTTACTGTAAGCTAATAAAAAATTTCGTTTAAAACTAGCGTAGTTTTTTCACTCACTAGGAGCGGCCAAAAGGCATGGCCGCCATGAAAGCATACAACCGCATCCATGTCCCGTATAATACCTGTCATAACAAAATGTTTTTCAAAAAATACTGGTAAAAGGCCAATTCTTCAGTTATTCAGATGCAAAACCTCACATACTAAACTTTTAATTCGTAACTTGGAACATTACAAGGACATAAAAAACAACGTATGGTCAGTTTACGTTTTTGCAACTATGTCTAGTTTAAAATGATTTTTACTTTCCTTAACCTATAAGAAAGAAAGTATTGTAATGGGCTGAAATTTCCAATGTCGAGTTTGCAATGCCAAAACTCGTTTTGAGGTCCCCAAAACCAAATCTCGAATTTCAGCCATTGGTCCGTGTGTGTGTGTACCTGTCTGTCTGTCGGCCTGTGAACAAGATATCTCAAGAACAGTAAGTGCTAGAAACTTGAAATACGAACAAACGAAACTTTTGGTTGAAATCGAATATACCGTTAGCGGGTTTTTTGCAGGTTCCCAGCGGTTATAGCGCATCCTCTTAAAGTCCAACTATTGTTGGCGGTTTTCACAAATCCTGCCCAAAAGCAAAACAGACTTGAAATTTTGCTAGTATGTTAATTGTATGTATTGGAAGAGTCACCATACTTTCAATTATTTATCGTATGGCATAAAATCATCATATAATTACAATATTTATTACTACAAGAATATGTCTTTTTTTCATTATTATTATTAAAATCTTTCATCTGAAAACTTTCAATTAAAGTCGAATGTACCTTTAGCGGTTTTGCCTCTTTTTGTGTTCATACCAGATTTTTTTTTTTGGCTTAACACCTCTTTATAAAATGATTTTTAATTTCAAAGATTCATTTTATTGACAACCTAACATTTCTAGCTAGAGTAATGTCCAAGTCGTTAGGAAATACCACCTATAAGGTAAATGCAGTTTTTTAACAATCATATTTGTTTGCCGGTTTATCATCTGTCACAAGGCCCTCAGGATTAGTAAAAGATAACCAGTTGATTAGAAACAACCCCGTTGAATGCACCACTTTTTGTTCTATTTTCTTTGATTTACACCTTCTCCGGCCAGTAGGAGTTGAAAACTACTTAAGCCAGATTCTTAAAAAAATGAAAAAAACCTCCTCCTAGCTATTGCACCCATCAATGGAAGCATACATACGTACTAAGTTTTCTTAGATTTAAAACTAATTCAGTTAAGCAACCCGATTACATTGTGTCTTTAATTTGAGGAAACATTAAAACCGCAAAAAGATGTCGTATCCATAAAAATCTTTGCGTCCATGATGAATTTCCACTTGAAAATTTTATTTTAAAAATGCCAATCTTTCACCTCAAGTGTCAAGACATTTACCAGATTTTTGGCAAACTTCGTCACTCATCGGTCTCCAGCACAGGTTAAATACATATCTTCTTCAACGGTAAACACATATTATAAAATGTTCTTTCTTTCAGAATTTGTCCGTCTTCCATCTCCCTCTCACCTCTAATGTCAAGACGATGTACCAGATTTTCTGTCAACTTCGTCACTCTTCGGTCTTCGGCACAGGTTAAATACATATCTTCTTCAACGGTAAACACATATTATAAAATGTTCCTTTCTTCCAAAATTTGTCAGTCTTCCATCCACACCATCCCTTGCTTTGAATCACCTGAAGATTTTCTTCGCCAGTGTAATGAGGATCAAGGACTAGAAACTTGGCCGTATCGTTATCTCTGTCATAGTCAATACCTAATATAGTATGTGCCAGAACACCCCCGCCTGTAAATATAAATACAGATTAAGTCATTTTATAATGTAGCTAGCTTCATTAGGTGACGGTCTTAAGCCCGCGTAAATACAGAAGGTTTGGTGTTGGAAGGACATCCAGCCTTTAAAAAACTCTGCTTCAAGCCAATGATCAGAAGTCATCAGCAAAAAGCGAGCTTCTACGCAGTTTCTGTGAGAAGCAAGCGAGAGATAACATGCGAGAAAAGGATTAAAGCTAAAGAGAGTAGGCACCTAACAAAAGGGTATAGAATTAGGAAAGGGTGAAGAAGAAGTGAGTCATATTATGTAGAACAGTCAAATATGTCCGATCTTAGTCTGGGTGAACCAATAGGGCCCAAACACTAATCAGCTAATTCTAAGAATATAATGAATGTCCAAACCAAATTTTATCATAATCAGATACCACGTTTAAGAGATATCATGGTATAAAAATACAAACAGACAAAAGAAAAATTGTGCTTTTAAAACTAAAAATTCAATTGGTTCGCTCAGACCAAAGTTGTTTTTTTTTTTTGGCTTAACGTCTCTTTAACAGATCTTTGTCATTCGAGACTAGAGTCCTACCCTCCATTCATCACTGGAAACTTGCAAACCAGCTACCCAAATTGACTCCATCCAGCCTGAGTTGGGCCAAAAAAATAGCCAGCATCACGAGGCGCAAACCTATGTGGACACTTACATGGCACAACCTCGCTGGACGTTGCTTAACTTGAGTGATCTAATGGGAACTAGTGTATTAAAAGTGCCATAGACGCTAGCTAAGACCAAAGTTTCATGATATCGAAAAGATCATTTCAAAGTGACCTCGACGAATCATTGGGGGGTTGCCCTTCAGATTGTTTTTTGTAAATAGAAACATTTTCATTGCATATTCATTTTTTCCATTAAATTCTACATACAATTGACTATTTACTTCATCAAGGTAGGCAGATGTATGAGTCTGCTGAAACTTAAGTCTTTAATTGTCATCATACATTTAATCTTGGAGGCTCATAATTAGAATGGGCTCCCAGAACCATGTCAAACACTGCAATTACGTCAGTCATGTTCTATGACATTCTTGGTAAAGGTTCAACAGATGATTGCAACTTACCAATCATAACGGGTGTTCCGTGTGTCTCAAAATGGGAACTCAATTCTGGAGCCCTACTTGTCAACGTTTCATTGCCAGCTATACTTAATATTCGACATGAAACTCCCAGTAGAGTGTCCAAAACAAATGAAACTTCCGTCGAACCTATCCAATCTTTAGATCCTAAAAATTTAGCAGGCTTATCCTGAATGTCGACAAGCGTTTGCTGAATTTCTTTTAAAGAGGGTACTTCCTTAGAGGTGTAACCAGCAAGCCTAAACAAAAAGTAAAAGATGTTAGCAACTAGCGACTCTGTGAAATGTAGACTTTTAAAAAAGTTTCAGAAGAATGCGACAATTTTTTTTTCTTTGACTAGGGAGCCAGTCCTTCTGCTCCAGATGTTATTCCAAACGGCTGGTGAGATTAAACAAAATTCAGCTACTTCATTGAACCCCACAATGCTGACACTTTAGCATTAGTTGATCCATGGTTTGATCTTATCGGTCTGAATAAATTAGTGAAGATTACAATTGTAGGTGATAGTGGATCTAATAATCCATATATCTTGGTGCAATTGCTGTTTATACTACTATCTGCCTCAGTGGTTAAGAGCTCGCCTGGTAAACAGGGTGGCGTGGGTTCAATCCCCAGCAGAAGCAGGATTTTTTCCTCATTAATTTCAGTATTTCACCACACAAAATAGAGCTCTAAGGGTTAGGTGGTAGAAAACTGGCATTAACTTCGCCTAGAGGTAACCTTCCACTCAAGAGTCCATTTTTTTTTATCGGCAGACACATGTCCAGAGATGTTCCTTTTCTTCTTGTTGTGGGTAAAACGTATGATATTACTTAGACTTACAGAAACCATGAGAACAGCGTCTGCAGCGATCTGTACGCACATCCCCAGCCATCGTCATTTTCTCCTTGCTGTCGGTAATGATAATATTCATAATTTCCTTGAACCAAACTTAAAGATCCGTTTACACCAGACGGTGCCAATCCTTGATGAACATTCTTCAGAATAATACTTTTTGGTGCAGATTGGTTTGACGAAGAATTAAAATTGTACGCATTACCACGACGAAACAGAGGTTTGTCAAAAGAGAGGGCCATTTTCTTGTGCACAAGCTCACGAAAATTAACTGAAAAAAAAATCAAAATCAGAGGGTATTATGATATTGACGGATATGTTTCTAGCAGACTCAAGTTTTATTTCCTGTTAAAACTCTTTGAGGGAGGCGGTTTTTTTTATGAGGATATTTTGAGTAGGAAGCTTGGCTTCGCCCAATGAAACTTGTAATAAGTAAAACACAATTCGAAGCATGAGCAAAGCAGACATAGTCTGTCCAGAAGTCTTCAATGATGCTTATCCCAACAACTCCACAATTTCCGATCTTGAGAATGTCTTTTCATAGTTCTTCCTTAATGAACCGTGATTCCTGCACCATTAAAGACAATCTGCTCTATCCTTTAATTATGAGATAACGAATCCATCAAGGTACTTATTAGGAAATGATTCAATAGGAATTCGACTTACCTAATTCGGCATCACCCGATTTGTTTGGGTACAATAAAGTTATAAAATGGTCCAGAGAGGAGGGCAAAAAATGGTAAGCTATAGGTAACGACTGAGTATTTTTTAATAAACACCTTTTCAGATGTTTGATACGTCGAGAGAGACATGCTGCTAGATGGGTGTAAATGTCATTGCCCTTTTTAGACCTGAAAGAAAAGAGGACGTCGAATTCATTTACAAGGTTGGTAAACTCACTACAAGACACAAGAGATTTTTAAGGGTAGTGTTTTCTCTCGAAATTCTGCACAGGTGATAAACAAAGATTACTAGTGGATTTGTGAACTGCAGACCTCACTCAGTTAAAATGGCTACAATGGTGCTCCCAGCTACCCCAATAGGGCTCCAACACTAATCAGTCAATTCTATGTAATAAAGGTCCATACCGAGTTTCATCAAAATTGATCAAGAAATTCGAGAATTATCGTGGCAGCAAACATATATTTAAAGAAAAAACATTGAGTTGAAACTAAACTTCACTAGTTGTTGTTGTATTGGCAGCGTTTCCCTCAAAATCAACCGTTCTTCCCATTTATATATTCANCAGACCTCATTCAGTTAAAATGGCTACAATGGTGCTCCCAGCTACCCCAATAGGGCTCCAACACTAATCAGTAAATTCTATGTAATAAAGGTCCATACCGAGTTTCATCAAAATTGATCAAGAAATTCGAGAATTATCGTGGCAGCAAACATACATTTAAAGAAAAAACATTGAGTTGAAACTAAACTTCACTAGTTGTTGTTGTATTGGCAGCGTTTCCCTCAAAATCAACCGTTCTTCCCATTTATATATTCATGTTTTTTTTAAATGGTAGAAATCAGCCCGGGTTGGGCCGGGAATAGCTACTTAGTGGAGTTGGAACTAGCTCATTAAATTTATAGCTGCTGTTTTTGGAGAACTTACTTACGTCCAGATCAGCAAATGGTAGCGGCAGTGTCTAACTTTTTATTTAAGGTAAAAGGAGGTTTGTTTTAACATTTTTGACGATATTCACGCTGTTTCCAGACCAAAGAGGGCACTAGTCCCTATAGGATCATTTGACTAAAGATATGATTCAATGCCAGATTTAAGTAGCAATATTTGGAGTCACCCGATTCAGCCAGTCTCTAGGGAAAAAGCAGGGGGATGTTATTGTAGAACGAAAGGTAGGCGATTTTTGGTCGGAAATTCCCCAATGAACTTGGTACTCAAAACCAATCGCTTGTGAAATCCAAAAGAGAAGTTGTAAAAAGGTTTGTCATGGAGAGTCTATATTCAGTCATGTATCAAAGGATTTAACAGTGCCTCTATGATTTGTCATGGAGAGTCCAACCTTACCTTGCCATAACTAAGAGTGCGTCAATATTCAGTCATGTATCAAATGATTTAACAGTGCCTCTATGATTTGTCATGGAGAGTCCAACCTTACCTTGCTATAACTATGAGTGCGTCAATATTCAGTCATGTATAAAATGATTTAACAGTGCCTCTATGATTTGTCATGGAGAGTCCAACCTTACCTTGCTATAACTATGAGTGCGTCAATGTTCAGTCATGTATCAACTGATTTAACAGTGCCTCTATGATTTGTCATGGAGAGTCCAACCTTACCTTGCTATAACTATGAGTGCGTCAATATTCAGTCTTGCATCAAATGATTTAACAGTGCCCCTATGATTTGTCATGGAGAGTCCAAACTTACCTTGCTATAACTATGAGTGCGTCAATATTCAGTCTTGCATCAAATGATTTAACAGTGCCTCTATGATTTGTCATGGAGAGTCCAACCTTACCTTGCTATAACTATGAGTGCGTCAATATTCAGTCATGTATCAAATGATTTAACAGTGCCTGTATGATTTGTCATGGAGAGTCCAACCTTACCTTGTTATAACTATGACTGCGTCAATATTCAGTCTTATATCAAATGATTTAACAGTGCCTCTATGATTTGTCATGGAGAGTCCAACCTTACCTTGCTATAACTATGAGTGCGTCAATATTCAGTCTTGTATCAAATGATTTAACAGTGCCTCTATGATTTGTCATGGAGAGTGTTGGATTGGACGGTTCGTTGTCAACTTTGTTTTTTGTAACTCTTAATAGAAATTGTATTGTCAAAGGAAGAAGGGATTCTGTTTTTGGATTTCGTCCGGTTTGATGTTCTATAAGATCGTTCACCGTACATGTTGTATTGGAGGGGTTGTTGCAAGCAAAAATATAATGATGGTGCGAATTTTTCGTTTCAACTTTATACAAAATTTTATCGCCTTTCGAAACCTGAAATTTTTTTGAAAAATAAAATCAATGATGATAATTGGCTGACATGGGAACGGTCCTTACAGATCCATTCCTTTAGAAAAGAAGGTACTTACCTGGGGTCTTTTTCACAATAATACTAGTCTTATGGAGGTCACCGTGGCAGGGTGTGCTTGGACCAGGTATCATGTTCAAATCCTAGTAGGGTAGAATAGAGCAAGCACCTTATTGTCAACAATGGAACGTAAAAATAAACCAGTTCTCGTAAGATCACTCAAGTGAAGTACCGTTAAAATACTATTTACTTGATGGGTGAACACCTAGGTTTGAGCTCTGATGCTGCTTATTTGCAGCCATAAACAGCCTGGGTGAGATCAATGTAGATAACTTGTTTGTAAATTTCGAGCGAATAAAGTAAAAAACCGTTAATCTGTAAATCTTAAGAATCAATAGGACGGGACGGGGAGAAATTGGAATTTTTCATCTCTACCTACTCTTGGACAATTGTGTGTGTAAACTGAAAATAAAATTTTAATCCTACGTCCTTACAAGAACTTCCTTTGGCTCACAGAAGATATGGAGGTCAAAACGAATTACTTAGCATGTAGTTGACAATCGCTCAGAGGGGAGAGGGGGGTTTATTATTTAAGCAATCGGTGTGGTTTCAACCACACATATAGTTATAAATTGAATACAATATAACCTCCACGCAACTCGACTGGGCTCTTTGTCCTGCTCAGGCCTTTTCAAGATACTCATCTCCCCCTGTTATTAGTAAAATTGGCTAGGGATCAATAGAATTTTTTTAAAAAAATCACCTCACTAAATATCTACCGCCGCGAAATTACCTTTTTCCTGATGCCCACCAAATGTTCCGTAATGGCTTCTGTATCAACATCGCAGTCTAATGGTATACTTCCTACCAATCTAACGTAAGCAAACACTTCCAGGAATTCGTCCAATGTAATATTCTTATAAGGTGTTTCCACATAGCTTTCATTGAGAAGGACACAAGTCTTTAAGTCTTTAGCTCCTGGGGAATGTTTAATATAGATTGGATTGTCAGTCACGAACACATCCTGTAAGAAAATCCAAAAAATTGAGTTGTATTTTAGACAACTCAGATCATCTCCTCATGATGGTTGGTCTAAGTCTTGGGACAACTTAGAGAGACCATCTCTATAAGCAACACACCAAATTTAATGTCGTTCACTACCCTTGTCACAGCTAAAGATCATTAAGAATGGGAAAACGGTCATTTTATTCCAATCGCTGAAGCTCGAAATGTTCTTGTGTTGGGTGCTGCGGAGTGCCTGGCCCTTTAAAAGGTGATCTCACTAATAAAATCAACCTGACCCTACAATTTTAAAATATTCGAGACAATAATGTAAAATCTCAAAATCCTTTAGTATGAATGTCATACTTGGAAAATGTCCCAATCAATATCTAGACAACTTCAAACTTTTATCAACTGTCACCCCGTCTCCAACAAAACATCCTAAAGATATACTAAGAATCATGCAACGAAAATATGGTCCTATCGGACACGCTCTCAGAAGATAGAACAATTTTTCAAAAGAAGCTCCAAATTGGAATCTCCAAGGAAGAAGAAAAGCCCTACACACACCCTTGGGATTAATCTGTAATTGACGAGATCGATTGATTTAAGGACGGGCACCACAACATCTTACTACGGGACTCACTTGAATATGTCGTTTAAGTACTATCTCAGCATTTCCAGCATCATCGTCATCAACAAACAAGACAATTCCGTACAAATCGATTTCTGTTGGATAGTTATAATCACTCAAATCATATTCTGGTTCAAATCTCTTAAGATCAGAATTATTTTCATCTGCAGGTTCCAGACAATCTGCACGAAGATGGAAGCCTATCAAATAAACTGTGTCTTGATATTGAACACCATAGAGTCCTCCTACACATGAAGATTTTATATTCTGTAAACGCTATAACAAAAAAAATATCAATCAATAATGTCATCATCACTTCGATCGTAGTCGGATATAGTGGACTGTAGATCCAAAGCAGACGTTATTTGCTGCTAAAGTTTCTAATTGTCATCAAACATCTAAACTTGAAATCTAATAAGTGGCATGGGCCCCAAACCAGGACAATCACTGCAATATAATTGCGCCAGTAGCATAATAATATTGCAGAGTTGCTTTCTGCATTATTATCAGCTTGTCCCGTGAGGATGTCACCCTCAAGTAGCATCTCACAATCTCAAGTATGACCTATTTCCACTACAGAAATTAAAAAGTCATAATTGGATTGAAGAAATTACGCCTTTATCATAAACCTTCGGTTTACATCATCGTACTCCAGGCCAATAAGTTACATCTCATTAAAATATCATCTTAGTCTGTAGAGATCATAAATCTTGGGTATCTAAATTTGATAATGTATGATGTGGCACTGACCAAATTTGAAAGAATGTCACAAATTTACAAATGTCAATAAGCAATCTCACATCCATCAGGATCTGTTAAGATTTCAAATAAGTATATAGGTAAAAAGCTGAGTTACACCGCATGCAATAATTATATTTAGAGGAAAACCAGTAATCCCTGACGTAACTCATGTTGATAACAACTGATAAGAGCTATGAACGTAGAATCAAGTTGTTTGGGCTTACCTCAATTAATTTGGAAATAATTTTTATTTTAGGAGGCATTCTATTATTGAAACGAAAAAAAAAAAAAAAAAAAAAAAAAAAAAAAAAAAAAAAAAANAAAAAAAAAAAAAAAAAAAAAATAGAAAAAAATAACAATAATTAAAAAGTGCCTAATTAATATTAATATAGGTATTTCAGTAGTTTAATTTCTTTAACATAACAAAAACAGACCAAGTCTTTTTTTGAAATTTGGCGTTTGGTAATACCTAAATAATAAATTAGAAAGTTGTTTACCTCAGTGGTTTACCTTTTTGTGACTAGGATGAGAGAATAAGAGGAAGTATCAAATTATTATTTTCTTGAAGCAATTTTTATATTTTTTAGAATGGGATTGAGCTCAGTGCCGGAGTCATGTATATTTTTAAGCTAAAACACTGAGCAAATTAATTAGGTAATAATCTTATTTTATTTTAATAAGATTAAATTCATGACTAAATAAACTTTCATGCATGAAAAATATTATTTTTGGTCAGGTATCCTAGGTACATTCCCAAAATAAAAATCTAAAAAAATACATGGTTTACTTATAACAAAATTATTACTTACCTATTAATTAATTAAATTTTGTGCAGTAGGATCCAGAATACCAGGTGTAGAGTAACTATTAATAGTTTCAGTGGAGGGAGCCAAGTTATTACTAGTTGAAGTAGAATTTTTGATAAAGGTAGGTACTTAGATAGTATTTTTTTGCTTTATAGCTAATCAGCATTGGAATACTAAGCTCCAATTAGATACGTTGGTACTGCGAAATGGAGGATACCGCGGGGCACACATTTTTTTGAGTACGAGCGATGGGGGTATCAGCGTAATCAGATAGAAGCGCGATTGGCAGCGAAAATAGATAGGAACAACGTCATTAATATCATGTTGGAGGCTGAATCAAAGTGAACGGAGCTGAAGAGATTTGTTGAGGCGGTTTTAATACAGAAGGAGGATGGCGAGCGAGAGGAGAATAGGAGAGCACTAGCAGAAAATCTATATTTTTTGTTTACCTGCTTCCACTTCCTTCCTCCTTTCCCGAAGATGTTCCAGTTTTGTTCTTTTGTTACTGTAAATCTTTGCATAATTTTCTGCTCTCGTATTATAATTATTTTAAAATGTCATTATTATGTCATTTACTTGGTTGAGCTTCGGGAGGCAAAGGAAACCTCATTACTTTGGGGTCTCCTCCCTCTTCCACTCCCTGGGGTCTCCTCTAATCACAGAACAGACATAACGTTAATATATATTCAAAGTCTCTAACGAGTGGTGTATATTAACCCCACACTGTCTATGGGCACTTTGTTCATATTCGTTCTTCCTATCCTTCTCATTGTCTTTGCTGGTGGTGTATATTAACCCCACACTGTCTATGGGCACTTTGTCCATATTCGTTCTTCCTATCCTTCTCATTGTCTTTGCTGGTGGTGTATATTAACCCCACACTGTCTATGGGCACTTTGTTCATATTCGTTCTTCCTATCCTTCTCATTGTCTTTGCTGGTGGTGTATATTAACCCCACACTGTCTATGGGCACTTTGTTCATATTCGTTCTTCCTATCCTTCTCATTGTCTTTGCTATCAGGATGTCGGAGCACACTGGGTGGGACAGCAGAGAATTTCACCTGCTGTCCCACCCAATGTGGAAGCAAAAAAAAGAGTGACTAAAATAATATTTTACTATTTAAGACAACATGTAAAGCGGCAAAAAATTACACTGAGCTTAGCGCTAAATTTTGAAAACATTTATAAATACATTATTTTAATAAATATAAACTAGAAAATTCGTTTTTTCATTAATATCAAATTTCAAATTGTAGAACCAGTGTGGAAACGGCTTCATTTCATAAGTAAGTTACATTTAATAATAAGCTTCCTCGCGATGGTTAGTTTCACACACCAGGACAACCTAGAACGCAACTGTGATAGTTCCAGCTAAGGGCCATTTGATAGTTCCAGCATTGGGCCATTAAATTGCTGTCACATCAATACTAACTCAGCAATCCACATAATTTTCCGTCTAGGTGCCATCAAACATGATATATTAAATGTAATGTTGATGCAATCATTTTACCTACAAATGTTGTTTAAATGTATTGCTTACCGGACTTCTGAAAAGATGTATTATTCTTTGACAAGGTATTTTTTTACTATAATTTCGGTAAAACTTCCGAATCGCGGCTTTTTCGATTTTTTTTTTTTGAAAATGGCCTATTTTCAAGAAACTTTAACGAATTTTTCGGGCGCGAGGTGTTTTGCGTTGTTTTTTAACGAGTCTTATGGACCCATAAATCGAGGCATGGCCGATCAAAACGTTTCCTAACCTCTCTGGGGAAGCGTTAAGATGAACGTCCCCCTCAAGCCATTTTTTAAAAAAAGGTAATTTTTCGAAAAAGCCGCGATTCGGAAGTTTTACCATAATTCAATCTGAGTTTGATATACACAGACGTCTTCCTCTTGTTTTAAATAAGGCCGAAAATGTCTTCATTTTAGTTTATGTCCAAATCTCCTCTATTCTAACAGTTTTACACCAAATAGGTACAGCAAACCAAAAATGTAGCCACTGAGGGGAGCAAGCCAGTTTTATTATGTGTCAGTCCTAAGCCCGTTTGAATACCGAAGGTTTGGTTTTAGCAGGGGCATCTAACTTTAAAAAAACTCTGCTTCATTCGAAAGATGAGAAAAATCATCTGCAAAATTCAGTTTCTATGGATACTGTGAGGAGCAAGCGAGGGTTATCGTGCCAGAAAAGGCTACATCTAAAAAGAGTTGGTACAGAACAAAAGGTTTTTAAGGAAAGCAACGCCGACCGAAAATAGTATTGGGAATAGGCGAAGTTAAAGAAAAAGTGTTACAGTAAACCAATATTAGCTGTCAAAATTACATCCATTTGGAGTTTTATATTATCTGTATCATTATCAGAGTTGACTGATTTCAGAGATTTGATCATTCAGCTTAAGCTGGTACAGACAGTAATCAATATGTCAATATGGTTCCATCAATGTTAATTTTTTTTCTTGATTATAAATATAATTACAAGACATACATTACACAGAAGTCTCAGTGGATTATCTTTCATTTTTGTTCATTATTTTCAATAATGAATCTTTGTAGTAGACACGAAAAAAATACCCCCTGAAAATTTTACATTTTTCCAAAAAAAATTAATTCTACGTTCGTGTCAGTTAGTATCCATCACAGGTTTTGTATTTTTACTTTATATAGCTATACAAAGTAGGTACAAGTACAAATTTACTTGGAGTCGATATTGTTATAAAAATATAAATTAATGTGTTATCGTTAGGGGTATTGTTATTGCACTGTTTCAGCAGCACAGCCTTACAGGGGCCACTACACTAAACCATCACAGTATTATGTACATATTTGTTTTTTCCGAAATAAATCTGCACAATTCCGAAAAAAATCCGGTTCCAGTACTAGGTCAACTTGAGACAATGAGATGTCTCCGTTCCTTCTTCTTCTTCTTGGCACCCAAATAATATTTAACGACAGCAGTCACTAGATGTTCGGTCGTTTTCGACGATATTCACGATGTTGCCGTATCAAAAAGCATTCAATTAAATGTTTTTATTGTGATTTGGATTTCATTCTTTCATATTGTTTGATTTATCGTAGCTCAACTTTTTCTATAGAACTAATTCAATGCCAGATCTAAGTAGCAACATTTGGAGTAATCCAGTTAAAATCAGCCTCTTCATAGTCGAAACAAACAGGGGGATCTTGTCGTTGGAACTAAAGATAGGTGATCTTTGCCTGGAAAAAAATCCTCGAGTAGACTTGGGACGTAGAACTAATCACCTGTGAAGTTCACTTGATGTCCTGTTTCCCTTTTATTTCAGGCATGACCACTTTAAGATCTTTCAACTGTGATGATATGTTTATATTCAATAATGTAAATTTGGATGCCCTGACAGAAACCTATGGGTTGTCATTTTATATGCAATATTTGGCTCATTGGCCGGAGTATTTCCAAGTTGCAGAGTCACCCAGTGGAGAAATAATGGGTTACATTATGGGTAAAGCAGAAGGTCATGGAGATAAATGGCATGGTCATGTGACTGCCCTTACTGTTGCACCAGACTACAGAAGACTAGGTGAGCTTTTTGATGTAACTAATTATCTTTATTGAACAAACGAAGTGAGTTCTGGTTTTAACAACATGATTTTTCATTACTTTTATGTTCGTTTTATCGAACGCCTTATCCGATATTGATGAAATTTTGTACGGACATTTATTCTGTTCATAGAATTTGCTGATTAGCTGATTTGGATCTTATTGGGCCACACGGTGTCTCATAGTGCCATTTTAACCGATGTAAAATGTAGATAGTGTAGATCACTCTATCTACAGTTTACAGAAGTACTAAATTATAAGTTTTATATTTCAAAGTACTTACATAGGGGGAAACAAAAACAGAAAAAATCTTTCGCCCCGCCGTAATTGGCAATTTCGCCATTTTTTTATTTTAATATATATGGGCCCCTTTGGTTTTTAATTTGGCTTAACGTCTCTTTATTATCTATTGTTCATTCAAGGCGGGGGTTTCACCCACCATTCGCTGGAAACTTGCAAACCAGCTACCCACATTGACCTCACCCAGCATTACGAGGGCGCGGACTCACGTGGATACCCACATGGTACAACCTCGCTGGACGTTGCTTAACTTCTGTGATCAACGGCCATAGACGCTGGCTTCTTTTGGGATCTTGTTGGTTCTCAAAATTTGGAGTTACTCTCAGTCACATATAGAAGGTTCCGTACTAGACCAAGAGGAAAATATTATTTGCTATGTAGATCTAATTCATATAGATCTAGGCGCACGGTAGTGCGCCAGGCCATGTTCCGGCCTAACGTACGCAGTGTGTATATTGACAGGAAACATTCGGTATTTTTTACTCCTCTCATAACTTTGCCCTATTTTATGATAATGAAATCAAGGTTGGTTGAGGTCAGTGTATTCAGCTGGTTTGTAAGTTTCTAGTGAATAGAAGGTAAAACCCCCGTCTCGAATAACATTAGATTTTAAAGAGACGTACCTAAAGCGAAAAGAAAGTCTAAATTGTCCAATTTTTTTTTTGCTGTCGAATTCAAAAACTGATTGCAATTATGATTGTGACCAGTACTTCGAAGAGAGGAGTAGAGTTAAAATCGAACCAATAGCCTCCTGGTTACGAATCCCCGCCTTAAACAACTACGATTGTTTTCTTGCGTAGTAAGTACTTAATGACAAAGGAAATGGTCATCATTGATGATTTCCTCTTTCTTTCACCTTATTCAGGTGTCGCCGCTGAGCTAATGGAAGGTTTAGAAGATATATCAGAAAAGAAACGGGCCTATTTTGTTGACCTCTTTGTACGTGTAAGCAATACAGTGGCCATTAATATGTACAAGCGACTTGGTTATATTGTGTATCGAACAGTGCTTGAGTATTACTCGGGAGACCCAGATGAAGATGCTTACGATATGAGAAAAGCGCTCTCAAGAGATATCCAAAAGAAAAGTGTGATACCTCTAAAACAAGCGGTCCGACCTGAGGATGTTGATAACTTCTGATTTGTTTATTAGGTATTACTGCAGTGTCTTAAGTCAACGATAACACCCCCCATGTTTGTTTTGACTATGGGGTAACTGAGTTCAACTTTTTGATTTTTTAAAAAAGTTACTTCAGGACACTTTTTTATACAGCCATACCATTCCGGAAACGAGAAACTTCTGTCTCTGGCCGATATTCGAACCCATAACCTCCGGACCAAGAGTCAATGGCCTTAAGAACTCGCTCACGGAGATCGACAACTAAGTTACTCCAAATGTTGCTACTTACCTCTGATATTGGACCAAATATATCTAAATGTAGTCTTTCTTTGTGGTAAGGTCGTACGGCCTCTTAAAATTTTTGTGGGTATCACACTATTAGTATTAGTCTCATGTACTAATAATCTCTTAAATCTTTTGTTTGGGTTCTCTGGTCATTAAAAGAAATGCGATTTGAGACAAGAGAGTTTCCATTATGATTCCCAAGAGGTTTTCCATAAGGACAAACATCGGCATCACCGCTTTGAGAAGTGTGTGCAGTTTTTATTATTAAAGTCGGATACTTGTTTAACAAATCTCGTATAAGTACCTAAAATCATTTACTCTAGCTATAATTACAAGATCATTAATATTTAACAAATTTATTTTAGACATCCTATTGTTAACTTCAGAAAACACTACCCTTATTTATGACGGGGATTCGCATTTCACTTCCGACTCGAGTTTCGTCTCGCCAAACATAAAATTGTTTTATGTTGAGTGTCCATTAGTAACTCAGGACCCACGAGATCAGTCATCTGATTTCCCTCATACACAAAGTTTGGAATAGGTTGAGGTATTTACCTTTATTCATTGACGAGTGGCTAAGATTTGTTCATAGGATAGGATTTCTGTTTGATGATTATCTCGGTTTCCTTGAAAATATCTATGAAGAAGACGAAACTCTAATTGGAAGTGAAAAGTAAGCGAGTCCTCGTCATAAATAACGATAGTGTTTTTCGGAGTCATATAATATGTAATATTAATACATATCTGAGCGCACGGCAGTGTGCCAGCCAAGTTCCGGAAAGCACCAGTGTATCTTTATTACTTAAGAGAATTGAGAAGGAGAAACTGCAATATTAAATTTAAGTTTGGGATGAACAGCAGAAAAATTGAACTTTGCCCAAATAATAAATATCACTACTACGTTCATGGGTGGATTTTTTTGGAAGACTGGTTGGAACTTGGCCTTTTTGCAATGATATTTTTTGTGAAGATTACTATCTGTATCTATTTCTATAGCCGTTTTTTCTTTTCTTATTTTTATTATTTTTGCTTTATCTTCCGATATACGAAGTATAGGAAAATAAAGTATTGTATTGGTGATAAATTTCGATGTCATTTTTTTTTCTTTTCTGGACGAAATATGACAAATACATTCCAAAAAATGGGTCTAGAAAAATGTGTGTCCGCCCGTCCAAAAATCGTGTTCGCGCATATTTTAGAGCTGTAGATATATGAGAAATGCCTAAACTTTTGTTGATGAGTGAATCAGTTATCCTATCAGTCAGTGAGTATCCAAAAGTGCCAACATTGAAATTATATATCTCCTGTCCGGGTTAATAATAACTTTTGAAATTTATGCGGTAGTATTGTACAATACTACGGAAAATATTTTCAAAATTTCCATGACGATTCCCTTGTAAAACCAGATATCGGACGGTGTGCAAAACTCGGCGAATTGCTTCGTGTAAAGATACGCTGGTGCTTTCTGGAATTTAGCCTGGCGTACTGTCGTGCGCTCAGATTTACAATTCCAGGGAGGCACATTATATGTTCATAAGATATTTCTCTTTGAAAAGGTTTATACGTTCTCCGTATTGGGAACCCCTGCTCTAATCTAACCTAATGTCTGTGTAAAGTTCATTTGAAAACCATATCAAATCAAACGTGTCAACTAACCACAAAGTTCTGTTACTTGTGCTCAGACAAACTTAGAGTTTTATTTCTTTTAATCTAACTTTTGTTTTAAAATATAGCGCCCCAGGATTAATCTGAAGTACATATACAGAGTGTTCATTTTTAAGGTGTGTCATAGGGAAATTTCACGATTATGGCATAACTCGTAAAGGTCGTAACTACTATTTTATAAATTGAAATTTTTGATGTATCATAGGGAAAATTCACGACGATGGCATAACTCGTAAAGGTCGTAACTACACTTTTATAAAATGAAATTTTTGATGTATCATAGAGAAAATTCACGACGATGGCATAACTCGTAAAGGTCGTAACTACACTTTTATAAAATGAAATTTTTGATGTATCATAGGGAAAATTCTCGATGATGGCATAACTCGTAAAGGTCTTAACTACACTTTTATAAAATGAAATTTTTGATGTATCATAGGAAAAATGCACGATGATGGCATAACTCGTAAAGGTCGTAACTACACTTTTATAAGATGAAATTTTTGATGTATCATAATTAACGATGATGGCATAACTTGTAAAGTCGTAACTACACTTTTATAAAATGAAATTTTGAAATTTAATGAAATGTATCATAGAGAAAATTCACGATGATGACATAAATCGTAAATGGATTAACTACAATTTATAAAATGAAATTTTTGATGTATCTAGCTTTTTTGGCAATTTGTAAAAGGAAAAGTCGGTTTATCATTGTTTGATTTAAGGAGGCCGAATTTTGATTGAAGTTCAAAATTCAATTCCTTTCAATATAATGCAAGAAATGGAAATGATAATTTTTGTATTTTCCTCGCGATGGCCGGTTTTTTGCACCGTGACGACCTTTATGTATGCTGACTGCTCATGATGTAAACCATTTATTCAACCGTCTATCAAAGCCAACCAATCTAGAGCCGTCAGCATTATAGACAGATTCTCTTTGTCTGAAGAGTCGTCAAGAAAGTTAACAAGAACAAAAACAACCTCGTGCACATACCATCACAGTTCGAGCCGAGGGTCATCGAAACTTTTCGGTAACCTCATATCGACTCTTTTCAACAAATTTTTTTCACCCAAAACTCAATCCAGAAATGGGAGAACAGTTGATTTTAAGGGGAACCACCGCTACAACAAAAGCATTTTTGTATTTGAGATGTCTAATGGTTTTCTTTCTTTAATTTCGATATTTGCCTCTGATCAAAAAATCACAAAAATCAGTCAAGCATTATAGCTGCTCGAGAGTTCTTTCAAATTGATCAAAAAGCTCTCTCGAAATAGATCACAAAAAACATCTGAGTTCGCAAGTTATGCCATCGATGTTAAAGTTATAAAGTTACATACATATTTCAGTGACACTAAATACAGGTATCTACCTTTGTACTTTTATCTCAGAAATCGAATGTTTTAGTTTTGGGTTCCAGGGTACCTTTCCGGTAAGAAGTTAGGATTTCAAATCTCTTGATAGGAGTAGTGTTTTAAATTATTAAATTTTATACAATGAATATATTCTAATCTATGTACCTGATTTTACAAATAATGTGCTTGTTCATCTCTTTCAATTGAAATAGTCAATTGTTTTTTAAATACTCGATCATGAAAAACAACTTGACAACCTGAAGTACACCAAAAGTTGAGAAGTACTGAGTTACTTCAATTTTAGAAGAAAAAAGCCACATGCATACATAGTGAGCTAAATAAAAGCCTTTAAAAAGGTCAAAATAATTAAAATACGACAAATACATACTTTCAGTTTTTTATATCTTTTTTTTAAAAAAAAGAATGAAAATATTTATTTTACAAATACTTAAATAGAAATCAATTACATTTTAAAAAAATACAATAATTGAGAAATTACAAACTTATAGTTCGTATTTTAAGTGTTGAGACCACAGAGGCAAACGTTTTGTTTACATGTACAGAGTGTTCAGAATGAACAGTCATTCTCCCCCTAACCTTTGAATGGATTAGATTTTTGAATTTTGTAAAGCTTTAGGCTCTAGGGGCAGAAAAAGACCAATCAAATGGTTATGGTGAGATTCAAGTGACTTTTCTTGACAAAAAGTGTCGATCTCCAAAGAAATTTAAATGGAATAGCATAAATACTTTTCATACTATTTCATTTTCTTAAAAAATCCGGAGCAGAGCTAAAGGGGTTTAGAGGTTGATTTCGTTACACCCTGCGTAAAAAATATGGAAATTTTACTTATTGTGTTGCAAAAAAAGTTTCTGATCTACGTAAATCATCAAAAGTCCACAATTCGTTGAAACTAGTCATTTTTGAGTAGAAATTCTGAAGTAAGGTGGTGATTTAGGTGACAAGTAACCTAAATAAAGAAACATTTTAGTACAAAAATTTTAATTTTCTAATTTTTTCGCAACAGAGTCAGAGGAATAAGATTTTTTTTTGAAAATTTAAAATAATTGTAGATTTACTGATCGTGTGAATAAATGATAAATTTACCTACTGATTGTGTGAATAAATGATAAATGTACCTACAGATCTTGTGAATAAGTGATAAATTTACCTACTGATTGTGTGAATAAATGATAAATTTACCTATGATTGTGTGAATAAAAGATACATTTACTGATCGTGTGAATAAATGATAAATTTACCTACTGATTGTGTGAATAAAAGATATATTTACTGATCGTGTGAATAAATGATACATTTACCTACTGATTGTGTGAATAAAAGATACATTTACTGATCGTGTGAATGAATAATGTTCCTGACTGTATACTCTTAATATGAAAATTGAATATTCTGATCAAGTAAGCTCTCTTTTAGAGAAGATTCAATATTGAATCAATAAACAATTTTGATCCACTATCCAGGGAGTCATATAGGTATGTATCCAGACTATGCAGGGAGTCATATACTATCCAAGGAGTAATACTGTTCAGGGAGTCATATGCTAACTGGAAGTCATAAACTAACTAGGGAGGCATATACTAACTAGGGAGTCATATACTATCCAGGGAGTCATATACTATCCGGGGAGTCATATACTATCCAGGGAGTCATATACTATCCAGAGAATCATATACTAACCAGGGAGTCATATACTAAGGGAAGGTCTTTTCTTCCTGTTGTCACCATGATTATTCTTATTATAATTTTTTCCAAATAATGTGCCCAAAACTTTTGACACTGAATTGACTCCCAATTTTCTTCTTATTGGGAGAGCTTTTAACATTTGAACAGATCGAGCTTCTCGTAATAAAGTTTGGAACGCTAAGGATACTCCAGCGAAGTTTTCTGCGGCGCTTACTTCATAAAATTGACATCCATAGGCTAATGACAATTCTTGACCTTCATCTACACAAATGGTTCTGAAACATACAAAAATAAAATCTGGTGTGAATATCGCACGACTTTCCTTATCTATAAAAAAAGAAAAAAAAATATTGTAATGGGCTGAAATTTTTCGATGTCGAGTTTTAAATGCCGTCTGGCGACCACCAGACAATTACTTTTGACTGTTTTAAGTAAATAAAATGAAAAATCATATTGTAATGGGCTGAAATTTTTCAATGTCGAGTTTTAAATGCCGCCTGGCGACCACCAGACAATTACTTTTGACTGTTTTAAGTAAATAAAATGAAAAATCATATTGTAATGGGCTGAAATTTTTCAATGTCGAGTTTTAAATGCCGCCTGGCACCCCCCGGCAATTACTTTTGACTGTTTTAAGTAAATAAAATGAAAAATCATATTGTAATGGGCTGAAATTTTTCAATGTCGAGTTTTAAATGCCGTCTGGCAACCACCAGACAATTACTTTTGACTGTTTTAAGTAAATAAAATGTGATCTTTTTGTGATTTTTCATTTTATTTACTTAAAACAGTCAAAAGTAATTGAAGATCAAAACATACACAAAAAGAAAGAAAACAAAGCAAACCAAATCCAAATACAGCAATGCAAAACAAAAGAAGACCCACATCGTCCCGGAGCGATCATCCTCATTGTGGTGTTCTTTTGGCTTGTAATTTCGGCTACAACAACAACAACAACAACAACAACCAAATCTAATCTGGGGGGAGCAGTTGATTGGTTAACTTGGTCTGTACTCAAACAATCTGATTTGCTCTGTTTGTTCACAATAAAAATTTGTCTCTTGATCTCCTGCTTCACTATACATCAACCTTCATCCTCAGAGTGTTTGCTCTCAGTGATGTATAGTAAACAGTCTAACGTAGCCCCCGAGGGGAGCAAGCCAGCTTCATTAGGTGACGGTCCAAAGCCCGAGTATTAGGTATGGTGTTAGAAAGGACATCCAGCCGTTAAACCAATTATGAAAGGTCATTAGTAAAATGCGAGTATATGTATACTTGACGTTCTCTAGGCAGAATTCGTGAAAACTGCCAAAAAGTAGGAAAGGTACATTCGATTTTATAAAGTGGGCGCGGGGCGACATTCCATGAATAAAATTATATAAGTAGGTAACACATTTCAATATCTAGCTCTTTCAGTTCTATTTTTATGCAGGATTATTCAGAACTGCTGAAATGCCGCAAAAACCGCTAGATTCCATTTCAACCAAAAGTGTCGTTGCGAAAAAAATTTATGTTGGAGTGAATTTCTAGCTTTTACTTTTACCGTTATCTTTTTATGTTAGAACCGTCATAAATTATTTGGCAATTCGCTTTCAATCAAAAAGTTCGTGGTTCGCCCATAAAATATAATATCAAATTTTGAGGGGTGGTTTTTTTCGTGACGATTCCAAAGGTTAATTATTGAAAATAATAAACCAAAAAGAACATGCATACGAAATTTCAAGTCTCTAGCACTTGCCGTTTTCTGGACTGTCTTCGTACTTCAGAGGTCATTCGTTAGTGTTTCCCGTAACATCTTCATTTCAACCAATTACTTTGAATTTACAGTTGTTCTTTGTTAAAGTTTGATTGAGGACAGACCTTTGCAAAGCATTTGACCTCGTAAATCTCTAACTAATCATGATCACAATAAATACAATAGGTGTGTTCCCTCACAGGACATTTCTATTTGGAACATAGAATAATGATCAAGCAAAACGATAGTTTTGTAACGCCAAAGAAAACGAAACGAGCGTGTAAAGGTGACACTAAATCCATATCACTTACACTAAGGGGGGTTTTAGGGTTTAAAATCAGCTGATTTAACACCTAGTTTTTTACGTTCTCCCCAATGTTCAATATTTTTGTTTATCATCAACTTTCAAGTTACGTAGGATCTAAAAGCTCTGTAAATTTGCATATAGATTTATGATATTACTGGCTAAAAAAAAAAAAAAAAAAAAAAAAAAANAAAAAAAAAAAAAAAAAAAAAAAAAAAAAAAAAAAAAAAAAAAAAAAAAAAAGATAT
Organism: Pachypsylla venusta; assembly: GCA_012654025.1. Classification (NCBI taxonomy): domain Eukaryota; kingdom Metazoa; phylum Arthropoda; class Insecta; order Hemiptera; family Aphalaridae; genus Pachypsylla; species Pachypsylla venusta. The sequence continues at coordinate 13,446,139 of CM022879.1, read as the reverse complement.
TTTACGTTTCAAGGTACGAATTAGAAATCGAAATAAAGAAAAAGAATAAAAAAATCCTTTCATTTCCTTACCTTATAGGTACTACTTTTATCGTTGGCCGATTTGAATCAAATATGATATGTACGCTCCATTTGGGGTCTATTGTGCCCCGAAACTTTTTGTCACTACAGTCACATATGTAGACACCCCAAATTGGACCTGCATACTAAATTTCATCAAAATCGATCCACGCTAAGTGGCCAAAGTCAGTGTAAGACCAAAGAATGGATTTTTATTCGATTTTTGGATATCTTAAAACGTAAAACATATCATTTTTTATGATTCCAAATTTTTAATAATAAAAATTATACCTAAACCTTAAAACTACTTCAAATTTGATATTTTACGTTTCGAGTAGGTAGAATCCTTTTGTAAAACAAAATGAAAGAATTGTGGGATGTATTTGAGATCTGTACTATAAACAGGGCCAGAGTTATTCCAAATTGAACTTTTGGATACTTTTCTTTTTCTTCAAGTTTTGCTGAAAGTATGAATTAAAAGAGAAAAGCCCTCTGTCTCGAATTAAAACCAACATTTTGTTTTTTTTTTTCGTATTTTAAAACCGTACTCCGGATCTTTGCTCCACTCAGGGTTGGAGCAAAGATCTTTTTTTTTCATATTGGTAAACATCATTGATAAGACATTAACACTGGAGTCATTTTTGTCCGAAACGTGAGACTTTAATCTCACATAGACACAGAGTTATGATTGAAAAAGAGGTTAAAAGCTCAGCTAGGTACAACATAGAATATAACTCCGCCCCACTTTGAGTAACCATCTCAAATGAACCTCTATTTTTTATACTTTTCAAAACTGTAATTAGAAAGGTTCTATTTAAGATTTCAAAGTTGACCCCCCCCCCTGAAACATACCCTGAAAGTGCCAAAAATTTTAATACCACTATAAAAAATTTCCCCTTTAGATAAAGAATACTTGTTTCAGTGTTTTTCGAAATTAAAATCCGTCCTCAAGATATTAAGCTCCGCTCCTTTTTTGGGACACCCTGTACGTAGATTGCTTAGATATATAAAAATACTAGCTGTTTGCCAGTGCTTCGCCACGGCATCGGCATCGGCATCTAGTTTGGCGCCTTAAGCAGTCTGACGATATTTACTGGCCATTCTCTTTATTTGCATAAATCTTTATAACATTATAGCTGTTAGCCCGTGCTTTGCTACGGCCTCTAGCTTGGCGCATTAGAGGCATGGCCTTCCCGTTTAGGAATATAAAAAATAGATAAAAACCTATTCGCAGACCTACCGAATGTACATACAAAATTTCATTGAAATCGGTTAAGCCGTTTTGGAGGAGTATGATGACATAACAGGAGAATTTTATAGATATAGAGAAGATTATAATAGCCAGAGTGAACAGCAGTTAATCAGCTCACTGCTCATGTCGGTATGGGCAGGGTTTTTAATTAACTGATGGTCCTAATCGATGATGTTTTATAATCTGGAAACTTGGAGCAAACATTGTGCTTGTATTGCTATGATAATCTTTGCTCTAATCTCTATTGTTTGTTCGCTTAGGAGAAGACTCAGTGTGGAATTTACTGTCAATATTAATATCAGCCATGCTCTGCTTATCTGGAAGTGTGTACAATAATACTGGCCTCACATTGGACCAACAGCAAAGTGCAACTTTTAATACTGGAATCTCTTCAAATTAATTTTTATCCCCTCTCTATACTTGAAACTTTGGGTGTTATTTTTTGAGAGCTAATAGTAGTTATTGTTTGAGAGCTGATAATAGTTATTGTTTGAGAGCTAATAGCTAATAGTAGTTATTGTTTGAGAGCTAATAGTAGTTATTGTTTGAGAGCTAATAGTAGTTATTATTTGAAAGCTAATAGTAGTTATTATTTGAGAGCTAATAGTAGTTATTGTTTCCAAAAATCACTATTATTTCTTGGTTGTGACATACTGGGAGTATATACCAACCATAAGTCGAAATTTCCATGTAAAGTGCCTACTCTTTAGCTGTAACTCTTTCCTGACGCAGTAACTCTAACTTGCTTCTCACAGTATCCATAGAAACTGCGTAGTTTGAAGCAGAGTTTAACTAAAGGCTGGATGCCCTTCCTAACACCAAACCTTCTATATTTGTACGGGCTTAGGACCGTCACGTAATGAAGCTGGCTTGCTTCCCTCGGTGGCTACATTCCGAGTGTCTCTTTCTCTAGAGTTTGGCTCTTTTATGATGTTTCTTCTCCAACTAATTTAGAAAAAGTGAAAAATGAAAATAATTTGTAATTTTGTATGTTGGTTTTTCAGAAAGATAGAATGAAAACTATTTTATTTTTAATATTTAAGTTAATTTGGCTGAATCCCAAAAAATTGTTAGCCACTTTTGGTGCGCTAATTTCTACAGACGTCTGGTGCGCTAACACCGAGTATAACATCGCAATAATATAATACACGCTAAGCTTGGTCAAACTGGTACTTTTTGTCTAATGTCGCTTTTATATGGTGTCAGATTCCCAAGTGATGCTTGAAATCGGTTCAGTATCCAGATAGTTTGGTTGTACACACGGTTCACGTTTTTCTTCCGGCTATCTTTATCACAATCTTTTATGAGTGAAGACCATCTTAGACCTAAGACAATGCAACTCGAATAGCCTGTTTGTTGCAGATAATAATTATGAGATTCCCACAGCTAGTTGAACATCTTGTTGATATTGTCAAAACTCCACAAAGAAGGAATGTCCTCCGTGTGTCCAGTTTTATGCACCGGGACGATCTGCCGGTCAAAGATCATGCATAAACGTGGTACAAAGTGCGCATGCATAGATCCGCAATCCATATGACTCTGCGCACTTTGTTTAAACTTAGTTTTTCATTAATTTGCTGCCACAGCGTGGAATTTATTAATGGATACCAGAACTTTGCAGAAACAAAATCGCAGATCTTTTAGCAAAGGAAGTTGAGAAATCTAATTTCATTTGACCGAAGCTTGTTCCCCAAGGTTGCCAAAATGTTTAATGAGAGTTAGTATCAGACTTTGGTTGCAAGATGAAGCAAACAGAACTTGAATAAACTGCGTTGGGATGAATCACTATATTCGATAATAGATTGACTGCAAGAGATACTTCAACTTAGGAGATCCAGGTCCTAAATCGGCTTCTCATAAGCTTGTGAATCTACTCTAAGGACATGACCTTTCTGGAAATATTTGCATAAATTAGGACTCTCCCAATATGAACATGTTGAATTTATACTCTGTAGCCTGTTAGAAGAAACGGCCACTCTTTGAATGTAAGGCACTCAGTCACAAAAGGTCTAGGATCTTTTTTAGCACCGAAGACTCCCAGAACACATGAATACCTGGACTTACAATAATCCTAATGGTTTCTCTAAAACGAAAAATCCCCGTCAGTGTTTCTGCACTCATCACGATTTTATTTTGAATAATTAATTTATTTTAAATGTTAATACAGAAGAAATAATAAATGACTACCTGCATGATTGTGACAACTGATCTTCTCTTGGTCAAGGTGTGGTGCTGCCCCCAGCGTGTCATATCGTGCTACCGAATGTATTTGAGAATGAATGGCTATCTGCATGATTTCGATAACTGACCTTCCCTTGGTCTGGGTGTGGTGCCGCCTCCAGCTTGCCATATCGTGCTACCGATCTACCGAATGTATTTGAGAATAAATGGCTACCTGCATGGTTTCGACAATAATTGATCTTTTCAAGGTGTGGTGCCGCTTCCAGCTTGCCATATCGTGCTACCCATTTACCGAATGTATTTGAGAATAAATGACTATTTGCATGATTTCGACAACTGATCTTTTGGTGAAGGTGTGGTGCCGCCTTCAGCGTGTCATATCTTGCATCTTGCTACCGATCTACCGAATGTATTTGAGAGTTTTAAACTTAAATTTGAGGCATTTACATTATTTTACAGATTAGCAATTGCCGGCTTTTTGCAAGATAAAAACAAGCCCCTATTCATGTTTTGTTTGAGAAATGGGCTGAAAGTTTGTTTTGTGTTTGTGGGTATTCTAAAAAAGTTAATCAATTTTCTACTCCAAGAGGGAGTGTCTGACAAACTTTTTTGTTCGTCTTGGACTTGTTATACCAACTTTTTCAGACAATGTTTATGAATGTTTAACCCTTTTACATCCAATCATCAGTCTCATTCAATATTAAAATCTAGACCTGCCTTTTGTGACCGACAAGATTGTTTCAGATTTGCCTCAGTATGTGATCCAGGAGGAACGGAGGAAAAAGTTTATCCTTGCGACATCGTGATAAGAAAAAGCAATCATATCAGGGTGGATCCAGAGGGAGGGGTCAAGGTTGTTTCAGATTTGCCTCAGTATGTGATCCAGGAGGAAGGGAGGAAAAAGTGTATCCTTGCGACATCGTGATAAGAAGAAGCATTCATATCAGAGGCGGATCCAGAGTGAGGGGGTCAAGGTTGTTTCAGATTTGCCTCAGTATGTGATCCAGGAGGAACGGAGGAAAAAGTGTATCCTTGCGACATCGTGATGAGAAGAAGCAATCATATTAGGGGCGGAACCAGAGTGAGGGGGTCAAGGTTGTTTCAGATTTGCCTCAGTATGTGATACTTGAGGAACGGAGGAAAAAGTGTATCCTTGCGATATTGTGATAAGCAGAAGCAATTATATCGAGGGCGGATCCAGGGGAAGGGGGGATTCTAGGAAATGTTATACTTATAGTTAAGATTATGCATTGTGTTAATGAGGAATGGTTTTATCCTCAATTCGAATAAACGGCAATTTTAGTCATTTTAGAGTTTTCTCTCCAACACTTGTTCCGATGTTAGGGTTAGGTAGGTCAATGTCATAATTTACATTAAGAAGAACCAGAAGGTAAACATTATAAGTTTCGTTTGCAATAAAGAAAACAAGTTTAACGAAAAATAGCATTTCTTAAAATCACAAATAAATGTAAAAAATACGCAGAAATTCCTGCGCGAGATGGGAGGGACATCCCCCAGTATCCACCACTGATTCATATGATGGTTGTAGATCTCCTTCGAAAAATGGCATACCTAAATTTATAAAATGCGAAATTACGTGTTGGTTTGATTCATTGAAAATTGAGTAAAATTATATATTATTTTCGAAAATATAACTCTCTTTAAATTAAGGAATGTTTTAAAATTGTCTCTATGGTTTTAGTCAAACATCATTAATATTTCGGCCATCTTTTCACGGCGGTTCGACACAGAATTGGAAATCATATCTAAACAAAACATTGATACAAAAGAAATGGCTTATCCAAATTAGGTCCAATCTTGACAATAATAATGATGTACACTAAAAAAATCTTAAGCCATTGAAATTTGCTTTCAAGGAACGCATCAGTAGAATAATGGAACTGTAACTAATAAAACTCAATGTAAAAATAAATATTTGTTTAGCCAAAACGGTAAGAGATATCGAAAAATTGATGAGAATGGACCCCCCGCGACTCCATATGCTGAAACCCGAGAAAAATTATCATAATTCAAAAATGTCTAACCGTTTTTGAGTTACGGCCGATTTTTAACCGAATTTAGCCGGTCATGGTCCGATATCTTGACAACATATCAACTCAAAGCGAGAAATTTTAGGTCGCCTTTTAAACCTGAATTTAGGACATAGTTTGCAAAAACTACCCAGCCGTTTCCGAGTTATGGCCGATTTTTTCCGATTGTTGTAAGGGATTCATAAAATAATATTAGTACGAGAACGAAGGGTTCCTTTGGGACACATTCTTTTCAGTTTAGGGTCGCTCTATCCTTAATTCAAATAATAGGATCGTATAGCCACGGAACTCTGAAACCAGGGCCGTACCCAAGATTATTTTTCAGGGGGGGGGGGTCCGAGGCATTGACAGCCAAGCCAGGACTACCACCTGAAAATGATTATCATGGAAGGTGATGTTCTTTTTGTTGTTGTTGCTGATGTTATTGTTGTTCATGTTGTTTCTGCTATTGTTGTTTTTGTTGTTCGTGTTGTTGTTGCTTTTGCTGTTGTGTTTGTTGTTGCTGTTTTTTTAATATTATAGGTCACGTGCAAAGTAGAGTATTTTCATTAAAAAAATATTAAAATTTCGGGGAGGGGGGCCCCCCTGGATACCGTCTTGTTTAAAACATTGGATTTTGTGTTGTGGTCCACTTTTAGAGTTTGAATAGGTTAAAGATATGCAACTCGTATTGGCATATTCTAATTACTAAGCAAAAACTAATAAAATTGTTAAAATGGTAGGCAGCTCCTTGTAGAATAAGGTCAGACAGTGAGGTCACAGGCTCATCCGATGGTAATGAGAAAAAATTACTCATTTTGAACTTAAAATGTAGACTTTTACAAGTCGTCTTTTATGATTTTATTGCATTATGATGTATTCACATTTCACATTGAGATAGGTATATTATTATCTTTCTGAGAACACTTCGCGCCCTACAAGATACCTGTCCATCTGAAATGTAGCCAAGATCAAGTCTGGATTTGATTTTAGAGCAACTGTTGGAAGGCACCGAATTAAGTCCGTATCACACTATTTGTCATGATTGCAAAATTTTGGCACAATTTATTTGATGTATATTTGTTGAATTTGTGTGTTTGATATATTTTATATTTGTGCCCCTATCACACTATTTGATGAGACTTTCAAATAAAATTATTTACTTTCAAATAATATTGAATGTGATAAATAATATTTATCTTTAGAATTTTAATTTTATTTACAGGTATAAAATACCTCATCCAAAGCATGGGAAGAAGGTAGAGTTCCCATCCCACTCCCACTATTTCTTTGTTGGAGGGAAAGAGAAATATTTTGTTTGTTTTTATGAGATAAAACAAATAAAATATTAAAGCAAATATATTTGTTTTTATATGATTTTTTTTAATTGTTGTGTATTATACCATAGCAAAGCAACCGGATAATAAAAATAATTTTGAGTTTTTCTCCTTTTCTTGTTTATTTTCTTTTTCTTCAATTGTGTATTTTCGATGATTGTGGACTTGGGTGTTCACAGACACCTCAGAAATATTTTTTAAAGGTAAGTTTAATAAAATAGTTTACAAAAAAGATCAAATGTCAGTCTTTGTCATGCGTTTAAAACCTATCAGACTATTTGGCCACTTTTGTGGTTGATCAAATACAATCAAATAGGGAATTTAATCAAATATATTTGTCGATCAAACTGTTTGATATTAAAAAATGACAAAATTTGGCATCATGACAAATTATGTGGCATTGTGACAAATAGTATACTGTTTTAACTACACATACAAAAAAAAATGCTTGGAACCCTATATATGTGACCCTATATATAGTATGTAGGCCCCAAATGGACCTACATACTACATTTCCTAAAAATCGGTCAGTGCCAAATATGTCCATCGCGGCAGACGGCGGAGTACGGATGGTGTACGGGGTGCGTATACGAGCGCATTTCTTTATTCGATTTTTGATTTCTACACTTGGAAACGTAAAATAACAAATTTTGAGGGGAGGGTATTTTTTTCGTGACGATTCCAAAGGTTCATTATTAAAAATAATAAACCAAAACTGCGTTGAAATTCATTGTTAGCAATATAATGCATTAACACTTGTAAGCAGGTAATTGGTTTAAGGTTTAGATCAATTTTATATGTTGATATTTTCAAATGCCCGAAATTCATTATTGTGGATCAGCAAAGTCCAATAAAATTTATACATTTCAATCTATCAAAATCCTTCAATATTTGACCTCACGAGCCCTATAATATACAGAAATTCGGTAACCTGTCCACGTTTTGGGAAGAAAAATACCCCAAAAACAGGGTCACTCTGTATATTTAATATAATCATTAAGATGTGATTATCCTTTCTTTCATATATTCAACATGAATATCTCAAGATCCATTGCACCCATGAATGATTTTTGGGTTACTTTTATTTACCCGAACTAGGTCATTGAGCAATGAGCACCCGGATCCAACAGAATTTCATTTGATTTGATTAATGACTGTGTACAAAGCGAAGCGCATCCAGTGGTCGACCTTGGCAGAGACAAGAATTAGGGCAATGCGGGACTGAGGGATTAAGATCATTAGAGTCCCGAGATAAAATCATTACTATATTTTTCTGTATGTGTATGTATCAGATAATGACTTCAGGTAGAAATGAAGGGTCTTTTTTAAAAAAAGACTGTAAATAATATAAATTTTCTGGAATAGGGGTACAATGTTAGTTCGCCTCCACGTGGTGTACGCCTTGGATAATTCCAGGGTACACCACGCTATGCTAAAAAATGCTAAAAACATGGTGGTGGGTTTATTAGACATTTTTCAAGACAATTTGATTTTTCTGATATTTTGAGAGTGGAGGGGGTTTACCGAATACAATCAATTATTGACTGAATGAAGTCAGATCTAGTTTTAACTCTACGAAATTAAAATGCTATGCTAAAAAATGCTAAAACACGGTGGTGGGGTTTATTAGACATTTTTCAAGAAAATCTGATTTTTCTGATTTTTTGAGTGGAGGGGGTTTACCGAATACAATCAATTATTGATTGAATGAAGTGAGATCTAGTTTTAGCTCCACTATTTTTTTAAAATAACGCTTGAATACCTCGTCAATTTTGATAGAATTTTAGTATGTGGATACTCAGTATATTCATAGCAGTGGCGCACTCAGGATTTTCATTCGGGGGGG
>CM022879.1:13397750-13420142 GCA_012654025.1 Pachypsylla venusta | reverse complement strand
TGCACATATAAGTTTTCCCATCATGTAGTTCTGTGAACTTAATCCATTATGTACGAAATTTCTCGAGATATACAAAAATAAATGGTACCAGGGCCGTACACAGGATTTTTTTTCGGGGGGGGGCTGGGCANGAACATGTGTATTTGTTTATTCCTTGCGTATATAAACAATGTGTGATATGCGATATGATAAGTAAGTAAGCAGCTGTCTGAGAGCACCCTCATGATTCCAAAATATTTGATGTTTATTTGTTGAACTTGTGTGTTTGGTATATATTTATGCCTCTATCAGAATATTTTGACTTTCAAATAAAATTATATACTTTCAAATAAGATTGTTGTGTATTATACCATAAGCAAGAAGATAGGCATTTATCGCTGTAATAAATATAATATATAAATTTGATATTTTCTCTTTTTCCAATACGATTTCTAATCGAAAGTTAATTTTGTTTTTCTTAACTTGTGCATTTTCGAATTCTGGGAGCGTCGGAAATATTTTTTAGATATAAGATTAATGAAATAGACTTTTGAAAACCGACAAACAAAGACAATCATGTTTGTCATGCGTTCAAACACTATCAGATTATTTAGACAAATTTTGGTCATTTTTGTGTTTGATCAAATAAAATCACAAAGCGAAATTGATCAAATATATTTGTCGATCACTGTTTGAAGTAAAAAAAGACAACATTTGTCACAATGACAAATAGTGTGTTTGTACCTTAAGACTTAAGGAAGGGAAAAATCAAAAGTTTAACAGGATGCTACCGTCACAAATGAAAGAGATTTTTTATTTTCCTTTTGTGTTCAATTTACGGTCGGGGTCGGAAATTTTCCGACGTAGTACTTGTGATTTTGGGGCGCAATCAGGGCATATGGGACGTTAGAGCAACTACTTTAATGTGAGTGATATTGGCAGTAATACCAGAAAAAAAGAATTGTTTTGTTACAAAATTGAAGATATTATATTATTAGTACTTGAGGCTCATAGTAATGCTGTGATACCCACAAAATTGTGAACAGGCTGTTGGACCTTACCACAAAGAATCTCTATGTTTATATATTATTAGCTGATTAGTTTTTTTGCCTTATTGGGCCACTTGGTGCCAAATTTTAAGTAAGTGAGGCCTACAGCTTATACAACTACTAGTAGCATTGTTCTTCTGATATGTTTGTGGTCCAAATTGCTCCCGTAAATTGTCATTTGTAGTTGTAGGTATATAAAAGAATAACACGACTCTAAATTGAACAATAAATAATGAAAGCACACAAAAGAAACTTATAGCATAGGTTCAAAAATAATATCTATTTCTTTCTTTCTTCAAAACAAAACTTCAACCTGTTTAACAAGCATGGGAATCTCTGTGAAACTCCCAGCCAATAAACAACAATTAGCAAAACACTGAAAGATATAATAATTGAATTGCAATTTAATCTTTTAGTTTATTGAACAGAGAGAATGTCATAGACGCTGTCATTGAAACTGAAAGTTTAATTTTATTATGGATGTTCTTCAGGAACTTAACAACCAACCAATAAGAGCAAACAGACCTCAGTGACACATCTAAAAAGGAATATTCTTCCTGTTCGGGATAATAAAAAGTGCGCTATTTGAAGATTTAGGGCCATATTATAAAACCCCACCTAAGTGTGAGATGTCACTCCGACTACAAATTAGTGAAGTGGCCACTCGCCCTTGTAAAATTTTTGTTTTTATATTAAAATTACATGTAAATCTTTTAGAACATTTTTTAAAATACAAATCAGACAATCAAGTGGTAGTAGTGACCACTCCTACTCTCACTCAAGTGGAGTTTTAAAATAGGGCCCTCAAATCTGATATTCGCAATATTTACATAGGGTCACACGCTCGACTATGATTGACCGAACTCATAGTTTTTTACAGTTTTTAAGGGATTTCCATTAACTTGGCTGGCCCCAAAAACATTTTTGAAACACAAAATGAAATGAGCTTGATTTGAACCCAAATGATACTTAAAATAAAAATAGACGTCTCCGTAACAGAGAGCTCATCACACTCGGCTTGCAACCAGTATCCTTGAAAATGTCTACAAAGTAGACGAATCTTGAGTCGGAAGTGAAAAGTATTGAACGGTTCTTTTGTAGTATCGTTCATTTGTGACATAACTTATTCAAAAAGTTTGTTCGTTCAATTTTTAACCATCTCAAGATCAATACCCAACTAGATTCAACTGATCGACAGTTCAACATTTTTTATTGTATTTATGTTTCATTGTGTGTCTATTGTATTTTTTTTATCAATGAGTAATGAGTTAACAGATAGATTTATCTTCACAACAAGGTTATTCACGCGCTCTCTTAATAAGTAGTTTTGGCTAAATTTATGATATCCTCTGTGAATACTCGTATTTCTCTTCCGAATTTTGTCGAACACAGGTCAGAAATATAAAATTATAGATTGTCATCTGTAGAGATTTTTTGTTTTAAATGTTTTAAGATCATTGTTTAAATGGTTAACATTCCTGATTTATTTTTTGATTATGTAAAAGCGAAAGTTCTTCCAAGTCTAAATGCTTATCTACTAATAAATAGGTACCTATCCCAGTATGACAAAACTGGGATTAATCATTCTTGAAGGTTTATTTTTTAAAAAGCTCTGATTTTATTTATCATCACCATTGTAGTGTAGCCGGAACTTGCTCAAATGTTAAACTTTTTGAAAATGTAAACATCAAAATATTGTGCCTATTAGCCTCCTAATAGGTAGTCAAATCGGGCCTACCTTTAAACTTTGTCTTGGATTCAAAGAAAATATCAAATTCATTAATCCAAATTTTCATCACAGCTTTAAAAATAATGCTGATATTCAGTATAATACATGGAGAATGAAAATCTCCACTCAGATCTCCACCTGCAAAGTGTGAAAGAAGTAAAGCAGAAGTTGGAAGAACGAACGATGGAGCTGTAGATTGAAAATAAATAAATCATGAATTCATAAACATTAAAACAAAATCTAGATTTTACTGCAACTGTTAGATTTAGATTATACTTCCCTCATTAATATTGTATGTTCAGAGTTGGGAAAGTTCCGGAACTCTCCGTCATTTTGACTTTTATCATTCGCTATCTTGATTTTTTTATGCAAATACCTCGAAAACTGTTAATTTTATCGATTTATTAAAATAATTTAATGAACGACAATTAAATTTCTGAAAACATTTGTTATATACATATATGTTTGTAGCATATCTGACTATTTCTGAGATAGGCATATAGTCCAGGAATGGGAGATTTAAAGTTGGCCAAAGTTATTAACTTGATTTCATAAAATTACTGGACTAATAGACAAAATAGTACACCATCAAATTTTTCGCGTTTGTCAAATTATTTGACAAAAAAATTTATCTTCTAACGGGTTATTTTGACTCCCCCTTTAATTTAATAGTATCGTCGGTAGTTTCAAGTTTTAAAATAAAAATCATTTATTTTCCCTGGATCTTGAACTTAGAAAAATGCAACAAGGAATTCGAGAAATTGTGTCAAAAGTTCTCTATGTGTGCATATATTCACATTCCACAGTAAGCAGGAAGTTGATATTAATTTATGATTCGTTTTGACATTAACAATTAGTGTCTGATTTGAGTGATCGAAAGTGAAATTGATTTCAAGTAATAATTATTAAAATAATAAAAATGAATATTTTATTTCATTTCAAGAGCTTTCAGTTTTTGTTTTACCGTTCCAGTTGTGGCATTACTGATCTCAGAAAGTTCCTTATCACATAANATTTATGATTCGTTTTGACATTAACAATTTAGTGTCTGATTTGAGTGATCGAAAGTGAAATTGATTTCAAGTAATAATTATTAAAATAATAAAAATGAATATTTTATTTCATTTCAAGAGCTTTCAGTTTTTGTTTTACCGTTCCAGTTGTGGCATTACTGATCTCAGAAAGTTCCTTATCACATAAATAATGACAGGAGTATTTTGTTTATATTCATGTTGAATAGATGCACACCAAACAAACACATTCCATGATTATGGTGCAAGCAAAGAACATAGTGGGTGTGACGCTAATTCTAGGAACACATCAAGGACGAAATTATCTCGAAAACTTTTAGTCAAATCGAAAAAAAAATTGAACAAAAAATACAAAAAATATTTCTTTTTGAGTGCCCTATATGCAATAGATAACAAAAACAAAAATATAGAATTCTATTTAAAAACGAAGCAAGATTGAACTTGACTGCGACCTTTGAGAGAAATTTCAAGGATACCTACCTACCATATTATCAATTACCAGTTGTTTCGCTCGTGCTTCGCTACGGCCTATAGATTGGCGCCTTAGAGACATGGCCGTTCCCGTGCTATTAGTATTCTATGATTTGCCTTTCAAAAATCGGAATCTATGTATGTATATTGTATATACATGTATCATGCTATCTCTCTCGCTCCAGTGTATTTCTTATGGGGACTGTTTACTTTTCACGATTTCTACCCCTTAAAATTAAAATTTTGCAAAATCTATTCTTAGTGCACACTTACATGGTGCAACGAAGGTCGCTGACAAATTTCAAGTCTCTAGCATTAATAGGCTCTACGTTGATCAGTCACTCAGGACATTGAATTTTATATACAAAGATGTTCGCTAAAAATCAATCAATATTTTTTTTCCTCACCTTTTGTTAAATTTAAATTTACCGTTTGGCGGGGATTATATCAATATAAAATAATTGATTTTTTTTTAAATTGCATCAGGTGAAGATTTTATTAGTTTTTCAAAAATTGGTGTCCCTTGTTATGTATGGAAATCTGACATTCGTTAGAAGGTACCTTTAAAATTTGACAGGGTAAAAATTATGTTGATATGCCGTCAATCCGTTCTTAAAGGATGTGCCCAATATTTTCGCTTTCATTCCTTATTTCGATAGTCGCCACTAAATGAACAGTCATCTTCTCCAGACAACTGAACCCAATATTTTGGGAGAGCCCAATATTTTCGCTTTCATTCCTTATTTTGATAGTCGCCACTAAATGAACAGTCATCTTCTCCGGACAACTGAACCCAATATTTTGGGAGAGCCCAATATTTTCGCTTTCATTCCTATAGTCACCACTAAAGGAACAGTCATCTTCTCCGGACAACTGAACCCAATATTTTCACTTTCATTCCTTATTTTGATAGTCACCACTAAAAGAACAGTCATCTTCTCCGGACAACTGAACCCAATATTTTGGGTGAGCCCAATAGTTTCACTTTCATTCCTTATTTTGACAGTCACCACTAAAAGAACAGTCATCTTCTGCGGACAACTGAACCCAATATTTTCACTTTCATTCCTTATTTTGATAGTCACCACTAAATGAACAGTCATCTTCTCCGGACAACTGAACCCAATATTTTGGGAGAGCCCAATATTTTCGCTTTCATTCCTTATTTTGATAGTCACCACTAAATGAACAGTCATCTTCTCCGGACAACTGAACGCAATATTTTTGGTGAGCCCAATCTTTTCGCTTTCATTCCTTTCTGATAGTCACCACTTAAAAATTAGTTCGGATTAATGCGCCGAACACTTATATCTACCTTGAGAAGTTTCCTTGTACCCAGGAAATGCCTGTAACATCCCGTTCTTACTTTTTTTTTCGCCATATTTTTTTAAGAGTCACAATGCCGAAATTAAAGTTTGGTTAAAAATTTGTCTGTAGGTAGGTAATTAAAATAAAATAAAAACTGAACAACGACAAATATGGATCGATGACATTTAAAACTACACTGAAATAAAGGTAGCTTTGAGGAACCCTCCTTATTTAGATTAAAATTACTCCTTAATCCATATTCTATCAATTTAAATATAAACCCACTTAAAAGATAATAAACGTTCATTTTAATTTTTGATATCCTCATAATAGTGATGTGTATTCTAAATAGTACAGCTCCTTTAACCTTAATGATGCGTTCTTTTGGAGCATATTTAAAAGTTATCCGATTTAGGATACAATGCTATATTTATTTTATTAGGTATAAGATTTTTTCAGTGTCGATGTCGTCTAGGCCACTTTGGGACACGAAGAAGCCACTGATTGTGATGATGAACACAATCATCATCAGATTTTAATTCTTTGGAAAAATACCAGGAACCCTTTTCACACAAAACTCCTCAATTATTTATAAACATGATAGGTTTTAAGTTTTCTAAAATGTAGCACGTAGATATAGCAATATAGCTACATGCTAATCGTGTCTGTATTAGTTGTACAACGCATGTCGCATTGCGCATTGTTATAGAATAGGTCTTCTTTATATTTTGAATTGTATGATGGTTTCATCAATTTCAAGGTTTAACTTGGCGCCATATTGTCATCACATATTATTTGATTGATATCTATAATATAGGATGATTAAAAAATTGTTGCTGTATTCGTCAGAATGTGGCATATTTGGTGACTCAGCATTCAAACAAAATCCAAGAGAACATCCTGAAACACTTTTGGGAGCAGCCATCATCATTATATCCAATATCCCATCTGACAATCTAACAATAATGTCAAACGCACTATAACACTCCTGCCAATTTGTCTCAGACATCATCATTATATCCAATATCCTATCTGATAATCTAACAATAATGTCAAACGCACTATAACACTTCTGCCAATTTGTCTCAGACATCATCATTATATCCAATATCCTATCTGACAATCTAACAATAATTTCAAACGCACTATAACACTCCTGCCAATTTGTCACAGCCATCATCATTATATTCAATATCCTATCTGACAATCTAATAATAATGTCAAACGCACTATAACACTCCTGCCAATTTGTCTCAGACATCATCATTATATCCAATATCCTATCTGACAATCTAACAATAATGTCAAACGCACTATAACACTCCTGCCAATTTGTCACAGCCATCATCATTATATTCAATATCCTATCTGATAATCTAACAATAATGTCAAACGCATTATAACACTCATGCCAATTTGTCTCTGACATCATCATTATATCCAATATCCTATCTGACAATCTAACAATAATGTCAAACGCACTATAACACTCCTGCCAATTTGTCTCAGACATCATCATTATATCCAATATCCTATCTGATAATCTAATAATAATGTCAAACGCACTATAACACTCCTGCCAAATTGTTTTAAAAGTCCTATTCTTATCCAACTACTGAACTTTTGAAAGAATGGAATTTTTGAATTCAAATAAAAATTGATCTTATTGGATTCTGTAGCTACATCGAATCGAAGAATGCAGCGTGCTGGAACACTGCGTAGGAAAATATGCGGTCAGTGGAAAAATAACGCAGGGAAAAAGTGTATTGAACTGATCAATGGAAGAGTCTGATACATTCATCTTAGAGGCATGACCGTAAATAAGTATCCCAACCTGTCTGGTTGGCTAAAATATGTCAATTTGAACCGTTTCTTACGTCTGAAACATTTCGCCCCAGCCAAGAGGTTAGAAAATATTTATACGGCCATGTCTCGATTGAAAAACACTAGACCATCTTTGCCTAAAATGGGCTTTCATAGATTATACATTTCCTTCGTCAAAATATATCAATTTGTTTTTTTATGTTTTATAATCTTTGGTTGGAGTTACCAGGTCAACATATCCAACTCCTCAGACACACACACACACACTGTGCCAAGTGTGTCCTGGGACTTGGTCACAACATTCACCATCTCTCATTTTTCAGACACACACTGTACCTACCGAGTGTATGAATTCACAATGTTGTTTATGATTACGTCTGACTAATGGAAGTACCTCAATGAAATTGTGATTTAATGCCACTTTAAGTCGTTTGGTATATTTCTAGTTTTCTATTTAAAGATCCGTTATCACGCACTCATGATCCTCAGGGAGAAAATAGTAATAATGGTTTTCTTTGCATCAATTCGCGTGTGAATGAGCCAAACACACAATAAAGAATATACTGTACAGCCTCAATTATTTTCTAATTTAACCAAAACTCTATCGAACAAACAGATACAAATGATAGATCTACGTTTATGGAAGGGAAGACAAAGATCGAAGATATTTAGAAGCCAACCTAGGTATGCACAATGAAAATTTAGTATTACTGTTACTTTTGGATAAACTAAATGCATTTGAATTTTAAATAACCCGTTCCCATATTTGATAAACTTCTTAGAGTTCTCACTCCTGTCTATGAGGAGCTTATAGACGGCAAATTTGGACATCGGGTATTAATGTGGGACATGAGGTTGGGAGTCAGATTCCATAAAAAATCTTTAAGGATAAGGTTCTATAAAGAAGTCCACGGGATTTACCCTTCAAACCAAATCAATTGGATCTTTAGTTTGGAAAAAGGTAGGTACAACAATCAAAACTCACGTGGAGCAATATTATTTTAAACTAACATATGCAAAGGACAGCTTTCTGATGTGATAGGATCACAAAGGTACTAGTTTTTCAACTAGGAAGGAAACATTTCCGTCCCTATTTTCACAAAACATGACCAAAGATTTTCTAATAGTTCGGACTCACCCTTTATACTTTGAATGTGTTTCTATGGTCAAACTTAATGCCGAACATTTTGGCGGTATTCTCCTCTATTATGGGCATGGGAAATCTAATTTTTCTAACTTAAATAAAAGTATTAGATACCTACATTGGTATTCAAAGATAAAAATTGCAATCTGGCTGTTATATCAAGTAGGTACCTACCTACCTACCTATTTAAATGATTTTAATGCATTAAACACGATGCTTTAAAGTTCCGTCACTATCACATAACCTTTGCTAAGTCAGATATAATCTATCAGCCAATGAGTAGACCGTTAGGTGAGGGAATCAGTTTAATTGAAAACCGAACTGATTTTCAGACGAAGAAAAAGTATACAGTGTGCGCCAGAATAACTTGACGCGTATAACACGTTCACTTCCCAGTCATAACTTATTGTAAATTGTTGATGTTGGTGTCATTCGAATAATACAGGGTGTGCCAGAATAACCTGATGCGTTTAACACGTTCACTTCCCAGTCATAACTTATCGTAAATTGTTGATGTTGGTGTCATTTGAATAATACAGGTTGCGGCAGAATAACCTGACGCGTTTAACACGTTCACTTCCCAGTCATAACTTATGGTAAATTGTTGATGTTGGTGTCATTTGAATAATACAGGTTGCGCCAGAATAACCTGACGCGTTTAACACGTTCACTTCCCAGTCACAACTTATCGTAAATAAGTTGGCGTCATTTTCTTCCCAACAGAAGGGGGTTTAGTTACAATCGAGACGTGGATCACTGAGCATTGTGCATTTGTTGTAGGGACATTTTTCAAAGGTGGTCATTCAGGTGCCATTACTCAGAACAAGTTTCGTTCTCATTGCCGGATTAAATGACGTGAAGGTTAATACTGTTCTGCAATGATCCAAATTTTCAGAGAGATTGGTTCCGCATTGAAAAGAAGCCTTTAGACAGAACAAGAATTGTTAGAACACATGAAAACGTCGAAGCTGTGCGACATGCAACACAACAGATTCCTCGCTGATCTGCAAATATCTTCCACAAATGATTCATAATTATGTTCAGTAAAGGGAAATAAACCCTCATCTCTTTTCTTTCAAATAAAAATTGATGTTCTATCTCAAAAATTGAATATGTAGCATCGCATTTTTAAAATCTTCAGGTTTTTCCGGCGCATCCTGTAGGTATTTACCCTAACGCAGCAACATGAGAGAAGTATGATTTCTTTAACAGTATTCCGTATCCATCGGGTAAGGATAAGGACGAAATAGGACTCGTCTGGGACATCGTCTTTGCACAGGAGTCCATTCCTATACACAGGGGTTGTTGGTTTTTAAAATAGATCTCTGTGAACGTCTGTCATGAACGGACATTGTAATTTGGTTTTAATAGTAAACTCTGATTGGTTGAAACAGTATCGTGTCGTATCGCGTCGGACGCTTCCCGACTATATAGTGTAAAGGGAACTTTATGCTTTGCCCGATGATAATTTCCGCTATGATACTAAGAGAACAAGATATGCTCTTCCGCCGCGGCGCCCTAAATTTGTCATATTCTGCTCATGTCGTCATATAATATGCTGATAGTAGATAAATTTACATTATGTAAATACAGACAGAAGCTACTTACAAGATATCCAGGAAGTCATAATCATGGACTGTTCGTCTTCCAGCGCATCGAAGAATGCTGCACATATTAGAGCAACAGTCGAGCTAAGCGATAATCACGACCATTTGACCGAGTGTCACAACAGTGAGATTTGTGCAGAGGAACTCCAGGCAACACTCCCCACTTGTTGCATTGCCGAAAAATCTAACAATATTGTCACCAATTGGCTAATGGAAACAAACGTTGCTTGTAGTAGTTCCTGAAGCTCCTTATCACGGAGGATAGAGAAATGACATAACTGGTGAAGTCGCTGCTACAACAATAGTTTGATCGCTTGAAAGACGTATTTTCAAAAGAATTCTGCTAAAAAACGGTATTGATCATACAAACATGACATCAAAGGTCAGAACCCTATTTAGAACAAATTATTGGTTCGATATTGATATCAAAGAGGGAACCAGTTGAACCGCTGAAGTTTGGTATGACGTGATGATAAAGCTAAGGATACAAATTGATTCTACACGTCATTAAGCAAGATAATCACTGCAATCAACTTTGCCATCATGTAAGGACTTATAGGGTGGTATCATATATACAGAAACTACAAATGGATCAT
Organism: Pachypsylla venusta; assembly: GCA_012654025.1. NCBI lineage: Eukaryota > Metazoa > Arthropoda > Insecta > Hemiptera > Aphalaridae > Pachypsylla > Pachypsylla venusta. The sequence goes on along the minus strand of CM022879.1, from coordinate 13,409,404 downwards.
GTGTTGAGAATAACAAAAAGAAGAATTTGGAGTCAAATGAGATGGCAGAACTTGGTGGACAGAATCTACAAAATGGAGGTGTATAAGACACATTGCAAAGTAGAAAACATGGAAAATGAACAATGCTGATCCACCGATCTGTGCATGTATGTTGCGTTGCAATCTCAGTGAATCACAAAAGGTAAATCCTGTTTTGTCCACAAGATCCTGACTATCAACTGCTCTCAACTATTTGTCCGAAGATAGTGCGGCAAACGACTACTATGAAAGCAAATATATAGTGGCACTGGCGTGAATTGCTCTGCAATATGAAAGAGGTTTCAGTGCTCAAGAAATAACAATTCCAAAGAATGAAAGCAAAACTCATGTTGCCATGATGCTGAAAGAAGAAGACGACACAAAAGAAAATGTTGGACCATGTTGGATGGTTGTACATACGCAATAGAGGCATGGCTGTAAAAACGTTCCCTAACCTCTCTAATTGGGTTAAAATGTTTTTTGGATTGCCTCAACACATCTCCGCGGTTACAAATCCGTAAATGTAGAGTTTCTGTGTGGTAGGGCTCATGTGTCTGTTCACAATTTTTGTGGGTATTAACAGGTCATGTACTAATAATCTCTTTAATTTTCTTAACGAATTGACGGGTCGTAAACCCATTCTTACAATGTTAAAAAGATAAATATAACAGAAACAATAATAATGCCAATAAGTGAATCAGCTAATCGCTGAAGAGTTGAATAAATGGAAGTCCGCTAGCAGTGTGGCCAATTCTCTCCATTGGACAAATTATACCGATTCAAGATCAGAGCAAATATATGGTCTGATCTTGTTTTCCCTATATGAATTTTGAAATTATTGTGTGTAATATTTCTTCTACCAAACAAATACTTTTATTCTTGTTAAGCCACCACTGTTTGCCCCGCCCCCAAATTAAAATAGCTACTCAATCGTCTTCAATAGGCTGAGTGCACCCCAAAATCACAAGCATTAAGTCGTAAATTTTTCAATCCTGTCGGGAATTTAGTTTTAGAATGCAATTTACTAATAACATGGGGAATTGCACTCATTCCTGTCCCTTTCTCTCTTCACGATTTATCTTTTGTACGGAGCGTCGTTTTTAATTCGCAGGATCATTGTAACTGCTGAATTGATTCAATCGTCATAACCTATAACACAGGTATCCAGGTACACAAATAATTATATTGTGAATTACACATTACTTACTTGCTTTAAGCAGATTATTAAAGTTCATCTCTACAGTTCCTAATTACTTGTTTAAATCTTCACAAAGCTCGGTTAGAAAGATGGACTAGAGTACTAGACGAGGGCTTTAGAAAACGAATATCTGATATGTCTGTTATATGTTATACCTATATATAATATAAATAATAACTATTATTATGTTATAAAATTGTTATTAGTAACCTGATCTTGAATCGGCATAAAAGCTTTAATTTTTTCCCATGCCAAAAGATTTAATTTACTTTCCTAAAAAAATTCCCAAAGTTAGAGAAAATACATCTTCAATATGGCGTTTGAAAAAAGAAAACTATTCACCCAGAATATCTGGAATCTCGAAAAAAAAAACGCTAAATCACGTGTTTGTTAATAGCAAATGGGAAACTTTTCCAAGTAGTTTCAAATTTTTGTGTACTTTCAGGGACATTATTAAAGTCAACTTTGAAATTTTAAATAAATGTTCTTAAATAGGAAAAGAAAATGAAAGTATTTTAGGATTTATTTGAGATTGGTTCTCAAAACAGGGGCGGAGATATTCAAAGTTGAAATTGATCTTTTGCTTCGATAACTCTGCGTCCCTGTAAGATTAAAGTCCCATATTTTATTTTGAGTACGATTTCAAAGTTCGAAAAACACTTCAACACTTATTCTTTTGCTTAAAAAAAGATAACTTTTCTGTTTCCCATGTTTTGGCTCATACTTGAGCTAAGACCTGCAAAAGATATGTACAAAATATTAACTCCAGTTACTGTTTTGAGTACGGATCCGAAATAAATTTCAAAATACTTCAATTAGGTATATGTTTATTTCAAAAATATATTACTGACAGGGTACCATCAGTGAAGTTTCCAGGGGGGACAGTGTCACCCTGGAAAATTCATTGATGGTGTCAAACTCTTGAGAACTAGAAAAAGTTTTCTCTCCTGAAGAAAGATATATTTCAGCGTTTTTTGAAATATACCCATTTGTTCTCTACATATTTTGAGTAGCTCGTTTTTTCAGCCACCCTCAACGTATGTTTTGCCTCCTGATGAGCCGGCGCCCATCGGGCCCAAATATTTTCTCACACATATTTTACGATGATCTGGGGTCCATTGGGGCCCACATAAGATTTTTATATTTTAATAAACTAATAGCAAATTTTAATGAAATCTTTCCATCAAAAAATCCTGTAATAGCGAGGAAGCTATACTTAGTCAGCATATCGAAATATAGACAAAAAATCAATTAAATTTAATTTCATTCATAATATTGATTTTAATGAAGACCACCCGAAATGAAATACACATCGTATCATAGGTACCAATCTATATTTCCGATTCCATCTCTGTCTGTTAACAAAACCAACTTCTAATTCCAGATCTGAAATAGTTTCCTAATATTGGGTAGGTTGATATCTAATACATAATTGATTTGACTTTCAGTAAAAGTGTGAGAATCTGAAGACAAGCGTCTCGATCACTCTCTTTGGTAGTCACGTACAAATATAATAAACTGCATCTAATTAATTGAAATGTAAAACATAGGCCACCCATACGAGTATATTGACTGAACCAAGTTCTGAGGTTTGCTTTCAACTGTGTTATAAGTGCAATGTATTTCCTGATATTTTCTGCTAAAGGTTCCATTATTACTTCCTCTTCTTTAACAGCGTCTTTCCCCAATTTTATCTTTTATATTTTACTGTTACTGCCTCTTCATTAGCTGAGCCTTTCCCCAATTTTTTTTTGAGGTTGATGGTTCTTTCCTGATATTTTCTGCTTAAGGTTTCATTATTACTTCCCCTTCTTTAACAGCGTCTTTCCCTAATTTTATCTTTTCTACTCTACTGTTACTGCCTCTTCGTTAACTGAGCCTTTCCCCAATTTTTTTTTGAGGTTGATGGTTCTTTCCTGATATTTTCTGCTTAAGGTTCCATTATTACTTCCCCTTCTTTAACAGCGTCTTTCCCTAATTTTATCTTTTCTACTCTACTGTTACTGCCTCTTCGTTAACTGAGCCTTTCCCCATTTTTTTTTAGGTTGATGGTTCTTTCCTGATATTTTCTTCTAAATGTCCCACTATTACATCCCCTTCTTTCACAGCGTATTTCTCCAATTTTATCTTTTCTATTTTACTGTTACTGCCTCTTCGTTAACTAAGCCTTTCCCCAATTTTTTTGGAGGTGATAGTTCTTTCCACAAATTTTCTGCTAAAGGTTCCACTATTACTTCCCCTCTTTTAAGTGCGCCTTTCCCCAATTTTATCTTTTACACTAAAATCTCTACTGGTACACTTTTCTTTAACTGAGATTTCTTCTTTCTTTTCATATTGATTTGGTGTTCGTTCTTTCCTTGATCTATCACTCCCTAACGTTTGGCTAACTACTTTTCTTCTTCTTGTGAAACCACACTTTCACATTTCTCTTTTCATTTTTATCCTAACATGCCATAAATTTTTGTTCAGTGTCTCTTTACTTCTCCTTTAACAGCATCTTTAGAGATATAATATTTTAATTGCAACCTAAGTTTCATTTATCTACATAAAGTTTTCCGTTATCCGTTTGAAGTTTTCCGTTCTCGTTGAGTTTCATCCGATCTATCTTCATCTTATACAACTCTAGCTTACCTATCTTCCCACAAGGAGATGGCCATTCCCTCCTTGATCCTATAATGTTATAGCTTCTTTCAGCTCTGCCTAGAACTGATCTTTCCATTAAATCTTTAGTCTACTTCTCTCTATTCAACATAAAAACAAGACTAAGCAATGTGAGATAAATATTTAATAAAATAAGTAAAATAATAATTGAAGTAAACAATAAAAGAATAGGTTTTTATCTTCAGGAATAATCTTGAAGCATTTTAACATGAAACTAGCGCAATCGTTAGATTATTGTCCCTTCTAGCACCCAACGCGATACCTACCGATACCAACATTAACAAGACACAAACATTGGTTACGACTTACACACTGATATCCTAATCATATACAGAGCTTGAACGAAGTCAAAGGTATAATGGTGCAACTAGTTAGATTATTGTCCCTTCTAGCACCCAACGCGATACCTACCGATACCAACATTAACAAGACACAAAATTGGTTATGACTTACACACTGATATCCTAATCATATACAGAGCTTGAACGAAGTCAAAGGTATAATGGTGCAACTAGTTAGATTATTGTCCCTTCTAGCACCCAACGCGATACCTACCGATACCAACATTAACAAGACACAAAATTGGTTATGACTTACACACTGATATCCTAATCATATACAGAGCTTGAACGAAGTCAAAGGTATAATGGTGCAACTAGTTAGATTATTGTCCCTTCTAGCATCCAACGCGATACCTACCGATACCAACATTAACAAGACACAAAATTGGTTATGACTTACACACTGATATCCTAATCATATACAGAGCTTGAACGAAGTCAAAGGTATAATGGTGCAACTAGTTAGATTATTGTCCCTTCTAGCACCCAACGCGATACCTACCGATACCAACATTAACAAGACACAAAATTGGTTATGACTTACACACTGATATCCTAATCATATACAGAGCTTGAACGAAGTCAAAGGTATAATGGTGCAACTAGTTAGATTATTGTCCCTTCTAGCATCCAACGCGATACCTACCGATACCAACATTAACAAGACACAAAATTGGTTATGACTTACACACTGATATCCTAATCATATACAGAGCTTGAACGAAGTCAAAGGTATAATGGTGCAACTAGTTAGATTATTGTCCCTTCTAGCACCCAACGCGATACCTACCGATACCAACATTAACAAGACACAAAATTGGTTATGACTTACACACTGATATCCTAATCATATACAGAGCTTGAACGAAGTCAAAGGTATAATGGTGCAACTAGTTAGATTATTGTCCCTTCTAGCATCCAACGCGATACCTACCGATACCAACATTAACAAGACACAAAATTGGTTATGACTTACACACTGATATCCTAATCATATACAGAGCTTGAACGAAGTCAAAGGTATAATGGTGCAACTAGTTAGATTATTGTCCCTTCTAGCACCCAACGCGATACCTACCGATACCAACATTAACAAGACACAAAATTGGTTATGACTTACACACTGATATCCTAATCATATACAGAGCTTGAACGAAGTCAAAGGTATAATGGTGCAACTAGTTAGATTATTGTCCCTTCTAGCATCCAACGCGATACCTACCGATACCAACATTAACAAGACACAAAATTGGTTATGACTTACACACTGATATCCTAATCATATACAGAGCTTGAACGAAGTCAAAGGTATAATGGTGCAACTAGTTAGATTATTGTCCCTTCTAGCACCCAACGCGATACCTACCGATACCAACATTAACAAGACACAAAATTGGTTATGACTTACACACTGATATCCTAATCATATACAGAGCTTGAACGAAGTCAAAGGTATAATGGTGCAACTAGTTAGATTATTGTCCCTTCTAGCATCCAACGCGATACCTACCGATACCAACATTAACAAGACACAAAATTGGTTATGACTTACACACTGATATCCTAATCATATACAGAGCTTGAACGAAGTCAAAGGTATAATGGTGCAACTAGTTAGATTATTGTCCCTTCTAGCACCCAACGCGATACCTACCGATACCAACATTAACAAGACACAAAATTGGTTATGACTTACACACTGATATCCTAATCATATACAGAGCTTGAACGAAGTCAAAGGTATAATGGTGCAACTAGTTAGATTATTGTCCCTTCTAGCATCCAACGCGATACCTACCGATACCAACATTAACAAGACACAAAATTGGTTATGACTTACACACTGATATCCTAANACAAATAATTCGATTATCAGATGTTAATGTTTACGAAATATACCAATATTTATGATTGCTGTACAAGCGGAAAGGTGGCACTATATTGTAAAATCAGTGTCCTGCAATAGCCTTTGTCCCATATTAGCCCACTATCACTAAACTTCTGATTTTGTGTGTTTGAATTTTTTTTTCAAAACTTTTAAGTTTATTCATTTATTATTCAGAAAAAAACATGAAAAATGTCATTATCATAATTTTCTCACCCGGCCTCTTAGGAAATCCCGGGCCTGGGAGGATTCCCCTCATTTCACATTTCACCCCCTCTCGTCGAGCCTGCCTGTATACTTCGCATCCTGTATACTTCTCGTTCTCAATCAGCTAATCACAATACTTCGAAGCGCATTATTATCTATCAGCCTATATCATTAATCAAAGTATCAAAGTTGAATTTGTAAATTGATTCAGGGGAACCATAACTCGTTTTTTTGCTTTATGATTTTCAATAATGAGAACCTTTAGAATGGACCGCGCAATAAATACCCCACTTCTAATTTTGATATTTTAGGTCAGAATTCAATAATGATTATCCTCATAATGCATTGGTCTATGAAATACCAAGAAAAAAATCCGCATGGTCCATTATGGATAGGAGGACTTAAAAAGAATACTTCCAAGGCATCCATGTCGATAGTAAAAGGCGACAAAGGGCAGGATCGGAAACTATTTCTTTTCCATTATTCATGCAGAAAGGAAAAGCTACCGCTATATCCGTAAGGCTTATTGAGTAGATATCGACAACTTATGGCAATTTGCTGCAAGCCAGCTCCTTGGCTGTCAACCTATGATGATGATGTGTAACTACAGGTTTTCGCTTTTGTTGAAAATTCGATGAAAGTAATCTGGAGACTGTACCTTTCAGATAATACCAGAAAATTTCATCAAAGGATACAAGAATTTATAAAATCAAAATATTATATTACACAATATCTATTAAAATTGATAGTTTTATTGTCTATAAAATTGCTTCTGGGCTTGAAGTCTTGGTGGTTCAACTACTCATAGACTCTATGGTAGATTGCTGCATACTGTTTGGTACAGGGTGCCGTACGGTATCTGATAGTGTTGAAGATATCGCCCTAAAGATAAAGATAACTGGAGAGGGTGGGGCATAGTTCCGTTTAAAGGTATCCCCTACAAGAGTTACCATTTAATCGTAAGAAAGAGAATTTATGAGCTACAACGAAACTGCTGTGTTGCTGATCCCCGGTTGGTAGAACAATCTTTGAAAAAGCCAAGTTGGAGTTTTGTTAGTTTGTAACAGTTTTCAATAGTAAACATGCAGTGCCCCTACTATGAAGAAATGCAGTTTCACTTGCCATATTATTATCAGAACCAATGCGTTGTGCTAGCCATGTGAATACACCAGTTCCCGTTTGATCACTGAAGTTAAGCAACGTCCAGCAAGGTTGTATCATATGGCTGTCCATGTGGGTTCGCGCCCTCGTGATGCTGCCTATTTTTATGGCCCAAACCAGTCTGGATGAGGTCAATGTGTGTAGCTGGTTTGCAATTTTCCAGCGAATGGAGGATGAAAAACTTGTCTTGAATGACCAATAGATGTTAAAGAGACGTTAAGCGAAATTAATAAAATAAAATAAAAAAATAAAAAATGCGTTGTGCACGATAGGCTTTTAGGATGAGATTCACTCTCCGAAATATGATAGAATCCACATTTTGGAGATTATCCCAAAGTACGGTGACAACTTAAATACTCCGGTGAATCCAAATTCTCAACTATACTTGAAAAACTTAATGAAATCATTGAGATCTTTCCGGGATCCCACCTTGCTTTCCGGATCTAGCTCGCTTTGCATTTTTTTTCCGTGAAGCTATATTTAGGTCATCCTCCAAACACAGACCCAAACAGACAATAAAAAAATTGTAGAGCTAAAACTAGAGTCGCATATAATGCGACTGAAAGTTTGGTGACCATTTAGTCGGTCTCATAGTGCCAAAATTGTGATATTTTTTTTCATTTCAAATCTACAAATATCGGATGCTGCGTGTCACCCTCCACCCTGTACACATCCATATGAATCATATAAATTATCCATTCTAAATGTCAATATAAAATAATTACTACTTTTGGGTTCTGATTTGGGCACTGGGTTAGCATGCATCGTATACATAGATAGAGCATATCATTAGATAGAATCTTGAAGCTCTGGGATCTTCTCCACGGAGACAAGATTGTTTTGAAACCAAAAGTAAAGCTACCCATACATTAGGCGACGCGGTGGCATGTCGACCGGCAATCTAATCGCCGGCGACCAAATTGCTCGAATATCGCCCAATGTATGGGACCTTTTAATCAGATTGCCAGCAATCTCGAGGTCGCCCAGCGATCAAGATCGCTCTATAATTTCAGGCGATCAACCAAATTGACGTCAATCTAGACATCGCTTGTCGACCAGGTTGCCAAGTGTATCCGAGGTTCGCGCATGCGCACTACGGTCTTAGTCCACGATTCCTCCTGTCATTCCCTAGTTGTTGTATCCAGAAACATACTAGGCAGAAGATTTCCTAACGAGATTGCTTGCTTGATTGCTATGACACCTTTTGAGCGGCGATGTGATTGCCGGCAATCAGACTGCTGGTCGATGAGCGACCGCGTCGCCTAATATATGGGCAGCTTAAAGGCTTACCTACCTGTTTCTTTATTATATGAAAAGGAAATGATTGAACTGGGCTGATATTTTCGATGTCACGAAAACGCGCTACAATTGGCATCCACTGTTGGTCGTTTTAACTATTTTCATGAATCCTTCCCAAAAAGGGAACTACGTGCTAGACATTTCGTATGTATGTCAAAATGTATCTGCAGTGCGTTCATAAATTCCACACCATCTATCGTTGGAGGTTTAGTACTTCTTTTAACTGTTTACATGAATTCTTCACAAAAAGGGAACTACGTGCTAGAAATTTAGTATATATGTCAAAATGTATCTGCAGTGCGTTCATAAATTCCACACCATCTATCGTTGGAGGTTTATTACTTCTTTTAACTGTTTACACGAATTCTTCCCAAAAAGAGAACTATACTATCTGTCTATCGTTGACCTTTTTTTTTTTTCTTTTAACATTTTTCACGAATGCTGCATAAAAGGAATACTGTAGGAACTAGAGATTTTTATTTGGTACCTATTTATATCAATGTTATCCACACAATACGAAACGATGGTTCTGGAACCGAGGAGGAGTGCCTGGCAAGACTTTGCATTTTTTAACCAATTTTAACCCAATTAGAGAGGTTAGGAAACTTTTTTACCGCCATGCCTTTATTGCGTATGTACAACCGCCCAAAATTATAATTTTTTGAAAAGGGTTGCCAGACACTTCTCCTCGTTTCCAGGCCCCGCAAAGATACTCTGGGTTATAATAAAATTCACCGTTTGCGAATTTTTGCCGCTTTTTGCGGTTTTCACGAATCCTACCTTGAAAGAGAGAGGAATGTACACATTCACCCATGGCTGAATTTGGAAGTCTGGTGTTTTTGGAGCTCAAAACATGTAACATATTAAAACTAAAACTCGACATAGAAAATTTCAAACCATTACAATAAAAAAATTTCATACCTATGTGCTCTTCATACCAGGTTTTTTTTATTTCAAAACATATTTCCAAAAATAAAGGTGGCCACCCAGAGGCTATCTGGGGGGTTCAAGTGTATCCAATGTGGTAACTCGTTGGCCATTCTACATCCATACAAAGACCTCAATATTAATTCTTCCGGCAAATTCAAGAGAAAAAATGAAAACTTTGTAATTTTATAAGACCTTGTGAACGTGAATTGTGTCAATAACAACTTGTTTATGTTTCTTATCAGTACGACTGATACCATGAAAGACGAATGAGTTAATTCACTAAAGTGTCGAAATGCAAGCTTTGTTAGATAAAAATTTTAAAGTTACAAAGTTTTTCATCAAAATATTGGGTTTAAGTTCCGGGTCCGATTAACTTAAAAGTTAATAAAATTGAAGTCAGTTTGTATAAGTGTTTGGTGCAAAATCTTTAGGTAGNTTGTTTATGTTTCTTATCAGTACGACTGATACCATGAAAGACGAATGAGTTAATTCACTAAGGTGTCGAAATGCAAGCTTTGTTCGATAAAAATTTTAAAGTTACAAAGTTTTTCATAAAAATATTGGGTTTAAGTTTAGGGTCCGATTAACTTAAAAGTTAATAAAATTGAAGTCAGTTTGTATAAGTGTTTGGTGCATAATCTTTAGGTAGGTATACTGCACTCTAACGATGTTTCTCTAAGCATTCAGTCGGTTTAACCAAAGGATCGAGCAATAATAAGATCCTTTGGAATGATCACGAAAAAAACCCAACAGTTTAGTGTTACATTGTTACATCTTAAAATTTCACTCTCATCATTTTTTCATACGCGCCTATAGAAGTATAACTTCAAAAAATATATTTCCGTTCGTCCGTCGGCGCGATGTACGCCGCAATGGGCACAATTAGACCCCAAAAGGGTCATTCAAACCATATTTCATCAAAATCTGTAAACGCTAAGTGGCGAAAGTGTACATCGATTTTTGCATTCTGCATTCACATTTCGAGGGGGAGGGGATTTTTTTAGCCAGTGAAATAAAAACGCATGTATCACATTGGCAGATTCTTTTATAATAATTGAAGTTATTTTAATCCGGCGCCAATGGTACACTAGATGATACTGAGTTAATTTTATTTAATTAATTTATATTAGACATCCTAATTAAACTTTAAAAAACACTACCATGCAGAAGAACTTTTTGCGGCAGTACGTAAAAAGAAACTTGACAGGTGAAACAACGTCGAACATATTTTAACACCTACCATGATATAAGAAAACCTCAAGTGTCACTACTCCACTGAGGTAATCGTCAAACGGAAATCCTACTCTATGAACAAAGCTACGTCAATGCGTTAAGGCAATTGTCTCAACGCGATCATCGACATTGTTCCAAACTTTGTGTATGAGAGAGATCAGCTGATTGATCACGCGGGTCCTGAGTTACCAACGGACACCCAACAATAACAACCACAACACCAAACAGTCAGTTTCCTCGAAAATGTCTACGAAGTAGACGAAACTTGAGTCGGAAGTGAAAATTAAGCAAATCTCCGTCTTAAATAACGGTAGTATTTTTAAAGTTAATTTTACTTACTGTGGATGTATGCTCAATCGTGATGCTGACTATGGCCTTGTTTGTAACTTTCTACCGGAGAGGGGGGAATGACCATAGATATTAAAAAGGAGAAAATGATATTTTATAAATCTTTTAATTCTGTGAATTGCAGATCTCACACAAATAATGGACTGCCACGATGTTCGGGGTGGCCCAGTTCCTACTCAAGTACCAATCTGGCAAGTTCCATGAGCATATTATATCTATACTAACACTCATTAAAATCGGATAAGGCGTTTGAGAGTTATCGAGTCATGAATAAACAAAAGAAATCTTGAAATGGAAAACATCAAATTTTAAAGGGGGAGGGGCACTTTAATTTTTTTTTTTTTTTTTTTTTTTTTTTTTTTTTTTTTTTTTT
>CM022879.1:13344704-13387088 GCA_012654025.1 Pachypsylla venusta | reverse complement strand
GGGGGGGGGGGGGGGGGAGGAGTGTTGGAAGGTCCTCTGTATCAGCTTCAGTATGTTCATAACATTTGAGTGACTTTAAATAGGAACATTTTAGTTTAATCGGATACCTACAAATAACTCATATCCAAAAAAAATCTATCATTTACATAAGGGTAAAAGCATAACCGGAATAACGTAATCTGTCATTACATTTTAGATTCAGACATTGCGATCAGGAACCCCCTTCATTGGTCCTGAACTTAAAAATTTATTGGTATCAGCCTAACTGAAGCGCGCAGTTCAGTGAGCAAATGGATGTGGCAGAGTCATGGATCTCGCTGGACTAAAACTTTAGGACAGCGACATAGCTAACAAATGATGACTGAACCATCAACATCTCTAACTGCTGATCTCCTTAGGAAACAAATGATGTCTGAACCATCAACATCTCTAACTGCTGATCTCCTTAGCAAACAAATAATGTCTGAACCATCAACATCTCTAAATGCTGATCACTTCAGCTAAACAAATGATGTCTGAAACATCAACATCTCTAACAGCTGATCTCCTTAGCAAACAAATGATGTCTGAACCATTAACATGTCTAACTGCTGATCTCCTTCGCCTGCATCAGAACTCGTCCAAAACAATCTGGTAAGAAGACTGCTCAAACTCTCTGAGCAGATGAACCTTAGCTAGAGAATAAGCAAAAAGCACATGAGGCTGAGGTGTAAGGACTGCAAACCTTAGGGGGTGAAGCTCAATGAAAAGAAATGAAGCTGCGAAATTATGAAACATGTTTATTTCAATGAATTACGCAATTCGTGGGGCATACAGCATTTGGGCACAGCGCTCTAAAACGGATTCAGTCCCACGCGCAACCTAAAAACGCTCATTGATAATGTTACCAGCATAACGAAGCACATGGGCAAAAGGTACACGTGGACAGCCACTAGATTACGCCTTATTACAGAAAAGACTACACAACAACTTTTTTTTTTAATTTAGCTTAACGTCCCTTTAACATCTATTGGTCATTCAAGACGGGGGTTTCACCCTCCATTCGCTGGAAAATTGCAAACCAGCTATCCACATTGAACTCACCCAGCGTGGATTGGGCCGGAAAAATAGCCACAGCATCACGAGGGCGCGAACCCACTGGACACCCAAATGGAACAACCTCGCTGGACGTGATCGAACCGGAACTGGTGTATGCAACGTGCCATAGATGCACAACAACTAACGGAATAATTAATTATAATTACCAACCCATATTTAGATTTTCTACAGTATGCATACCAAAAACGATTTTTTTGTGTCGGTATCGTTATCTTGGAACGATACCGTTGTTGATGTGCATACTCAATCATCTGATATGCTGAAAGCATAATATAATGCCTGACTCTAAGTTGTTTTATGCAAATCAAGTAATTAAGCGTGTTTTCTTACTTTCTGTCACTATTGTGATGGTGAAGCCACTTTTCTATAATTTTTTTATACTAAATAATAAAATGCTGAACATTAAAATTTCACCTATCTCAGCTTTAATTTGTGTGGGAACCGCAACATCTTTAATAGTCATTTACTATTTAACTAAACTGAAGTATATCAAAACCAACATCCGAAAATCATTCAATCGAAAACAAGACCAAAATCCCACCAGCATCAAGTGGAGACACGTTGGGAAAGTTAAACAACTTTATATTTATCCACTTAAATCAGGATATCGTCAGCAAATCAGACGAGGATTTTGTGATAAGAAAGGATTAAGACATGAATCTCTACAAACGACGATATATGATAGATCTTTCATCTTGTTTGATGAGAAGGATGGAAAATTTATTTCCAGTAAACATGAAAAATGTTCAAAGTTACTTTTGATTGAAACTAAATTTGAAAATGAAATTTATGAGTTTAGTGTGCATAATGATGCCTTGTATGGTAAGTGAAATGGCTGTATTGTGGTATTTATTGCCGAGCTACACCCGCTTAGCCTGGCGCCTTAAAGGCATGGTCGTTCTCGTGCTAATCTAATAACTATTTTTCTACTATCTATCTATAATAATTAAAGTCAATGTACTGATAGATCTATCGTTATATTTGTATGTGTGTATGTATCACCAATTGTTAAGCCAAAACGGTAAAAGATATCAAAAATTTGATGGAATTGAACCCCTCAAAACTATTGACTGAAAGCCTAGAAAAAAACGTATAATATCAAATTTTGAGGGGGGGGGGGAATTTTTTTTTTCGTGACGATTCCAAAGGTTCATTATTGAAAATAATAAACCAATTTTGGAATTGAAAAATGTCAAATAATTATTGAGTTACGCCCAATTTTTTAAGGAAAATCGGCCGCAGCCGTAACTAGTTAACATTTCAACATTATTGAATTCTGATAATTCTTCGGGGTTTCAGCTTATTTTTTTTTTTTTTTTTTTTTTNTTTTTTTTTTTTTTTTTTTTTTGAGGGGGTTCTATTAATTTTTTTACTTCTCTTACCGTTTTGGCTAAAGCCAACGAAACGCAGTTTTCCCGGGAATGCAGTTGGTGTATCCTAACAATAATTTTGCCCGTTTGAAATATTTAGTATTTACTAAATTTAAATCCACATACATGTTTCATACGCATTTTGTGAGTAATTGCAATATTTAAGATTAAACGACTGAACTTAGCGAACTAGCTGAGTTAACCAGAAAACCGACTGAATGATTCTCAAATGAACTAAGAACTAAACTTAGTTCATTCTTACGCAATGCACATTAAAAGTAAAGAATTATACATTCAAACGTAAAAACAAAGAAATGGGTTTTGTGTATCCTGTATATTACAATATTTAAAAAATCTAGGTTTAAATGTTTCGCCAGGGGCCTTAGCGCCACGGCCATTTGACTTTTTAGAATTTTTTAATTATATTTTGCCCGTTCCCGGTTTCGAACTCATAACTCCGGAATGACTCCTCATAGCTTTGCAAAAAAATTCGCTATCCGCTACCGTTTGGAACAGACAACCTCTACCACATATAGGTAGGTACACACAAATTTTGGATTTATATATTTAAATGATGATGTCAAATAAAAGGGTAATTGTTATGCAACATGCAACAATTGTTCACATCTCGTAGTCTTTTTTTAAAAAAAAAATTGGCTTAACGTCTCTTTAACATCTATTGGTCATTCGAGACGGGGGTTTTACCTTCCATTCGCTGGGAACTTGCAAACCAGCTACTAACATTGACCTCACCCAGCCTGGGTGGCCGGAAAAATAGCCAGAATTAGGAGGCCGCGAACCCACGTCAACACCCACATGGTACAACCTTGCTGGACGTTGCTTAACTTCAGTGATCGAACGGGAACTGGTGTATTCAACGTGCCATAGACGCTGGCTCTATCTCGTAGTCTGTCGTTCGCTTTACAATAAAATCTAAACATTTGGTTAAAAATGTTTTATGAGAATACTGAACAACACGCTTTTTTTCCAGATAAACTTCGACTGCCTAGTAAAAATATTGAAAAAGTGGACAAAATCAAAAGTTTCATACTTTATGGTGATGAAATCATTCAAGCTAATGATTGTGGAGACGAAGCTTCGGAATGGTTCTCAAAATATTTGTTTGGTCAATCTGATATCAATATTCGATTAGGATTCAATAGCGGCGCCAAACGTAATATTGAGGGGAACCATATGATCAAATATAGCACAGTTTATGATAATGTTTACAATGAAGACTTGGGAGTGTTCGCTGATATGACCAGCTATATGATTCTCAATGAGGAGTCCATTAGTGTCTTGAATGAAAAATTAAAAGAAAAACAAATTGATTCCGTGACATCGATTCAGTTCAGAGGTGAGTTTAGTGTTTTTTCCACAATGTTTGCGGGTACACAAAGTTTCTTCTTAAAAAGAGAATTACTTTCACCTTTTATTGCCGCTTTCTACGAGTATTGAACACGAATTATTGACTGATCAAATCCAAATCAATTCACTGGAGAATAGAAGAGGGGAAGCACAGAAGAAATTAAACAGAGGAGTCCGTACTGGTTCGACCAATCATCCTTACAAAGTTGAACGTTAACGAAAAACCCATTTTTTTAAAACTTTCAATGTGAGTACTCTTCTTTCTTTTCTTTTCCATCCTTTCCCTCTCAAGTATTCCTATTTCCTATACCTATCATTTCAATGTGAGTACTCTTCTTTCTTCTCTTTTCTTTTCCATCTCTCTCAAGTATTCCTATTTCCTATACCTAACCTTTCAATGTGAGTACCCTTTTTTCTTCTTTTTTCTATTCCATCTTTTCCCTCTCCAGTATTCCTATACCTAACCGTTCAATGTAAGTACTCTTCTCTCTTCTCCTGTCTATATCTAATCGCTCTACTTTCTTCGGAATGTCTTTTTATCTTCTCAATATTATCGTCTATTATTAGTTGCTTTAATCTTTTCTGAAAATTTGTTCTCAGGTAATATTGTGGTGGATGGTGCACCAGCTTATTCTGAAGACAATTGGGATTGGATCCGATTCAACAATACTGTCATTATGAGAACGGTCAAACCTTGTACTCGATGCATATTGACGTGTGTTAATCCAGAAACTGGCTTCAAGAATGAAGCAAACGAACCATTAATGACGTTAAGATCATTTAGGTTACAAGAAAATCAGCTGCAGAGGAAAGTTGAAAACTATACTCCTGTATTAGGTGTGTATACTGGAATATATCAATGTGGGTATGTAAATGTGGAAGATGACGTGTACGTGGGTGTGGAAGAGTGAGAGTACAGAGGAAAGTTGAAAACTATACTCCTGTATTGGGTGTGTATACTGGAATATATCAATGTGGGTATGAAAATTTGGTAGAAGACGCTTAGGTATGTGGATGTGGAAGAGTGAGAGTACAGAGGAAAGTTGAAAACTATACTCCTGTATTGGGTGTGTACTCGTATACTGGAATATATCAAGGTGGGTATGTAAATTTGGTAGAAGACGCTTAGGTATGTGGGCGTGGAAGAGTGAGAGTACAGAGGAAAGTTAAAAGTATACTCCTGTATTGGGTGTGTATACTGGAATATATCAATGTGGGTATGTAAATTTGGCAGATGACGTGTTCATGGGTCTAACGTTTTTAGTATACCTAAGGAGGAAAAATAAATTGCTATAGGAAGATTGAAAATAAAAATTATTGTACATTGTATCTATTGAAACATCAAACATTTTTTATCAAGCATGATAGATGTTTGAATGCATTTGTAAGCTCTTGTATCAAGCCTTTCTCTAAGCTTGAGTTACCCCCAAATGTTCACAAAATTGTGTACATTCGGGGGTAACTCAATCTCCTGAGGACAATAAAATTGAGTATCTATGGTAATAGCGACAAGTGGTAGCATTGTAAGGTAATTGTTAAAGTGTAGCTTCGGATTAGTGATATTTTCGAGATTCGGCTTAGTGATAGTTTCGAAAAAAATCCACTTAATGTTGTGATGCCCACAAAAATTGTGACATAATAACACAATGAAATATACATTTACAAAATTTGAAATGAAAAAAGAATACCTTTCTTTCAATTCAAATTTTTGGATTTTACAAAATTCAAAAGGACCAATTTGACTCCACAAGACTAAGTTTCGATGGATTTACACTAATTACTAGTCTAAGCCATGGGTACTAGAACACTTATTAAAGAACTATGTTTAACGCAAAAGTCACAAGACTTTTGTGGAAGCAGCTGTAAAGGACGAAAATTAACATCGTTCTACTGAAAACCTATTTAAGTTGGTTAAATTGGGATACTATCTTCACTCGACTAAAAAACACTTTTTTAGTCAAGCCTCTATCCGCTATTTAATTCTACCTATTTAATTCTTAGTCAAGCTTAATATGCGTATCGTATTTTATAAACTGTAATTATTAGCAACGCATTTACAATTTACAAGAGTTTAAAACACGGTAGATGCCAAAGAAATGCTGATAGAAATATGTCCCGCCCTGTATTGTGATAATTCCAAATCTTTGAAGATAAAGATCTGAGAAAGTATAGCAAATAGATGATGCTTAATGAAACCATTTCAAAATTTACATTAGTTTAGTCAAGTTTCACTATTCAAAAAACTTGACTAAACATTTTTGATTCAAGAAAATTGACTAATGTAAATACGGCTGTATCAATATTTTCATTATTTGACATTTTAGATTCGAGCAAGCATAACAATAGCTATAGGATGGTTCTTTCCTTCATCTCTTTATACAAATTGTGAACTAGAACTAGCATAGGTATTAAAAAGTTTCATCTCTTCGGGCAAGATGGAGTTAATTGAATATTTTGGTGTAATATTTCAAGATTGATTTATTGTTTGTCAAATTTTTACCTATTCCTTATTTTTATCTATGAATAATTTAAGAACGTCCGTTACATCCTGTATAATCACAAAGCAAGATGTAAACTTTGGTTTAATAGTAATAAAATAAATTACTGTTTTTGTTGTTATTTCTAATATTGTGTGATTTCTGATTTATCTATTTTATTTCTTGAAATAAATAAAATGCACTTATTGTGTTCTATGCACACTCTTACCAGGAAACAATAGTGTTCTCGCTTTAATCAACTATTATGCATTTTATTAATCATACAATCAAAAATCAAATCAATTGAATTGCATAACTCAATTGTATCTATGCAATTTTATGTACAAGAACGAGATGACCTTTTAATAGATCATTAGATAGGCCATACTTGAGATTGTGAGATGTTACTTGAGGGTCACAACCTAACGGGCCGGTTTCACTCGGGCCGATGGTGTAAAATAATACCAAAAGCAACTGCAATATTATTTTGTCACTGAAGTCATTATTTGCAATGATTGACATGGTTCTCAGGGCCCTTGCCATTTATTAGCCAGGAACAAGCCCACAAGAATTTTAAGCTAGAACCGCTGTTTATGTTTATGACAATTGAAAACTCAAGCAACACACATCAACTTCTTGAAAACTGCATTGGTGCCACTATTGATTGATTAAGATAGACCCAGGTTAACATTTACAGGTTCTCAAAAATGTGGCTACCACGGGGATTGGTGATGCCACTATTGATTGATTAAGATAGACCCAGGTTAACAGTTACAGGTCATATTTGGGGTATAATTATACGTCATAGCTTTTCAATGCAATCCAATATACCGCTAGCGGCTTTTGTTGCTTTCTAGCGGTTATCAATAATCTTTTCTAAAAAAAAAAATGGTAAGTGCCAGGACTTGAAATTTGGTATGTATGTCATATTTGGGGTCTAATTTTGCGTCATACCTTTTGAATGCAATCGAATATACCGTTGGGGAGGGGCGGAGGAAATATGAGGAAAATCCGTAGTTAGTAATATCATCACAGCAAAAATACTCCAATAGGCAGATCATGTTACACAAGCAGAACTAACGTCAAACGTTAAAAGAATATTGAATCTTCGTTACGACAGACCTAGACCCCATGGGCGCCCAAGAAATACATGGGAGGGGGGAGAAAAAGAAATCATACAATTAGTTGGTGTGCAAGAAGATTGGCAAAATCTAATAATAGCACAAGATAGAGATGCATAGAAAAGGCTGATCGGAGAAGTCAAGAATCCTTCGTGGTCTGTGAAGACTGGAGTAATTAAGTGAAATAATAAACCCATGTGTCATATTGGCAGAGATACAAAACCTAAGGTTTTATCAAGTACTAGCATCCCCCACCGCGGTTTCGCCCGCGCATATTTTTGTATCATGCTATCTCTCTTGCTCCAATATATTTCTTGTATGGGAATTATTTACTTTTCGCGATTTCTACCCCTTAAAATTAAAATTTTGCAAAATCCTTTCTTAGTGCACACTTACATAGTGCAACGAAGGTCCCTATCAAATTTCAAGTCTGTACTAGTCTGTAGCATTTTAATAGTTTCGGCTCTACGTTGATCAGTCACTTAGGACATTGCCTTTTATATATAAAGATCGGAGAAGTCAAGAATCCTTCGTGGTCTGTGAAGACTGGAGTAATTAAGTGAAATAATAAACCCATGTGTCATATTGGCAGAGATACAAAACCTAAGGTTTTATCAAGTACAAGCATCCCCCACCGCGGTTTCGCCCGCGCATATTTTTGTATCATGCTATCTCTCTTGCTCCAATATATTTCTTGTATGGGAATTATTTACTTTTCGCGATTTCTACCCCTTAAAATTAAAATTTTGCAAAATCCTTTCTTAGTGCACACTTACATAGTGCAACGAAGGTCCCTATCAAATTTCAAGTCTGTACTAGTCTGTAGCATTTTAATAGTTTCGGCTCTACGTTGATCAGTCACTTAGGACATTGCCTTTTATATATAAAGATTAAAAGACATGTTTCTACGTACCGCGCATTTACAAGTATCCAAAATTTCAACCTCCGTTGTGACATTGTCAAAAGTTGTGTTATGTCTGTATACCAAATCTGTAACAGAAAGTAAAATTAGATTGATTTAATAATTTTGATAAACTTTCTTTATTAGAATTTTTTTAATCATTTTATTGTAATTCGACAGAACACCAGAGCTATGGTTCAAAGATGCTCTTATTAAATCTTTATTTTTGAAGATAGAAACTTGCGGTTTGTTTCAAAATGTTCACCGCATCATTTAAAATCGATAAATGAATGTGAATTTACTATTTTTAAGCCACGTCTGGTTATTTTATACATGGAAAGAACATAACATAAACATACTATAATATGGTTCAGTATTCTTATGAGCAGGCCCTTGTCCAGGATAGGGTTTTAAGTGTTCAACCCCCCTCCCCCTCGAAATGTTTGAAAAGGTTTGAATTTTCCTATAATCTCTTTGGATGAAATAGGTATATACCAAATTTCATCAAAATCGGTCAATGCTAGGTGGTCCTAAACGTGCCCATCACAGCGTACGGCGGTGGACGGGACGGCGGACAAACGGATCTTTTTTATTCGATTTTTGGCTTCTACGTACCTTGAAATCTATAATATCAAATTTTGAGGGTGGGGTATTTTTTTTTCGTGACGATTCCAAAGGTTCATTATTGAAAATAATAAACCAAAATAGAGAGATTTGAAGTCTGCTGATTGCGATTGTGCACACCAATATCTTTATCATCAACAATAACCACAAAATCATCATTTTTGGTATGAATACTCCAATCTAAACATGAGTAATAATCAGTGGCGGATTTACCGGAAAAGCAACATAGGCCATGGCCTAGTGCGGCAGAATTTAGGGGCGGCAAAATATGGGCAGTAATTGACATTTTTAAGGCATACTACAGCGAAAATGTCAAAATTTTTAAGGCATACTACAGCGCATTTTTTGTCAAAATGGATGCGGCAAGTTCTAAATTGCCTAGGAGCGGCGAAAGTTTAAATCCGCCACTGACTAATAATACTTATGTCCTTTGTTGGTGTTCACTCTAGGTCAGGGGTTCTCAACCTTCACAATACGAAGTACCACTTGGTATTTTTTCGAATTTTTGGAGTACCACCACCCTGGGGGGAAGGGGTTGTATAAAGGAAAATAATAAAAAAAATATTAATATATGAGAACATACTTTCACAAAGAAGTTGAAGTTAAAAAATAATCATGCAAATTTAGCTGATAAGATGGAAAACAGAGTGGCAGAGTAGAAAGGTGGAGTTTTGAACCCACTTCCTCCTGTTCCGATGAGATTACGTACTACCTATACTCTTATCAGAAACATATATAATAAAATAATGCTACTGTTGAACATATCTTTCACGGTGCTGTCACTTGTCAGATCAAAAAACGATTCTTTATCTCGTCAGCAACGCCTGCATCTCAGTATTCTGTGAACGGATTTCTAATCTACTCTAAGTCACTCGTATTTTAAGGTGGATTTTTTTTTTTTTTTTTTTACATAATGCATATATTTATTTTATGATCTTTTGTGTACAACTGAAAATGGCTTCGCGTACCACCTGAAATAGGTCCGAGTACCTCCGTTTGAGAACCCATGCTCTAGGTGATGTTGTCCACATATAACTGCATTCGATATGGTTTAGCTTTCAGGAAATACTCTAACTCACCTACGTTTGTGACTATCCGTAGACTGGAAAGTTGGGAAGTAAAAATCTACTTCTGTGGCACACCACCCCCTCTTTATAAAAAAAAAGAATACGTGAAATGAGAGAGTTTCATGTAGAGAGTACCCATAAACATGGTAACCATGTACTCGATGTCATTGAGACTGTACCATAAAATTTTAATACCAACTAAAAAGTGATCATATTTTACTAGTTGCATCTAATACAAGATGCCGTGCAGTTGTTGCAGTTTAATAATTACTATTATAAATACGTCACTAGGTGGTCTGCTGGTCTCCTTGTGTTACATACTCTGCTATAGGACGTACAAAACTAGAAGAAACACGATGTACATCCATACAATCACGATTCATGGATGTGAAAATAAAGTTTATATTTTTGCAGAGTTGCTTTCTGTATTATTTTACACCATCAGCTCAGATGGATTTTTGTGATATTGGTCATTATGCAATATTCGATATTGATATTTTTTCCGGTATCGATACCGAGATATTATCGCAAAAGGAAATATCGATATCGGCAATATCGAAAGATGTCGGTTTGAATTTCGGATTCCAGTTTAAAAAGTTATGATGTGAGAATTGAAGCTGAATTTAAATTTTGCTAGCTTTTAGCTTACTTTACTCTACGGATTATGATTAATTAAAAACCAGCAAATGGAATGCAAAATAATAATAAAAACCGTTATGAATATGAATATAATCTCTGCAGCTAAAAGGGGAGCTAAGAGAATAATTTCCACAATCTTCCAATAAGAAAAACTCCAATAAAAATTGATCAAAAACAATAACAAAGATCTGCCAGGGATGACCATTGAATAAAATAGAGGAGAAATTGTCAATCCACTTTATACAACACAAGGGATCTGATATGCTCTAGGACCCTTCTCCATGACATTCTGATTCGATATCGTTATTGACATTTCTCATCCGATATCCGATTTTATCGATTCCCTAATATCGATATAAATATCGGAAATATAGAAAGAAAGTATTTATATTTATCGATATCTATAATATCGCAACATCCCTAGATACGGCCAGTATCCTCCACCCTTTCCAATCATTTCCAATTTCCACAGAATTGACAGTAAGCCATAATTGGTTTGTTGATACCTAATATACCTCGGTACTAAATTACCAAGACCATTTCTTTTCATCATATAACTAGGTACTAAATTACCAAGACCATTTCTTTTCATCATATACATAGGTACTAAATTACCAGGACCATTTCTTTTCATCATATACCCAGGTAATAAATTACCAATACCATACTATTCATCATACGTATACCTAGGTACTAAATTACCAAGACCATTCCTTTTCATCATATACCTAGGTACTAAATTACCAAGACCATTTCTTTTTATCATATACCTAGGTACTAAATTACGAAGACCAATTCTTTTCATCATATACGTAGGTACTAAATTACCAAGACCATTTATTTTCATCATATACCTAGGTACTAAATTACCAAGACCATTTCTTTTCATCATATACCTAGGTACTAAATTACCAAGCCTATTATTTCTTTTCGTCAATGAGTTTTAAAAACGGATTTTCCTGGACAGATCGTCATTTTTTCCGTCGAAATTTCCCCATCTTCAGAGAAAACCCGCTCTGGCGGCCTCTTTCACCGATGAGCTTCGGGATCAGGCAGTTTGTTTTATAAAGTTCTCTGTTTACATAATATCTCACCATTGAAATTGGAATTACAATTGTTATTAAGATTATTGTTAATGATAAATACAAAACAAATTGTAAAGCTTGTCTTGCGAGACAGAAATGGTAAATCACGCCATTAATTTCCAATTGAACCGGTTTTTATATTTTAGATGCATGATATGTAGATTAGGTGACTGCATTACGTCTAGTGTCCACTTTATATAAGACATCAGTATTTCATTCATCTCCCTACACAGCAGCTGATGCTTAGGGTTTAAAATGTCGCTACTCAGTTGCTGCTCTGCTCGGCAACTAAATGGTTGTTAACATGTCCCTGCATAGCTACAGTGACTCGAAAAAAAATGTGTTTAAATTCCATTACTGAGCGTTTAATTCGTTGAGATGTCCTGCAAAACTGCTGTTGCTAGGCCCTTAATTTCTTTAGATGTCCTTTCACAGCCTGCGGCTCTGGCTGGGCGATTACTGTATTTAGATTCCCTATTCAGCTGCCGTTGTTCAGCATTTTATTCGTTGAAATGTCCCCGCACAGTTGCTGTGATTTGCCTATTGATGTGTTAAGATGTCGTAGTTGTTGTTTTGCCCAGGGCTTAATTACTAGAGATGTCCTTGAAAAACTTCTGTTGCTGGCCATTGAATTCCTTTTGATTTCACAAGTTGTCATTTCGAACACATTTTTTGTAATATGCGTTCTAAGTTTCTCAAGGAAAAAAAAAATCGATACGATGCCAAAGGTTCATTATTAAAAGTAATAAACCAAAAACAACTTTTTATGTTAATCATCAATACAAAGTTAAGGTATCTACAATTTCTCCAGTGACAGAAAAATGTTGCGAGGTCCGGGAAATATGTTTACCTCTCCTCTTCATGTATCGTTTAAGATACTTTCAGTTGAACGCTCTTAAGTGGGAAATTCCATGTATTTTTTAAGTTCTATCATTTTTGCACCGTTCGTGCTGTTTTGTGGGTAAAATGATTGTTTGTTCTCCAAGATTCAACTTTTTCTCTGGACCGGCCATCTTTGAACGCCACAAACGAGATTTTTCGGTATGTTAAATTAGGTTGAACGGTCGTTAAAGATAAATATTTCGGAACGGTGAGAGCTCAAACGATATATTTTTTTCATTTTTAATTTGGCTTAAGTTCCCTTTAACATCTATTGGTCATTCAAGACGGGAGTTTCACCCTTTATTCATTAGAAACTTGCAAACCAGCTATACCCACATTGACCTCACCCAGCCTGGGTTGGGACAGAAAAATAGCCAGCATCACTAGGGCGCGAACCCACGTGGACACCCACATGGCATAATCTCGTTGGGCGTTGCTTAACTTCAGTGATCTATTGGGAATAGGTGTATTCAACGTGCCATAGACGCTGGCTACGATGATTTTTGATCCGGCCAACTTAACGTACCTAAATGGGTTATGTCCTTTTGAAATGGCCATTTATCTAGTTTAGATGTCTCATATACACAGCTTGGTGATGAGTTTGAATTTGTTTAGATATTCATTTCGGGCATTGTCTACGATTTAAACTTATTTAAAATGCATCCAATCTCCCAAATATTGCATTCTAGCTTTTTAATTAGGCTACAAAATGATTTAGGTAGATGCTTATCGAATTGACTTGTACAAATTCTCCTTAACAAGTATCTGCCTATGTCTTAATTATTATTGATGCTCAAAACAGGACCGGAGTTATTACAAGTTAAAGTCAATCTTTTTGTAATCATAACTCTGCGTCTATGTGAGGTTAAAAATCAGGTTTGGGTAAAAATTACTACAATCTTTTTGGCTATCTAACTATGGTTAATATTTTGAAAAGAAAAAGCTCATAGGTTCGATCCTGACAACTCGAAGTAAAACAAGAATACCTACTTTTTTTTAAATGAGAGTACCATTAACTTGGCTGGCCACAAAAATATTTTTGAATTTTGAATCACAAAATGAAATAAACTCGATTTGACCCCAAATGAACCCTATTTACAACTTCAACTTGCAGTAACTCCGGCCGTGTTTTGAGTACGATCTCAAAATACATTCAGTTTCCTCTAATACAGTCGAACCTGGATAAACAGCAATTCAAGGGACCGGCAATATTTTGTTCCTTAGAGAAGTTTCCTCCTTAAAAAAGTTCCTGCTTAGAAAGCTTCCAAATTTTCATTTTCCTGCCTATAGAGGTCCATGTGAACACAGGTTGGGAGGAAAAGACAAAATACAAGTCTTAAAAATTTCCTCTTACGGAAGGTTTCAGACCACGGACTCGTGAGTCCCAAGAAAAAAAAACATTCGTGTGTCGATTTTCCGCTGTACACCGTGTGCAGAGGTTTTTGTGTCAAATATGAAGGGACCACGAATTTTGTTCCCGTTTATTCAGATTTCCTGATTACTGTAGCCCTGTTTATCTAGGTTTGACTGTATTTCACTGTTGACCCCTCCGGGAAATCCCCTGAAACTTTAGAAACCAGTAGAATAAGTTTCCCTTTTAGAATAAGGAAATATCCTAGAAGCGTTGAAGCGTGTTTCAGTGTTTTTCGAATTTCATAACTTTTCTCAAGATACCTATTGAGCTCCGCTCCTTTTTATGATCCACCCAGTATCATCCAGTGAAGTTTTATTGGAAGATCTCGTGAGTTTAAATTTCTAATGACCCCACAACGAACAAAACATTTAATATCAATCCGATAGTTCAGCAACCAACTCACAGCTCGCAGCCTGATGGTGACCATATTGATTACTGTCATAAAGTTGACATTGCACTTCAAATCAATAAAACATAGAACCATCTGACCAGTGACCCGAATCATAAACAAATGAACCAAACAATCAGAATGGAAGATCAGTGTCGGCTTAACTCTATCTAAGTGTTTCTATATTCGTGAGCTAGATTCCTATTTAGAACCATTAAAAAACTCTTGTGCTTAAGACTCAACTAGGATTGTACTTACAACTCTGAGCAAGCTTGAATAGCCTTTTATGTAAGAATTTTCGTCGTGAATGTCAAGTCAAGGATGTAAGCAGCCCCATGCTTTTTGGTGTGAACATTGACTTTCCTTATCTATAAAAGAAGAAGAAAGTATTGTAATGGGCTGAAATTTCCGATGTCGAGTTTTCAATGACAAAACACGTTTTGAAGTGTCCAGGGCAGAAATGCAATTATATATTACACTTCAACCTAAGTTGCATTTTTCAATTTCTTGTATGAAATTGATATAAATAGGCACCAAATTTCAAGTCCTTGCTCTTTCCATTCTGGTTTTAGGCATCAGAACCGCTAAAGAGCAGCCTTCAACCTCTAATTAGCATATATTTCAATATTATTACACTTCAACCTAATTCATACTTTTCATTTTTTTGTATTTAATTGATATGAATAGGTACCAAGTTTAAAGTTCTAATAGCTATTACTGTTCTCATTTTAAGCAGGATATGCGAAAGCCGGTAAAAAGCGGCATAAATTCGCCAATGCTATATTCGATTTCCACCAAAAGGTATATTCGATTTCCTTATTTTGCCGTTCATGGCATAAAACTGACATAGATTCCAAATTTCAAGTCTCTAGCACTTGCCATTTTTGAGATACCTTGTTCACAGACAGACGGACAGACAGACAGACACACACACACACGAACAAAAAGCTGAAACTCAGGATTTGGGCTTTGGGGACCCCAAAACGTGTTTTGGCATTGAAAACTCTACATCGAATATATCAGCCTATTACAATACTTTCCTTTTTATAGGATAAGGAAAGTAAAAATGATATGAGAAGAAGTGTCCTTTTTCTCCTCTCAGAGTCTACATAAAATTTGGCCTTAAGGAAAATCTTTGTTTGCATTTTTTTTTGTAGCTCACAGTCACCCCAACCCACAGTAGCTATTCTAATATTTGCGGCTCTAAAAGACATTCTTCTTTCAATCAATTGATTCCCGTATAAAAATCGCCCAATATAATTATAAACCCCTTCCCCATTGGTACCCTTGCGACACTTATCCAAAAGGCATATTTCTTTCAATTAATTGATTCTCGTATAAAAATCGCCCAATATAATTATAAACCCCTTCCTCATTGGTACCCTTGCGACACTTATCCAAAAGGCATATTTCTTTCAATCAATTGATTCCCGTATAAAAATCGCCCAATATAATTATAAAACCCTTCCCCATTGGTACCCTTGCGACACTTATCTAAAAGGCATATTTCTTTCAATCAATTGATTCCCGAATAAAAATCGCCCAATATAATTATAAAACCCTTCCCCATTGGTACCCTTGCGACACTTATCCAAAAAGAATATTTCTTTCAATCAATTGATTCCCGTATAAAAATCGCCCAATATAATTATCAAACCCTTCCCCATTGGTACCCTTGCGACACTTATCCAAAAAGCATATTTCTTTCAATCAATTGATTCCCGTATAAAAATCGCCCAATATAATTATAAAACCCTTCCCCATTGGTACCCTTGCGACACTTATCCAAAAAGCATATTTCTTTCAATCAATTGATTCCCGTATAAAAATCCCCCAATATAGTTATAAATATGTTGGTAATGTAATGTCATATTTTATTGACCGATTTAACAAGTAACCCAATTACCGATTTCTGTGTAATGATAGCAGTCGTGTTTTACTAATCTCACATTTCTTTTAAAATTTTCTAAAAAATGTTTTAAAAAAATCGTGCAGTCATAAATCTTCCATAAAATGCAATACAGGGTGATATTTCAAAAGAGTTCAGTAAGAGATAATGTATTTAGGGCACTAAAGGCTCGTCCAGTAGAATGTATTTTCGGTGGACGATGTTTTATTTTAGAGCCGCAGTCTCATACATCTGATTACCAGCGGAAATGATGATGCTACCATCGATTGATTGAAAAGTAATAAAAAACTTTTTATTTATTTTCCTTGTCCATCACGGACAGTGAATACTTAGTGAAAGAATGGGAAGTAGGAATGGACTAGTCATCCACAAGTCGACTCACGACTCGACTCACTCACGAGTCGAATCATCTTTTAGAAATGAGCCGACTCTTCAAAGAATCGACTTACAAGTAACTTTTTGTTGTTGACTGATTAAGATAATAAAGGGAGAAATATTTTTCCGGGTGTTTTTTGTTTACTGAAGGCAAAGGTTCTTTTATTCTGGTGACGATTGATTGTGATCTCTTTTTAATGTATTCGCCGAAGTTGGGGACGTTTTTTTGGTAGATCCCCATTTTGTCATTTGGTTTTATCATGCCTTTCTGATCAAATAAGGCGTTTTTAAAAATAGTCACTCGAAATGAGTCGAGATCGAGAGTCGACTCATTAAGTCGACCCAAATTTGTGAGTCGAGTCGATCATATCGACTCACGAAAGCGAGTCGAAAATCCCATTCCTAATGGGAAGCATATTATGCTACTCTGAGGACGCCGTACTAGATATAGAGAATCCCGGCCATTTCATGGCCCCCATTAGTGGTAAATATATCAAATTCATGAGAATGAAATGGCATGGGTTGGTTGGGTTTGAGTCTACGTCCCAGTGTTTACCAGTCTGGGCGTCTTATCACTACACCAACTCTTTTAATTTAGATTAATAGTTTTCTGGAACAGAATTCATTGTATATATGACGGACAATTACAATCTTAATGAATTGTCTCTTGAAGATCATGAGAATCAGGCCTTCGAGATATGTCGCGGAACGAAGAGACAAACAGACGTTTAAAGCTAAAGCTTAGCAGTCGTATGCCAATCTTATACAGGGTGTCCCAATAAAAAATATAATACTGTTAATAACCAATATTTGGCCTGGGAGGATAACATTACAATTTCACAAAAATTGAAAACAAACATGCAAAAAATGAAATAGAAAATTTTTAGCTTACCTTAAAAGTATTTTATTTGCAATTTTCACACTACTCCAGACACATTTATATTTCTTTGTCTTATGCCACATTTTTTTGGACATCATAAAATTACAAGATATTCTCTACAAGCACTCCAATATCATATTCTCAATTGTCCTCAGGAGACTGAGTAAGTGCGGCCCATTATTCAACTGAGGTCTACATCTAATACTAACACTGAATGCGATGTTTATTTTATTGAGAAAACACTTATTTTCTAACAGAATATAAATTAATAGACAATTTTTATTTAATTAGGCAAATTGGTTGCAAAAAATATATTTTCTATAAAATAAAAAACTATTTAATGATTACCTATATTTTGATCAACAACAACAAACAAACTCTTTATAAATTTTTTGAATGTTGTTTATTCGTTATCACAGTATTGCCATATTTTCTAAATATTGATTGGCTCCTGATAGACCAAATATTATTTGAGTCGTACTGTCGTAGCACACATTCATAAGCCATTCAGTTTTTCTTATCTTCAAAACATGAATGCTCCGAATATTTAATCGTGTAATTAAATTTTGCTTAAGGACAAAAAAATGGTGCTTTTAATCTTTGAGAACCTTCATAGCGGAATGCTCCTGGACATGATCGGATAATAGCCCTTTTTCGAAAGGAAATAAAAATTGTATGAAGTGGGAATCATTTTTTCATCCCCAATAGCACTTACCGTTAGGGAGAAAATAAAAAAAAACTGGAACTTCACGATCGTGTTGCTTGAAGGGGATGCATTTCCGGATCTATGCTTATAAAGCAAAGTGTCTACGTATTAAAAGGATTACGTATTTTTGGGACATTCTGAAGATCGAAGGTTCCCAAACTGGGGGGCGTGTAGGCAAGCCAAGGGGGGCGCGAGACCAGTTGAATTATTATCATTTACTTGAAATATATATGTACAAATTTAATAGGTATTATTGAACATAATGTTTAGAAAATTTGAATGAGATAGCATTCAGCAGCACATTAGCGTTTTGAATGAGATAGCATTCAGCAACACATTATCATTATAAATGAGATAGCATTCAGGAACACATTAGCATTATGAATGAGATATCATTCAGCAGCACATTAGCGTTTTGAATGAGATAGCATTCAGCAACACATTAGCATTATGAATGAGATAGCATTCATTAACACATAAGCATTTTGAATGAGATAGCATTCAGCAACACATAAGTATTTTGATTGAGATAGCATTCAGCAACACATTAGCGTTTTGAATGAGATAGCATTCAGCAACACATTAGCGTTTTGAATGGGATAGCATTCGGCAACACATTAGCGTTTTGAATGAGATAGCATTCAGCAACACATTAGCGCTTTGAATGAGATAGCATTCAGCAACACCCATACCCATTCATAATTTACAATGTAAAGGGGAGGGGGCGTGTGAGGCTTTCATTTCAAGAAAAGGGGGCGAGGTACCAAAAAGTTTGGGAACCCCTGCTGTAGATGATGATGATGAATACTATTTTTGAAAGTGTGCATTTTAGTTCAAGATATTTTTAGGTTATAACATTGTGAGTCTTTTTTTTTATAATCGCACCAGATTTTTAGAATCACCCGGTATAGCTTGAGGACAGACAGACGTACCACACAAAAGGGAACTTTTCTTTTTAGCATTTACCAATGACAAGTAACATACTAATATACTTATCAAGTATCTCCATTCTTACTTTTATTCTAATTTATTAGATCAGTTTTTTTGAGAGAAATATTCACGGTGTGTGCTTCCTCTCAGTTATTTTTTCTAATGCTCTGTGAATTATGAATTTAAATATGTCGCCTGCTCCAACAAGGGCGTCAAGCCCCATGGTTGGATACATTGGGATCAAAAGTAGACTTTGTAACAGGGGCGGATACAATGCGATAGGTGAGGGGGTGGGGGGTGCGATAGGTGAGGGGTGGGGGGTGCGGTACGGTCGGACAATATCGATCCTCTGCTGCATGATATTATTCTTTTCATGAAATTCGTTCAGTGGCTTTATTTTACTATAAATCGGTGTCACCTCTAGTAGCTCTCCTATACGTCCTACAGGAAAAATGTTGGAATTAAAGTTAGTGTTACTTTCACAGCACCATACCAAAAAAAATTTTTCAAGAAAAACCGTGTTTACTGCATTTAATGTAAGCTCAAATATTATAAATATGTATACAAGTTAGGTATTTGGGCTATACAGTTTAATGACAATATCTTGGGGAGACAAATTTGGGGTTCTTGTTGGGGAAAAAATTCCAATGGATTGTAAGCTCTAATTTCTTATCTACGATCAAAATCGGTTCGGTAGATTTGGCTGTAGCCTCGTCAAAGTTCAAGAAGAAGATGAAGGAGACTGAGACATGAGACAGTGTAAAAATGACATTTTTCAAATGTTTTTTTCTCAGTGTTCCCGTAACTTTTTTTTTCAAACTATTGATTTTATCTCATCAGCTACCCATCTCATTATGAAATATTCAACAAAAGTCACTCCACAATGTCTTTTTTTTTATCCTGTGTCAGTAAATTTTTTAGCATTTTCTGGTAGTTATTTAGCAAGCATTTTTATGGTAAGTATGTATGTCCATTACGACATCTGCAGTTCACCAGACGATTTGGTAACGGACAAAAGCGCTTGCAACTCCTTTTTATATTTTACAATAACTGATGCAAACATTTTTTTGAAATTTATATTTTTCGCAATGACTAGGTACAAACATCCTAAATATTATATCTTTTTTTTTTAATTTGCCTAACGTCTCTTTAACATCTATTGGTCATTGAAGACGGGGATTCCACCCTTTATTCGCTGGAAACTTGCAAACCAACCACCCACATTGACCTCACCCAGCCTGGGTTGGGCTGGAAAAATAGCATCACGAGGGAGCGAACCCACGTGGACACCCACATAGTACAACCTTGCTGGACGTTGCTTAACTTCAGTGATCTGTTGGGAACTGGTGTATTCAACGTGCATAGATGCTCTTTAAATATATTATTGAACTCAATTTTTGACAATTGATAATTCCCATCCTATTGCTGCCGTTCCCTAAACGGCCAATCTAATTTCAAAGTTATATTTTTATCATTCGTTCATTCTTTTGACAGGCAAAGTGTATTACATCTTTTTTAAAAATAAAAAACAAACAATACAGTATTGCTATTAACAATAAATCACTTTATACTGCTATTCCTAACCATAGTTCTGCTACTAGATTACTAACTTAAACCCAATACTGCACAGTAACAAGATACCAAATACTCTAATATTAATATTGCTGTTATGAAATCCGACATTTTGATAAAATAATTTGAACCAGAAGGAGGTGGTGGTTCGATGGGATCTTTTATTAGTTTACAAAGTTAATTGTTAGAAGTCCTGCTGAGTTGTTGATCGATCAACGAAGGGAATTTGGTTCAAACTTAAAAGGAGTTCATTTCCTGGTGTGCAAAATTATGTTTCTAGAAGATTTTTGACATTTCTAAATAACCATGTAGAGTCCCAGTACTTCATCAGGTAAAGTATTGGATTCATAATATTAACCTGTGAACACTTTAACACATAATGAACAATGTGTTCACACACGTGAACACGACTGAGTTAATTCGTGGGACCGATCGATGATCACACGTCTTAACAGAACACGCTTCCTCATCGATTTTTTTTAATTCGATAAATTTTTGATTGGGCGAAATGATTTCATTCCAAAGAGAAACATAATTATGTATATTACATTATACAGGTGTTTCAAAAGGTTATGCAAAAAAAGAACCCATCACGTATAGTATAGCTCAAATAAAGGCCGCTTTGCTTAATAAACCCCTATACGGAAATGGACCCAAGGTAGCTGGGGCCACCCAAAGTTGGCACAATCGAAAAATAATTATTAAAAATCGAATTATTTTGCGATTAACTTCGTTTTTTGCATGACGTCTCCGATTGTTATCATGCTTCTTTGGTGAGTATTTTTCACTTTTCCCCGATCAGGGGCGGAGTTATGGGGGGGTCATGAAATGAAAATGCCTTAAACTTTTTGATGCGTATTTTTTGATGTTTTAAGGTATGACATGTCTTCTAGAATTTGTTTTGCTACAAAAAAGACCGGAATAACTCTTGTCTAAAACCAACTAATTATTCAAAATTTTCCGCGGGGGCGGCGGCCCCGACCCCCTGTGCCTGGGGTGTATTCCATACTCTCCGGAAGTATCCCCTCCTTAAGTGCTGCACCGTCCCCCTAAGATATAGCCTTAAATCCTCCCCTGGCCCTAGCTACCTTGGGGTCCATTTCTGTATAGGGGTTTATTAAGCAAAGTAGCCTTTATTTGAGCTCTACTATACGTGATGTCTTTTTTTGCATAATCTTTGAAACACCCTGTATAAATATCTTTGAGCATGGATTTTTTATGTATAGGGTGTCCAAAAAATAGGAGCATATTTTAAGGGCGGATTTGAATTTCGAAAAACGCTGAAACTCGTAATTCTTTATTCTAAAGGGAAAACTTTTTATGATAGTATTCAAATTTTTGGCACTTTCAGGGGAGGCATCAGGGGTCAAGTTTGGAATCTTAAATAGAAACATCCCTTTATAATTTAATTTTTGAAAAGTATATAAAAAAATTTTTTTGAGGTTCATTTTGAGATCGGTTCTCAAAACAGGGCCAGAGTTACTCCATGTTGAAGTTGATCTTTTTATCCGCTTTTGAGGATAAAAATTTATTTACACTAGGCGCTCTGCATCTTTGTGAGATTAAAGTCTCAGATTTCAGCTAACGGTGTACGGTGATGTGGGATGTGGGATGAGTCTAATGTTAATATGTCTACCAGTAATGTTGACCAATGTGAAATAAAGTTCATCGGTCCGACCCTGAGCTTATATTCTGGAGTACGCTTTTAAAGTTTGGAAGTGGAAAAGTTTAGTTTTACTTCGAGGATGTGAGCTTTTCTCTTTTTGAACACTTTCAGCAAATTTTAAAGAGCTTCAGCTAAATAAAAGTATTCAAAAGCTCAACTTCTTCCCTGTTTTGAGTGCAGATCCTACATCCATCTCAATATTCTTTTATTGTTTTGTTTTACGAGACATTTCCAAAAAGTAAAAAAAAAGTGGTTAGGTACTTCTATTTAAGATTTCAAAATTGACTCCCTGGGACCTCCCCTAAAAAAGCCCTAAATTTGAAAACGATAACCATAATTCAATAATTAGAAAAATGTGTTTTATTATTTTCCGAAATTTGAAACCGTTCCTTTTTTGAGACACCCTGTACCCTTTATAGGATTCACTATTAAGGATAAAAATTNAATTTTACGTTTCTGTACCAAACCGCTTAAAAAATAAAAATCATTTTCAAAAAACACAATATTGGGCCCCCTGGGGCCCCGGGGGGGCAAGGCCCCCAAAAACTATACAGCAAATTTCCCTCACACCCTAAATATGTATTTCGTCAAAATCGGATGAAAATTGTGACTTGTATCGCGTAACATACATACATACACATATACATACATGATTCAATTTAGCATCGTATCCGATGATTCCGTTCCAATCATTTGAGCTCTGCAGAGGACATTTCGTTGATGGGCGACCGGTCCCGCTTTCGATTTGCACACTCTTCCACACAGAATGCACATATATACATACATACATACATACATACACATATACAAGTGCATTTCGGGATGTATATGGGAGTCAAAAGTGTAGTTCACTAACGTTCACAATTATTGTATTAATTTAAATAACTTCTTCAACTCTATTGATAAGTTCTTTAGGAACAGTTCAATTTATTGCATAACATTACCTACAAGGATTTTTTTAATTACCTATTCACATTTCACATTACCATTTAAACGCAACAATCAGAGTATACCACACATAGATTACCTACATATTACCTACTCGTCTGTTAACCTGTGTAGATCTAGCTACCATTGAACTCGATGGTAGCATCTAATGATTCCAATGATAGTACCTGAGAAGGTAAAATATAAATATATTCTTTCTCCCGAAAATCCTCTTGCATGATGCAATATGAAGACATTATATTATTTTTGCATGTGTTGCATCCAGTAGAATAGGGTTGTCAAGCTGTCTAGAATGATCATTCTGTTAG
Source organism: Pachypsylla venusta (assembly GCA_012654025.1). Taxonomy (NCBI): domain Eukaryota; kingdom Metazoa; phylum Arthropoda; class Insecta; order Hemiptera; family Aphalaridae; genus Pachypsylla; species Pachypsylla venusta. The sequence goes on along the minus strand of CM022879.1, from coordinate 13,363,360 downwards.
GCTCTAAAAATATTTAACAGACTCAACTTAACCTTGCGCAACACGTTTTTTTTTAAAAAAAAATACTCCCAACAAGCTCTTCCCACAAAACTTGCTTTTAATTTTACTAGTTTATATCAGCACTCAACCAAAAATTCATCAAAATCGGACATAATGGTGGAAAAATAAAGCCAGAATTCTGAAACACACTTGCACCTCCAAGGGGGTGCCCAGCGGATTTTTTACCGTAACGCGGTTGATGGGTAATTAGGGTGATTAGATATTATCATAAATGGTTCAAAGGCATACGTAAAGCATACCAAAATTTTGGTCGCTTGAGACCGATGGATTTGTGGAATTTAACAGTAACATCTTGCTACCATTGAACACGATAGTAGCATCTAATAATGATTAAAAAGTAATATAAATCAATTTATTTCTCTAAAAAACATCTTGTATGATGCAATATTATGACATTAAATTATTGCATGTGCATCCAGTTGCCATGCATGATGCACTTTGCAGTCACGTTGACGGAAACAATGGAAGATGATTATTCGGCCAACATAGTAAATAATACACACAGAGGACAGATGTTCCCTCAGAGAGAACAAGGTAGCTATAGGTTACGATGACCATCTGGGTTTAGCCCCCCTCCACCCCCACCCACATGCACTTCTGTTGTTGTTGTAAGAATTTTCCTAATATTTATTTACAAAAGTTATGACAATCTAGCACTTTGTTGAACATTTGTATCATTGAGGATACCAGATCCTGGAATAAATTTTCGGGTGCTATTTTGTTCAAAAGTGCCCAATATTTCATTCATTCAAGAGTGGTCAGATGTATGAGATAGCAGCTCCACATAGGATATAGTTCACTGCTAATGTTTTTAATTGTCATCATACATTTGTTCTTGGAAGCTGATAATTGAGATAGGCCACAAGAACCATGACAATCACTGTAATATAATTACGCCAGTAACAAAAAAGTTACAAGCATAATGATATTACAGAATTGCTTTATTGTGTTATTTTACACCATCAGGCGGACTCGGCCCGTGAGGATGCCACCCTCAAATAACTACTTACAATCTCAAGTATGATTTATTTTTTTCTCATGGAAAGTTAGCAAGCCATAAAAAATGAATTGGAATAAATTACGCCTTCCCAATATAAGGGAGATATAATGTGATCAGGTGCCCTATTATAAAAGCTATTACCCTCCACAATAGCGACAATAAAAACAATAGCATTTTAGTAAAGCCGGAAGTATTCTAAGACGGTATATCTCCTTTCAAATGTTCATTAATTGCTACATGATTCTCACCAGCATAAGTTTAAAGTAGTGTAGACGCCATGTAACCTACCGCTTAGGGAGTGCTGCATTAACGTCATGAGAAAGAAGTATGATCCAAGCAACAGAAATGAAATATTTAGAAGATCAATTGGTAAAACTAGAAAAGAAAAAATAAGAAATACCAAAATCAAAGAAGACACAATACAGGAAGATTTATTGCACAGAATAGAAAAGCAGCAGCTCAGATTGTTTGTCCACAAAGAAAGAATGTCAGATAAACGAATCAATAAACAAACACTGGAATGCAAGCATAAAGGTAAGAGAGGAAGACCAAGGGAAACATGCGAAAATACCATAAAAAAATATCGCAAGCAAGAGGTCAAACCTACTCGGAGGTCAAGGGGCTCTCCAGGGGGTGGGACATTTTCGGCGTTGGTTGGATGGGGTACCCTACGCTCGTTAGGCACAAGGGATACGACAAAGAAGAAAAAGTACACGCCATATTTTATTTTTAAAATAAGCTTATGAGTAGTTAAATAAGTAAACAATAAGTAGCAACAAAAGTAGTAGCATTTTGGTGATAAAAATATTCTGAGACGATAGAGCTCTTTCGAAAGGAGCTCTATCGTCCAAGTTTGAAATTTGCAGAATTTGTACCGGCAAGTTATCGAACACTACACCTACACTCCTCAGAAACCCGAAATACTTGTGTCATTGTTTTTGACAAACAATCTTTAGTGACTTTTACTCAACGTGCTTATCGTAGGCGATTCCCTGATCGTGCTTAAAAAGAGGATCTTAACGTCGAATTCTGGTAAAAGACTTAAAGATATTTCCGTACAAAATTCAAACATCACATCAGCCATTGCCTACAGATCGTCAGTCGGGTGTAACCTTTTGCAATGCTCTCCTAAAACTCGCTCGCGATGAGGGTGGTTTTTTTCTCAGGAATTACCATGAGTAATAAGGCACACTTTTACAAGTATCAATTCACACAAGTATCCTTCGTTACTGAGGTGTGTAGCAATCCATGTGCCTATACAAATTCTACAAGTATTTTGATCATAAATTTCAAACTTGGAATGAAATTAATCGTCACCCGAAAAAATGGCCGAGTAAACAAATAGGGTCATTACTTTTGGTCCACCCTGTACAATTATCTAATAAATTAATCTATTTAATCAGAAAAACAAAAATGTTCTATTTCGAACTGATAATTTCGAGCAAGCATTTATCATTGTTCAACATCAACAATATGGACTCCTAGAAAAGTTTCATACCCACCCATCTAGAATATGAAATCTAAAACCTTTCACATCAATGGTACGCTTGAAAAATTTGAAAGAAAACTAAAATACGTAGATACAGACCAAACAAAAGAAATAAAACTATTGTTTGGTGCGAGAGGGGACATAATCAACCAAGTAGAACAGCATTATTTACGAGCCAAATGTCAACCATGTGAGTGTAGATATACTCGTAGGTATATTAACCGCGAGGGATCTTAGCAAAACAGAATTCCTTTATAGTGAAGTTTTCAACTTTCTATGCAAATCTAACCATATCATGATTATACGTGAGAACTTACAAGTCTAGAGGGGTTTTTGAAGAAAAAAAAAAGACTTTTGTTTGACCAAATACCCTTTTAGTATTGAGATTGTTTGAAAAATGTTATAGAGTCAAAGATCAAATTGATGAACAGGACTACCAATATCAATAAATTGATTTCTTTGAGGCAATAAGAATCTAAAGACTATCTTTATTTTCCTCTTTTCAAATTTTTCCTGCTCACAACTCTAAAATTATTTATAAAATCTACTGTGAATATCACACAACTTTCCTTATTTATAATATATTTATACAATTGACAAACTAGCAAAATTTCAAGCGTGTTTTCCTTTTAGGCAGGATTTGAGACAGCCGCCAAAAATCGGCCAAAAACCGCTAATAATATATTGGACTTTAAACAAAAGTGTCTTTGCACATTTCATGCATAAAATTTAATGAATAGGTACCAAGGTTTAATTTCTAGCTCTTACCGTTTCGATTTTATGCTGGATTCATAAAAACCACTAAAAAGAGGCAAAACCGCCAAGGGTAGTTTTGATTTCAACGATAAGTGTTTTTGAGCATTCCATGCGTACAATTATTATATATAGGCACCCATTTTCAACATTTAGCTCTTACAGTTCTCGTTTTAACAAAATCACCAAAAAGCGGCCGAAAACCGCTAATAAGCGGAAATAACTACAAACAATAGATAAACTTCAACAAATGTGACTTTGCGTATTCAATGCATGAAATATGAAATACCGTTCTTCTTTAAGCAGAATTCGCAAAAACCTCAAAAAGCGGCAAAAACTGACAAACTGTATATTTGATTTCAACAAAAAGATTAGTGCTTTGTTCATGGCATAAAACTGACATACATACCTAATTTCAAGTCTCTAGCATTTACCGTTCTTGAGATAAAGACCGACAGACACACACACGGACCAATGGCTGAAACTCGAGATTTGGGCTCTGAGGACCTTAAAACTGGTTTTGGCATTGAAAACTCGTCATCGAAAATTTCCGCCCATTACAATACTTTCCTTTTTATAGGATAAAAAAAGTAAAAAGCACCTATTTATTTATTATTATTATTATTATTTTTTTTTTTTGGGGAGGTTAATGGCTGTTTATCATCTATTGGCCATTTAAGACTGGGGTTTTTACCCTCCATTCCATGGAAACTTATTAACTCACCTAGCCTGGGTTTTAAAACCTCGCTGGGCATTTCTGAATCTGCACTCCAGTAATCTAATGGGAACAGGTGGTGTATTCAACGTGCGATGGACGCTGGCTAGTTGCAATTTGATATACCTAGTTCAGGCAATTTTAAACCGCACAGATTATTTTTATTTCATTAAAAGTCGGGAAAAGTGCTACCTACTGCTTATGAAACACTTGAATTTCTAGGTTTTTTATTTACATTTTTCGGTATATTCATCATCTGTTTATCTAAGTATGGTGTCATCTTTGATGCTATTAGGGTTTTGGGGTTTCTCTTTATCTTTGGAATACCGGCTTCTAAGTATCTTCTGGGTTCCAGTCCAAGCCGCCACTGATGTGGTGATTTTTAAATGTCCCATTTACTATATTTGTATTTAAGTCGCGCGTCTTTTTCACTTCTTCCGTCCGCTTATCTGAGTATGTCATCTTTGATTCTATTGTTTTTCTCTCTCCCGATCTTGTTAATATTATCTACAATACAAAAATGATCACTTTCTATTTCACACATTTGTACCGAATGCTTCTGATAATATGTCAACATCATACAGGGTGGATGGTGGTTGAATGCATTCATTCAACCACCATCAACTTCTCCATTTAAAAGCGTTGTATTGTCATTATAGACATGGTAGTAGTTGTCAATTGCTGTACTAAAAGATATTTCAGTTGACCGAATAAAGCAAAGTTCTAGATTTAACACTACGTTTTTCCTTTTGTTTTTGTCTGTGCGTACCATGATAGCTTTGGACTTTTGAATACCTCAGACCTAGGTAATGTCCGAAGGCTTAATTCCTTGCAGTCCAATTATGACTAATTCACTTTTATCAGGAATACATGGGTTGGTGGCGTATTCGTAAGATGCTCGGACTGGGGAACAGTAGGGCGTGTGTTCCAAATCAACCCATGGAAGTTCATCCTCATGAATTTGAGATATTGACCACTATTGGAGGACATTCTGGAAGGGGACATCATTATGAAAATCTAGTCCGGCGTTCTCAGAGAAGTATAATATGCTACCCAACCCTTCCACCACCATGACTTTCTGTGATGGACAATAAGTAAGTATCAGGATAACTGGATTATACCTACTTGAGATTGTGATAAGTTACGTGAGGTGACAGCATCACGGACTGAGTCCACCTAAGCCAATTTTATAAAATAACGCAGAAACTCTGCAATATTATTATCGTTATGTTTCTGCTACTGATTTAATTTTATTGCAGTGACTGACATCGTTCTGGGGGGGCATGCTCAATATTAAGCATAACAATTGAAAACTTAAGTATCAAACAACAACTTATTTATAGCTGCACCTTCATACATTTGGCTTCCATCAGACACGATGATGCCGCTATTGATTGATTAAAAACTTAAGTCGTCACACACGTAAATAGAAACCTTTTTTTTAGTTGTATATCTACCAATAGTGGGTCAGAATTGATTTTTTAGAAATTTAATTTTCAATTAGTTAGTTTGAGAAATTGATGTAAAAGCCTTTACATTCTAAGTATTGACCACATTCTCAACAGGATGACTCTAGAATATTATAATTATTAGGTTGTAGATTGCTAGGGTCTGCATCAAATAATGGGTTTTAATGTCATCTGCATAAAGGAAAATAGTTTTGTATTGCTTGATTGATTCTAGCAAATCTAAGTAGCAGCATTTGGAGTAATCCAGTTGAATTTTTAGGCGATTCGCCACATAGTCTGAAAAACAGGGGGATTTTTTCGTCCGAACTAAAGTTAAGTAATCTTTGGACGTACATGCATATGATAGGAAGAACAAATGACCTGTGAAGTCCTGTCAAACCTTCCAAATAATCCCAGTGATTATTTATCTCTGGTTCACCCCAGTTCCATATTCAGTACAAATATACCCAGTGATTATTTATCTCTGGTCCACCCCAGTTCCATATTCAGTATAGTTCGCTATCTGTCCACTTTATCATTAACTTATCTTTTGTCAGATTACTTCTTTTGTTCTCCTATTGTTCTTAGTTCGGAATTACTCTATCTTAGCAAGTTTTACTGAAAAGGTGTTGTTTATATTATTTGATCAATTTAGTGCATAATTATTACCTATCTAAAATTATGAATATCACAATCTTACGAGTAGGATGAACCAGAAAAACGTTATTACAGAACTGGAACATAAATATCATTTCCAACACAAAATACTCGTTATGAGTTATATGCCGTTTTCGCTTCGTTTTCAAGATGGCGGCCAAAATGGCGTAAATTTCGACTTTACCTCCATAAAATCGCTCATTTCTTTTTTCCGTTTCAGATAGAAAAATATGATTTGTACCAACGAAATAAGTGCATAGTGTTTTCAAACGCTATTACAAATAAAATGTGTCGAACATTTCTGTGTGACTTTGTCTTGGATAGTAGGATAGTTCGTCCCAAAAAACTTTATTATTTGGGTTGGCCTCAAAACTTAGTGACAGCGGCCTAGCGGTGATAGATTGGACCGTTTCCAAAAAAAATTACTGATCTCGCGTGGTTCTCAAGATATCCGTCATTTTGTTTTTTTTCCGACTTATGTTTAGTATCTTTTTCTACTTGTCCTACGATGAAACGCTTTTCATTTTCAGAATTATTACAAAATTATGGATAATAAAATGATGCAAAAAAAACAACAAATAATCTAAATCAATCAAGTTTCAAACTGTATAAACTAGGTAAACCGAGTGATAAAAACTTAATTTTTTTTTAACACCTTGGAATTCCGGGAATGGGAGGATGCCCCCCATTCCAACCCCCCTCTTGGTGGGTCTGACCCAGCCTAAACTCAGCAGACTTTAACACGCTTTTTTTTAGAACCGAACCCAATACTACTCCGAACACCTTCTACACTGTTTAACAACCCGTTACTACTCCCCATGCTTTCTCATCTTCTCGAAACGGATTTGAGGTACTGAGCTAGTTATTGTACAAAATATAAATGTACTCTTAGTTACTAAATAAAACAAAAAACGCCTCTTCATTCACATTTTTAGAGAAGCTATAACTTGATAGCTACACAGACACATGGAATCTTTATGTTGGAAATGGCGTGATCTGCTCACCCTAGTTCCTTGATAACGTTATTCTGTTCCATCTTGTGTTTACAGTACTTATATCGGCACATGTAAAAACATCATCCATCTATGCAAAAGTACGAAATTTGGGTTTTTTTGCTAACAGACAAAAATTAGGAAAATGAATATATTAGATAGATGACGGATGATTCGAAAAGTATTTTAATATTGGATTTGATAAAATGATTGAAGAAAATGAATAGCGGTCTAAGGTGGCAAGCGAAACAGGCGCCGTCTGTTCGTAAATATCTTTGTTAATGAGTAAATGAATATGTGTGTGGGTGAACTCAAGGGCTGCAATATTATGGTTATTTTGATCAGTGAGTGAAGGAGTGAGGGTTAGATTTGGCAACCATATCATTACTTATAAACAGTTCAATACTCATTCTTTGTTCTCGCGTACTATTGAATGCAATAAATTATTTTCTGTTAGATTTGCTGTCTAAACAACCAGTATTGAGTTCACCAACTAGATAACTATTTACTGGATATATTATAGTGACCAGTGGTGGGGTATTGCTGAGGGGCTGGGTTTTATGGACGTGATGACATCCCCCTCAATACACAAAATAATTACCATTCGGCCGCGGCCAACAAATTAAATGAATCTGATGAAGATTTTTTAAATCTTAATTTCAAATATTCGGATAGATAAAATACAATTACTTTTGACTTACATTAATTGAATTAATTCCTTATTTGATATTTCAATTAAAATCAACTTCTACTGCATTTTTAGGATGCTGGGATTTCATGATTAATACTGCAGTGGCAGTATTAGTCCAGCCAATAAAGTACCAAATAGTGCCAGGTATATTCCAATAATAACAGGTATATTCCAATAATAACAGTATTTTTGGGAAAACAGGTATATTCCAATAATAACAGTAAGATTGATGTAATTTTATACTCGGCAGCGTACGTGTTCGAGATGATTTTTTTCCGTAGATTGGACCAGTCAGGTTTTTTTAATTTAAAACGGCGCGGCGGCCGATTGCCGACGCCTCCCCCCCCCACTAAAGGAGTTTTAGGATTTTTTAAGCAAGGTCCAAGGATTTTTTTAAAAAAAGCCCCATTCTCTTATTGAACCCCCATTATCTTACCCTACCGGCCACCACTGATCATGACCTTTTGCTGATCTGTTGATGTTTTTTTTAAATATTATATTTTAAATACTTTTGTATTAGAATTCAAATGATTCTAGTAATTTGTTTTGTTCATTTTAAATTAGTCATATTATTATTCCCTTGGAGTAGTGGTTTCCAAATAGGGTTCCGCAAGGGCGGTTTAAAGGGGTTGTGGGATACTTGAGATCCCGCAAATTTTGTTAGAAAAATGCCATTTCCGGGGATCGAACCTGGATTTTGCCATCGCCATTGGCCCCTTTTTTATCGCTTTGATCAATCAAAATTCAAAAATTCCAAGGTATTCAAAAGTTACGGGCACCGAGCAGGACGTCTGGGACATACTCTATACCTAGCTAATGCATGAGAAAAAAAAAGTTACGGAATATATTAGAAAAATTCCATTCATTAAATCAGAGGTGAGAGAGGGAGAGTTACTTCCCAAAGTGGATCTCCAATCATGGGCGTATGCAGCATGTCGTCTAGGGGGGGCAGCCGAGTTTGTGACCCGGGGGGTCAACTTTTTACTACAGGCGATTGTTTTTTACTTTCCTTATCTATATATAAAAAGAAGAAGAAAGTATTGTAATGGACTGAAATTTTTGATGTCGAGTTTTCAATGCTAAAACACGTTTTGGTGTCCCCAGAGCCCAAATCTCGAGTTTCAGCCATTGGATCGTGTGTGTGTCTGTCTGTAAACAAGATATCTGAAGATCGGCAAGTGCTAGAGACTTCAAATTTGGTATGCATGTCAGTTGTATGCCATGAACAGTAAAATAAGCTTTTCTTGGAAATTGAATATACCGTTGGCGGTTTTATGCCGCTTTTTAGGGTTTTTCGCATATCCTGCTTAAAAAGGTAATAGAATTTTAAACTTGGTGCCAATTCATATCAATTACATACAAGAAATTGAAGAATACAACTTAGGTTGAAGTGTAATATATTGTTGGGCGCTAATTAATTTTGGTCTTGGGACCCCGGTAAGGGCCAAAAATGAAATAACATAAAATTTGTCTGATTTTGATACATTTTGGAATGCACAGTCACCGAAGTATGTATTATATTTGATAATTTTTGCAGAATTTTTGCTTTTGGGGCCCCAGCAGAAGCCATAAATGGAAAAACATAAAATTTGTCAGATTTTGATAAAATTTGGTATGCACAGTAGGGTGGAGTGAAAAAAATAATTTTGGAAATTTGAAACGCCCTAGTTATCAAAAGTTGTGTATTGATGAGAAAATCATTCTCAGAAAGTTTCATGATTTTTTTCCGACATCTTAGGTCTCCACACTTGGCCTAAAGTTTCGACCATCTTGGCGTATGCAATCTGCAGGGGCAACATAACTTTTTGTTATAAAGTAATCAATAACTTGAAAACTATTCGACACATAGAAAAAATTATAGAATAAAATATGTTTAAAACAGTATTTTCTAAATATTTTCTATTTCCATGTTTTCTTTTGGATGTACTGTTTTCAAAATAACAGTCAAATAGTTTTCAAATCCAATCTGAGCTGATGAAACTTGTGTTTAATTACGACCTCATTGGGTCAGTGGGGACNATAAGAAATACATTGGAGCGAGAGAGATAGTGTGATACATGTATATACATATACATACAACGGCGTACACACCTACTTTCACACGGGAACGGCCATGTCTCTAAGGTACCAATAGATTGTAGCAATGCACGGGCGAAACAGCTAGTTATAATTATAATATCACTAATAGATCAAACTTTAGAAGAGCAACATCTACATTCGATGGTAGTCTGAAAATGATTAAGGAAGAGAAAGTCTAGTACGGTTGTCCGTACCGTTCATTTTCATTTAGGGGTGAAAAACATTTTTATCTAGTGTAAGTTGGGTCGAAAAATCATAGTATCAAGTGTAGGTTACGCCGAAAAGTCATAATATCTAGTGTAAGTTGGATTTATTTTCTAGGGGGGGGCAGCTGCCCCCTTGCGTACGCCCATGTCTCCAATCCACCATTATAGTAAAATTAAACTCGTATTCACTAACGCAGTATTTATTTACAACGACTCTACTCAGAAAGGAAGGAGTATTTTATTAGTTGTGATAAGCTAATATGCTTGATCCCCATGTTATTGTTATATCTTATGTTCATGCTTGGATTCGAACCAACTGCCTTCTGGCTACGAATCTACAGCTTCCTCTACAACTACCATCTAAGCTACTGAGGCTACGACAGAATTATTTTATATGATAAAATAAACCGATTTCGAAAAATACTCCTGAATTACAAAACCTCCATTTACTCCAGAGACAAATAATTATTAAAACACTAATAGGCCCAACACCAACAAAGATGCAACAAAGACTGAGCTGTTTATTTACATGCTTCTCGCATTTGGTTCGGTACCTTTGAAACACAATAAAAACCACATTGAATTGGAGTGCAATCGTTCGGGGCTTCGGGGTACATTGAGAAACTATAGATTTTCTCTATCTTAGGTACATTTAGGCTATGTTCAGACGAACGGGCGGTACGACGAACCGCGCGGTTCGTCATAGCACAAGATCTATTTTTTCTTTTTACAATAAATCACACAAAAGTAGAGGCCTCCACCCCGGTACCTTATCGATTGCTACAGGGTGGCTCCTTCTTTTTTTCTTACCAATTTTGTTAATAATTCTAATTAATCGAATTTCCTATCCTTTGGTGGAGGTTTCTACTCATGCGTTTTCAAGATTTATTATTTGTTTCTCTTTACAAACTGCAAGATCTATCTAAATAGTGCATAATGCATATTGTCTACATGTCCACGTGGTACTAGTTCTACAAACTTGTACCGATTTGTTCATTTGATCCCGCGCGGATACCGCGCGGTCATCTGAACATAGCCTTATAAAGTGCAATAGCGATGTAAACGTAGGGAATTGATACTTAAAACACAAATTATTCCTCCTTACAATGAATTGTTTTTATATACGTATACTTAATGCCATGGCCATCTATACTTGAGTTGGTATTTAGCCTCATTTACTGCTTGCCTCCATTTGAATCTGTCTTATGAATCTTCCTCTCGTATTTCTAATCTTCTAAAATCTTGGTTTATTTTGTCTCTCCATCTTGATTTAGGTCTCCCCCTTGGTTTCTGACCATCTGGTTGATTCATCCATACTTCACTAGTTGTGCCGTTTTCATCCTTTCTGAGTATATGGTCAATCCATCGACATGCGCGGATATAGGGGAGAGCCCAGGGGAGGGCACGTGCCCCCCAGTTTTTTTAAGCGGGCGGTGTTTCTCAAATTTTATTATACCTAATCACGTAAAAATAAATCAAATGAATTGTGATCCGCCGTGTCTTTTATCCCATTGAGAGGGGAGGCCCGGGGGGCACGGGACCCTAAATAATTCTCAATCCTGAGACTAAATAGAAATACGTAAATAAAAAATCGTCAAAAATTCTGTCATCGTCATGGCACTTTTTTTGGTCATCACCCTTATGAAAATTATTTGTGGTAAGCTCTACAGCTTTTAACAAATTAGGTATTGTACCTCGATAAACATTGCATTAAAAAGTACTGCCCAAAACACGACCCCCCCCCGGTCTCCAGGTTACGAGTCCCTCCCTCCTCCAAATTTTCTATTGTGCGATTGTGCCCCCCAAAACAAGAGTGCTATATCCACGCATGTCCATCGCAGTCTTCCACTCTTAATTTCGCCCATAATATCAGGTTCTTTGTACAGGTCTCTAACTTCTTTATTGTGTTTCATCCTCCATTCTCCGTTTTCAAAAGTAGGCCCCAATATTTTTCTAAATGTAACAAGTTTTCTTTCGGTATCTTTGTTGATGATCCAGGATGATTCGGTATCTTTGTTGATGATCCAAAATGATTCTGTATCTTTTTTGATGATCCAGGATGATTCGGTATCTTTGTTGATGATGCAGGATGATTCGGTGTCTATGTTGATGATCCAGGATGATTCGGTACCTTTGTTGATGATCCAGGATGATTCGCTATCTATGTTGATGATCCAGGATGATTCGGTATCTTTGTTGATGATCCAGGATGATTCGGTATCTATGTTGATGATCCAAGATGATTCGGTATCTTTGTTGATGATCCAGAATGATTCGGTATTTATGTTGATGATCCAGGATGATTCGGTATATATGTTGATGATCCAGGATGATTCGGTATATATCTTGATGATCCAGGATGATTCGGTATCTTTGTTGATGATCCATATAGGAACGAAAAAAGAAAAAGAAATGGAAGCGAAATAGAGGCAAGAATCTTGTTTCATATCGGTAATTAGCTGTCATTAGTGATGCCATTTTCCACCAAAAACTAAAATTATTTCAAAAAAGTTCGAACTGTCTTCACCCGAGTGGACAACCAAACGGAATGAGTATAATAAAATCTTTATTTTTAAAAATACAATAATTACAACGTTATTTCCCTAAGTAGTACTGAAATTATTCTAAGGAAAATAGTACATAGAAAATTGTGTCCCTGTGAGGTAAGGGATGAAGTCTGTGTCGCGATGTACTTAACTGACCTGATGTTTTAGGTTGCACTGGACCAAACTGTTTGGAAACCAATGCTACACTGAATTTCTAATATTCATTTCTATGCAAAAGTACGAATTGAAGTACACCTCGGTGCCAATATATTGGATGTGTTCAAACATGCTATCTACTGTGTTATTGACCCCATCGGATTACCGAATTTAAGCAACTTTGGTTAGTTTACAAGTTTGTGGCCTGCGCATAACACGTGCGGTTGTTTCGGGCTAGATTAACCCATGAGTGAGGATAATAATTATTGCTAATTGCCCCGTGGATAGGCATATGCATTAACTTTTTTTTTTGGTCAAGGTTAACTACTGATTACGGAGGACAAGCGGATATTTTTGTTTTGTTTTGGATTCTAAGTACTATACCATGAAATAGAAAAATGCCCCTCATACTTATCAAAAGGTCCATATTAGGTATTTTTAAAATATTTTTTCAATTGAGAAAAATCTTCCACTACCCGAGTGGAAGAAAAATCTTCCACTACAACAGGCTGCGCTAATTGACTCGATTCTTATCGAAATCATCTGCACATTAAGTCGATATTTACGTTTCTATGTATAAAAATTTATCTTTCCTAAATTATTCAGTATTTAAATTGCATATTATCATTAAGCGCTATGCTCAGTAAAACTTATTGTGATATGAAGAGATGTATTGCTGGCTGTTCTTTAATTATGTATTACTGAAATTCGATTGGTACTAGGTATATATAGATAATAGCTATTTTGATGGCTAATGAATGGTGTATTGTGACCCATGAAAATTGTAAAGAAAAGAAAGAAAAAAATGAAAAGCCAAAATTTTAGGCTTAAAAACGATTTTTTTTAATCTGAGGGCCAAATTAATTTTCAATTAAAATCAGTGTGTTTTTTTTTTAATTATTATATAAATTGGTGCCTGATTTATTAGCAAAGACCTCAGAATTCAAGATAATCCCACTGGAAGAAGTTTGGACGTCTGGGGCCGTCATGGCCCACTCCTTATTAATATAGTATTCGTATATATTTGGTACTTCGGAAGCCAAATCGAGTATCCTTCAGCATGAACTGTCAACAATGGTGTATACCTGAGAAGGATCCATAATATAATACGGGTATTAGTTTCATTATCATTAGATATTCCTTTTATAATAACTAACTAGGTTCACATTGACACCCTGAAGCTACGAATCAATCTGACACATGAGGCATGTCATGAGATCCCTTGGTTGTTCTGTTGGTGTAGATGTAACCTATATCATTTCTAATTATATTAGTATTTAGGGATGGGTCAGAACCGTTCACTTCAAGGAATAGTTCTCACAATTCAGTTCACTAAAATGAACTTTTCTGTCATATATGTTCTTCTTCAAAGTTCAGTTCAGCCTTCACTCTCTTATAACTTTTGAATATTTTTGAAACATTTTGCACGGGGTCAAGCATAGATACTGTAACTACTTGAAGTTCAGAATTTATATGTATACAGGGTGTTTGGCTATAAATGGGACAACTGAATAGCTGAGATCAAATGGAACATTTTTAACGAAATTCTGAGTGAGCAAGACGAAGCTGTTTGATGACCAAACAAATTTGAAATATGCAATTTTAAAAAACANAATGTAATCTGAACTCAGATAAAAAAAAAAATCGCAAAAAAGTCTTCCAAATTAACACAATATCTTGTTAACTTTCATCAGAAAATATTTTAGGAAATATGAAAATTCACAAATTCCTTTTTCTTTTTTTGTATGATATCTTTTTTAAAAATCTGAAATCATACTTACATTTGGTATACTCAGGTAAAAAAAATTAAGATCTCAGTTACCCACCATATCATTCACACCATGACATGATATAGGACCCGTCACCTAAATGCTTTAATGAAAATGTGAAGGACTTTTGTCTAATTCCCCAAAATATTATTAACAAAAAATCAAATATGACACCAAAGTTTGGCCGTGCGTGTTTTGGTATGCTAGTATTTTCATTAACCGTTGCTTGGAGTGACGGCTTCGTAACCAGGGTCTAGGAGGCTGTCGGTTCGAATCTAAGCGAAGACTTGGAATTTATTTATAAATTGGGGAAGAATTAATTTTTTATGAACGGGTTCAATCAACTATTTCAGTATTTCAATCTTCAAGCCATCCAGATTATAATAAGGTTACAAAAAAATACTTGTTTAGGATTGGCGAGCTTATTTGATTTCTGAACGGCTCTTGTCGAGAATCGTTCACATGACAGACCAAAGTCTACATCTACAATCTTGGTTCGTTCAGTGTTTACTCATCTCTGATCAGTATCTTCCTTTCGTTTAATTTCTTAAACCAAATCATCTTCATTTCTTCTTCCATTTTAAATAAACATTTGATGCATCATGCTGCGCTGACTTGTTTTCAGCTTGGGGTAGAAACTGTCAAATTATTTAACGCCAAACATTGTTTTAAATGTTTGTTACGTTATCTTATTAGGGACCTATAGGTGTTACATGTTTGATTTTGGTTTCTTGGTTGGTTGGTAGGTTAATTGGTCAGATAGGTCTGTGTTTGAAATTAATTGTATCAGACACAATAATGACACATGGATAATGGATTTATGTAAAACTTGAATGATTATTCAAATATCTATTATTGTTTTTGATTAAATGTACAAGGTCATTCAACTGACTAATATGTTTTTGAAATGGGTAGTACTTTGCGACAGGACCTTTTGGACGGGTGGGGATAGAAACATTGTATTCACAACAAAAGGGAGTTTTATCTTAGTAAAGTAGTGAAGATGGTTTGGGCAACTGAATTGGTAATTTTTATCGATTTTGCACCGTGTAATGTAAGAACATCAATCAAAGGAAATGTAATATATGATATGGATACATGGACTATAGTAATCAAAATTCAGAAGATTTAAAATACGCTTTCTGTGAAAAATATATTATCTAACGATCTAAACAATGACTTTGTGATATAGAAATACACATAGAATTGCAGAAAATGCGTTGAATTTTATTTACCGCCCAAGAACCCCACATATTTTCCGGCCTTGGGCCCTCTCAAGGCTTAATCCGACACTGCGCTACATATTACTAATCAAGGTAGGTATCTATACAAAATAATAATACCTAACATTTAATTCAAATGGAGTATTCTTATTTCAAATATACTTTTCAAATATTTCAAATATACTTTTCAAATATGTAAATAAGGGGGTTCCTTGGCGGCACATTTTTTTCACTGTTTGGGCATTTGGAACCTAAACACCCTGTATATTAGCAGCATAAGTTACATCTTTAATAATATATTTATTGTGCAATCTGGGTATTTGTTCAGATGTTCCGTGTTTTATTATTTGTCCTAAATCTTTGTTTTGATTTATTAGTTCAGTTTCAATTTCAAATATTAGTACCTATAACTTTCCTCTCACAATAAAAATGTTCAATTCACTCCCAACTACTTCTACCTACGCTATAATATATAATAGAGAGAGAGATAAAAACGATAAAAATCAAATGTACTTTAGACATCTATACTTTTACACACAAAGGCCATTTAAGTTTCTTTTTATCCCAAATTATGAGATTAGAATGTGATAAGTTCACTGAGCACGTGGTTTATTAATCATATTTATCTAATAAGTTCTTGGTTTCTATTCGTTTCCACTTTCTTCACTATTGTATCCTCAATCATATTTCTCTTTTGCATTCTAATTTCTTTTGTTTATTTTTATTCTTTCCGTTTGTTCTTTTTTTTTTTTATCCTTAAGCAATTTTAGAATTTCTTTTTTTCTCTTATTTTTTACTAAATGCTCTCTAATGAGCTCTCTATTTTGAATAAAAGGATTTACTTTAAAGTTGTTACCATGAACAATTGTATTTTTTTCTTCTTTCTTTATACAGGGTGGTACGACACACATGATCAAACTTGGAAGGGGTGTGGTCCAAGTAGAGAAGAAGCGCTCAAGTCAATCGAGCTCCCTGGGATTGAAAGTTTAGAATCCGTGACATGGCACATTTGCCGTAGACACCCTTTTAAAGAATAATGAGAGTTTTCAGGCCACGCGTCGGGTTTTTCTAAATCATTTTAATATTCCACCACGTGCGTATCTTCCCAAACAACCGTACAAGGCAGGACCCAGCAATTGATTCATAATTCCCATGAACGCAAGAACTTAGCTCAAAAACGCAATAAAGCAAGTCAGCCAACCGTCGCGTCGTTACATTCAAAAATGTGGACCGCGTTCGGACATCTGTTGAACAAAATAATTTCCAACCCCACCCTGTGAGCTGTGAGATTTTGTGACATCTAATGACCAAAAATTAGATATGTCAACAAACCACTTTAGCCTGGCCGATTTGAGGTACTTCATAAGTCATAACCTACTTCGATTTAACGCCTTTAAATCGCTCGGATTCCTAGTGCCCCGAAGATTGTGTAAATCGACAAGAAAACCTGGCTTATATCTAATAAACCTCAGCATTTTTTCTACAAAATGCTCTAGATTTCAATCTCCTCGCTCTATTATTAAGCACATGGCCACCATTTCAACTGCGGTCATCCTCGTTGTGCCACACTGTATTGCTTCAAGGTGTTATTATTTTTAGTTTGGCATCAGGACATTTCATAAAGCTGTCTATTTGAATATTAACATTTAGATCAATGCTAATACTATTTACTAATAGAACTATTTTGATTTACGTTTCCGTTGGGTTGTTCATCCGTTAAGGAGACTGTTTTGTTTATAACATGAAGTCCTACATTTATAATTTCATTCTCAGTTTTACCCATGGTGTTCTTTTTCAAGTTTGACTTTTGTTTTTTAACTTTCCAATATTATATTGTTTGTTCTATTATTGTCTTTTAATTTATTTTATTAACATTTTGTTTTGGATTTCAAATATAATATATTTAAAAAATTTAGCAGGCTTCTCCTAGCCGTAGATGCATAGCCGTTCTCCTACTTGTAGTATTATTGTTTTCCTACGGTCTTAGCTACAATATGAACAAAGTGACAGACGTGACACTTGCGTGGTTGCTTCCACCCTTATAGTCCAGTAAAATGGTCATCGAAAATGCCCTTAGTTTGCGTTACCATACACGAATTTCGAATCAAATGAAATTCGATAGAGAACTATTTGGAGANTCGCATAACTTTGCAAAGAAAGTTTGCACGCTACTGCAAATTCAGATTCAACATCTCTTAATAGTTCTCTATCGAATTTCATTTGATTCGAAATTCGTGTATTGTAACGCAAACTCAAAATACCATTCTACTGGACTATTACGGGGCACAGCGGACGAATAGATTATTCAATTTCATTAATATATGTTAATATACCACATGTTTAATGAATAGTACAATTTTTTGACTCCAAAATTCAATGTTTTTTATTTCTTCCCATTCTTTGTTATAAATTAACAAAGATATGAACCTTTATTGTTCATACATTTTTCACCCTGAGGCCTCTAATGAGAATTTTTTATGAACATAATAAAGCTCAATACCAAGTTTTATCAGAATCGGGCCAAGCGTTTAAGATTCATGGTTGTACAAAAAGACGATTAGATAAATGAAAGTGTTGGAATTAAAACTAGACCTTTTGCCTATTATGTAGATAAAGCTAGGCAAACCTGAGATCCGGTATCCACTGTTCGACTTCACCGGACAGTAACAAAAAAATTAAATAATCATACTGCAAGAGATGAGCGGGGCAGCTTAAAGTCCTAAGATTATTTCTGAGAAGCGATCATTTCTCCATCATTTGCTTACCCAGTATTATCAAAGATTTAATCAAGTTATAAAAAAAAGAGTCCGTCTCAAATAGGGGTTACCAGACATTTGGCAGGACATTTTTTTTTTTTTTTTTTTTTTTTAAA
>CM022879.1:13286066-13344655 GCA_012654025.1 Pachypsylla venusta | reverse complement strand
AAAAAAAAAAAAAAAAAAAAAAAAAAAAAAAAAAAAAAAAAAAAAAAAAAAATCAAAGTTTACCTATAGTTTGTTCCGCGGGAAGTTAGAACGTTAGATAACTCCTCTATACTGTAAGGACAGGCCTACAGTAGTAATTCCTTCAGTGCCGGCTTAAATGTTTTATGTTCGAAGGTTTTGAAGTTTGATGGAAGATTATTGTAGATTTTAACACCGGCACCGAGGAATGATCTATGAAAAAGTTTCTCCCTACTCTGAGCAATATTGTTTCTGCTGCGAGTATTGTATTGATGGAAGTCACTGTGTTTTGGGAGGGAGTCTCGCAATTTATGAATCAATACACAGGTGTCCAGAATGACCTGTGCATACAGAGTGAGGACCCTGCTTTTTGCATGACATGCCCTGCTTTTGAAAATAATGGAAAATTTCATGTTTTTTTCTAAGTCATGCAAACATGCTTTTAAACGTGTCAAATCACCTGTATAACAATAACGTGCGCTGAGATGAAGGTAGTGTGTAATGAGTTGATTTTCAGAGTGCAGAGCTCTGAAAAGTATGAGCAGTAGTTGTGAATTTATGACAACAATTTACAAAACACTGTAACGCAAAAATGTAAAACTCCTGAATACCTACTTTTTTATATCATAAATTGACATGACCTGCTTGTTCTGAATTGTCCTGTTTTTGAAAATTTTCAACTGGTAGACTCGACTTACCAAGCCATGCAAGCAAGACTCTTCTCACATCCTTCAGCACAACTTCCATTACTGTTCTCTTTCATCAAAACTAGAGAAGGAAGAAAGTCTTAATCTTCTTCAATAATGTCCTGTCAGTCAGACAGAATTATTTCAGTAATAATATTGTCACGTGTCACAGTCAGACACAGACACGTGGGTGTGACATTTTAATTTGATTTTTATGATCGACTGTCGTTTCAACAACTTTTGCTTCAATTGTAATAATATGCCATTCGAGTGTTTCTGTTAATTTCTGGTTTGTCAAAGTGAGAGTTCCATTCATACGGTTCATCATTTAATTCTTTCAACGCGATACGACTTGTCCTGATGGTTTGGTGGAGCCAAAAGGCACTATCCCCCAATGTCCACAGGAAGAAAATAAGAAATTATCATAGGATTGGATTTTGTTACTGTAGTAGTTCTGTGAAATGTAGACCACATTCTCTTGAAATCCCCAACTTTGGACCTTAGTGGGACCAAAAATTGTGTTAATTTTTTTCTAAAGTTGATTCTATATGGAGTGATATTGCTGTGCTGGATTGAAAAGTTACATTATTTCACCTAAATAAACCAGGTTTGATATGCCTTGTGCATTCACTCTGGTCGTTGATTCTCTCTATGAATCAATTTGAATTTACTGAAATAAATATTCTGCGTTTGATTTTTTTTTTTTTTTTTTTTAATTTGGCTTAACGTCTCTTTAACATCTATTGGTCATTCAAGACGGGGGTTTTACTCTCCATTCACTGGAAACTTGCAAACCAGCTACCCACATTGACCTCACCCAGCCTGGGTTGGGCCGGAAAAAAGAGCCAACGATACGTGGTGTTCCCAGGCGGTCACCCATCCAAGTACTGATCACGGCCGACGTTGCTTAACTTCAGTGATCTGACGGGAACTAGTGTATTCAACGTGGTATGATCATTTTTAAAAAAATATCAATTATTTTTCTTGACCAAGTTTATGACTTAACTTCCAAACCTTAATTGCGCAATATTCCTCATGTATATATGGACTTAGGAGACTGAATGATTTGGGCAGTTCGACAGCGGCAAGAAAAGCCGTATAGGAATTTACAGACATCAGCCAGTCTGTTATAGGATGAAGTAGGGATGTCTATTCGGGTTTCAATATAATCGATATTAAGATTTCGATAATATCGAGAGAAAAAAATATCGGTATAGAAAAAATAAAAATATTGAGGTACCTACGTTGAAATCCTCAGATCTGCTTTGCTGCTAGAGCTGTCGGCTGTCGATATTTATATCGATAATATCGCTTATCGATATTAAGCTTTCCATAATTGGTGGCTTTTAAGTGGTGCGGTCTAAACTCTCAAAGGCGTCATTTTTCAATCACGTGATTTTCAAAATGAGACCCACATGATTGTGCTATTCTACTTGATTGGGACACCCTTTAGATGACAGTACCCATACCCAGTAGTTGTGATGATGAGATAACAGCTTGTTAGGAACACAGCAACATCAGTTGTGTTGTGGTTCTGTTAACGAGACGTTATCAAACTTTGTGAGTGACAAAATTATCGATTGTCAAACAAATTGAAATTCAGCTTCTTCTTCTTTGGTTTACTTTCACTTCCCAGTAATATAAATAGAAATCGATCGAGTGATTGATCGGTGCCTGAGGCTCCGCACCGCGGTGGTGATGATTGGCATATGACCGGTAACCGCCCTAAACCTTTCAACGGCTTGGAATTTTTGAATTTTGAAAAACTCTGCGGATAGGAAACTGGAGGATACTTTTCTTGACAAAATGTATCGATTTGTCAAGAAATTTAAATGGAATGATAGAAATACAAATAAAAGTCCAAATAAAATAAGGACACTAACTTTAGTTCTCAGTTTTTCAGGGGAGAGCTTAAATAATCTCAATTTTAATTTTGTTACACCCTGTATAAGGCGGCGCATCGTGGTCTTGACGTTTGACATAATATATGAAGACGGAGGATCAAAGGAGAAAAATAATAAGGGGAAGGGTTGCTATTAGGTACCAGCGGCGTACAAGAAATATGTTTAAATGGAAAGGCACCAAAACGTGGTTTTGATAATTGACATATTATGAGGATCAAGGCCCCTTATTAGGTATCACATTTCGAAGCTACCGAAGTTCATGTTCTCAAGAGGCTTAGCTCTAATACGACCCAGGAAATTTGGAGTTTACATATTCCTAAGCAAAGAAAATTTGCTCTGAAAATGATGGTCATTTTCAGCACAAATTTTCTTTTGGTACCACAATAACTCTCGAACATCTTAACCGATTTTGATGAAATTCGGTATGAACATTCATTATAATATTCATTCGGAGCGAAATAGCCATTTAAGTGAATGAGGTATACTAGAGTTAGCTGAACCGCTCTTCATAGATTTGTCATAATTCGTTCCCTTGTCATATATTTTAAAAAAAAATTGAGACCTTCGGGCTCCCAGGGGCCAAAAAGTAGTGATGTTTTATCTGCTGGGATACGACAATGTGGGTAGCTGATTTGTAAGTTTTCAGCGAATAACCCAAATATGTTACAGACCAGTAAGCAAAAAAAAAATCAAATAACCCCAAAAGTCACCTTTGTCAAAAAGGTGGGCTAATTTTTTCGTCAGGTAAGTTTGTACATATAATTGTATGAATCCCATCTAGCCCAACAAGCGCTCTGAGCAGAAAAAAAAGTTCCGCCTTTTTCCTGAAATTAAAATTAATTCTTAAGCCGAATTCAAAAATGAGGAGAACTTTTGATTTCGAGGTACTAACATATACCTAAATATCAAAATACCTGAATATCAAAATAACCGCAACTTTCCCCCATACCCCCACATGAATCCGCGCCTGGGACAATGGTTAGATAATAGAAATGCCATCCCACAGTGTTGCTTTTATTCAAATGAGGAAGCACCAAACAAAGTATTAGATTTTATTAAAATCTTAATTAATCCATTCTAATGTGCTTGTGCTAGTGACAAAACTAACAAGTGCATTGTGGTAAAATAATTATGCACTATCTCTGCAGGCATGATGCACTGATGCGGTATCAGGAAAAGGTCATCTGGAGCTTCCTTTGATGGACCAAATGAAAGTTACATCAGACATCAACAACTTTTACTTGTCTAATCAAGTAAAACATACTGGTGGGTGTTTTTACACATAATGAGCAAATCCTTTATTGCGGGTAACTTATTCTGCGGAAAAATAACAATAGGTACTTCTTGAAATTACTTTTACCTAAGAGTACCGACGTATATAAATTTGTCGTCAGGACATGCGCGGATATAGGGGAGGCCCCGGTTGGGCACGTGCCCCCTCATTTTTTTTTAACCGGGCGGTTCCTAAATTTCATTATACCTAATCACGTATTTTTTTTTTTTTTTTAAATCTAATGAATTTTTTTTATATAAAGGCCCCTAAATAATGCCAATCCTGAGACTAAATAGAAATACGTACCTAAATAAAAAAATCGTCAAAAATTTTGTCATCCGTCATGGCACTTTTTTTTGTCATCATGAAATCTTATAAAATCGCTTATGACCCTTATGAAAGATATTTGTGGTAAGCTCTACTTGTTTTGAGTTAAATTAGTTTTAAGCATTTGCAATTTTCAGCTTTATTTACTCATTTAGTTGTTCTACACTATTCTAGAGTTAGTTATGACACTGTTCAATAGCAAAACTTCAAAAAAGTTTCTTTTCATGCACATTCTGTTAATTTCTGTAAAAAAAGTACGTCTAACAAGAAAATAATGACAAGAAAATGGAAGACAATACACTTAGAAGTACGTCAGTTTTTAAATTTTTACTCTAGGTAGTATAGTTCTCGAGAAAATGAAGAAAATGCCAGGAAAAACGTATAATGCCCCTTCAGATTGCATACCCTAACTTAAAGGCCGTGGCGGCACGTGTTAACGTTATCCGATCGAGCTGAAACTTTACAGATATTTTTTTTTATTTATTGAGAACCACTCTAGGGGGAGTAAACGATATATTTTTGACTTTCATTTTTAAAGACAAAGATGACCTCGATGACTCCTTAGGCGACAAAGATGACCTCGATGATACCTCAGGTAACAAAGATGACCTCGATGACTCCCCAGGTGACAAAGATGAGTTCGATGACACCTCAGGCGACAAAGATGACCTCGATGACACCTCAGACGACAAACATGACCTCGATGTCTCCTCAGGCGACAAAGATGACCTCGATGACTCCTCAGGGCCATTCTCGAATTTTTCATTAAAGTCCAGACCGGTGAACGTAACTTT
Source organism: Pachypsylla venusta (assembly GCA_012654025.1). Classification (NCBI taxonomy): domain Eukaryota; kingdom Metazoa; phylum Arthropoda; class Insecta; order Hemiptera; family Aphalaridae; genus Pachypsylla; species Pachypsylla venusta. The sequence goes on along the minus strand of CM022879.1, from coordinate 13,339,653 downwards.
AGAACTGCTTGGATTTTTTGGATTCTGATTGATCCCAGGAATAGAAAAGGGGTCATGGCCAATCGATTACTGATATTAAAATCCCAGTTCCACCCCGGAAGTGGTAGTTTTTGGGGAAAAAATCTGTTTCTCGAGAACTTTTGTTAATATGGTACCAATTTTTTTTATAAATAGAAATGCTGAAATAAAATAAGGAATAACTGCCTTTTAATGTTTCCAAATAAATAATTAGGGCGCAGATAGAAGGGTCTAAATTTTAATTTTGTTGCACCCTTCATAACGGTCCCGGTTATGATCGTTGATAGAAAAGTTCAATTTTGTGTTTCGACAAAGGTTTCTTATCTGCTAAAATCATCAAAACTTCACATTTTCATTTTTATCAGTGTCGTAATTGACAAAGTCTAATCTCATTTTTTTTGTAAGTGGAAAACAGGTCGTTTAGAAAACGACCATTTTTTAGTAGAAATTTCTCTCATTTCTCTCACCGCAGGGTCAGAGGAATGAGAAATTTTCAATACAATTACATACTAAAAACTCGTATATCCAACCTACGGTATTTGTATTAAAAAATTCCCAACATTCTGGCCCTGCTGTAAAAGAAATGAGGGAGTTAACACTTCCGGATATCAGAGGTGTCTTTGATTATATGATTGAGTGTGACACGTGTCTCCGGCGCGGTGCGGCGTACACACTTCACAAGCTTATACATTTCATATTAACTACATCTTACCTGATTTTCCAACTCTGGGTCCTCCGAGCACAACCACTCGAATTTTATTCAAATTTGTCATCCCGGCAAAGTTGATCTCTCCGCACTGAGTTCAATCACTTTTAGATATAATAAAGGTTTTGCGGCATGGCCTTATATAATATTATGTCACTATTTTAATTTGTAAACTTTCAGTAAATTTATTAAACTTTAGATATAATGTTGTACCTACTTCAAATGTATTTTTTAAAATATTTATATTTTATATTGTTAACATTTATTGGTTGATCGCTTTTATGCACCTGGGGAAGCCTCTGCTATAAATGCCGCAAAACAAGAAGAATAATAAAAAAAAATTGTGTAAAAACGCAAACAACATAATTGTTCCACCTAATGTTGGTAACTTTTCGAAATTTGATGAAAAATTTGATACACCACAATTTTTAAATCGGGACTGTCAAACGAATTTTCAGGGTCTAGGTAAAGGTAGGGTTATTATAGAATAATGGTCATAGGGTAAGTAATAGGTATCGTCTTTGGGCGTTTTTAAATTGTATATCAATGGCTAAGTTGATGGCAAATTTCAGAGCCGTAGTGAGTAACCAAAAGTGCCAAAATCTAAAATTATGTTTATTCTAAAATTTTCTTTTGAAGTTTATGTCGTGTATTGAACTATACTACCGGAAAGAGAGTTCAAAATTATGGGGGCCTATCCTTTGTAAAAACCCGATATCTTACGGTGTGAAAAACCGAATGAATAGCTTCGTGTAAGGATACACTGATGCTTTGTGGAACTGGGCCTCGCACATTGCTGTGTGTCCAGATGTTAGACACATTGCTTTATTATGTCAGAAAGGAACTACTTATTATAGATGCATAGGAAAGGCTGTTCAATGATTTGTTCTTCTTACAAGTGAAGCGGACCGGCGTAATTTTTGTATACAAAACCCTGTTTAAGGTCCTAAGAGTGACTACACCTAGAAAGGACAAGCTTCTAAGACGAATAGCGGAGCCTTCTAATATAGTTTCTAGGTATATGTACAGTGATGGACCACGAAAAAAAAAATACATTTTACATTTCAACACTAATTCAAATGCATTGTATTCTATGTCGAATCGCCTTATAATTTCCTCCAAAAGAACGCATCAGTAGAGTTAAAGGAGCTGCACTATAAGAATACACTTCACATTACTTATCAGGGTATCTATCTTAATTACCTAATAACCTAATATTAACATTTCTTCAAATTTAATTCAAATGAAATATTCTTAAATTTAAAATCAAATGGGTTTGTATTTTAATTGATATATTCTCTCGGATTTAAGGAGTATTAGTACAGTTAATAAGGAGGGTTCCTTAGAGTAATATAGAATCCAAAAATCGAATAAACAACCCTTAGACATGCAAATAGTTCTGTACGTAAAAACAAACAAAAAACTGAAAAAACAAAAATATATTTCATGTTTAAAATATTACATTTTTGAATGACAATACCGATGTGGGTTCCGTAATAAAAAAAAGCAAATGCAAATTTTCAATTCACCTGAAAAACGTATCAAAAATATAATATTAGGTATTTCTACCCTTTTTTTTTTTTTTTTTTTTAAAAAAAAAAAAAAAAAAAAAAAAAAAAAAAAAACAAGGAACCCCGCGTAATTATTTACGAAAAATATTATTCTATGAAAAGAATAAAAATAGAATATTCCCGATGGAGAACCGGTTGTGAAGCGATCCAGAATAGATCTATGACTGAACATGAGCAACTAGATCAGATCAAAAAATAAAAAGAAGAGATGAGAGACCAGAAGAAATTAATCGGACACCTCGCTGTGAGAAGAAGTACAATTCAAATTGTCTGCGAAGAAGTCGCTATAAACAAACAATTCTAACTTCCTCACTTCCACACCATTGCTAACTCCGGTTCTGTTCACGTTCACCCGACTTTGATGAAATGTTCTGGGATTGTCAGATTCTAGGACACACATTGTCCAATATCAATTTTATTGAATTGGTTTCAGTTGACGCTTCGCCCAGTTCTTATTCGGTTTGATTTTTATTCGGTTGCTTCCCTATAATCATTATCTTTGACATGTCAAATTACCACCGTGACGATTGCATTGCATCATAATTAATTACATAAAATTCAGATAAAGAACATTAATCACAGAAATTGTACAACATACTAGTGTTTCATAATTATTATTACTGCCTAATTCTATAGCATTTTGAAATAGAAAATTGCAAAAACAAAAATCACGAAACAAAGACTTATTTTAAGAAGTAGGCGAAAGAGATCAGCACACCGGGGCGGATCTAGGGGGCGATCCCCCCTCAGAGGCCAGATTATTTTTTTCATTGAAACAATTAAAGCACATTCTGGTATCATTTTCCTAATAATTTGTGTATAAAACGAAAATGCATAAATATCTACTACAGCACATAAAAATTATTAGCTGAATCGTGGCCGACCGTAATCGGCCGTAATTTCACATTCCTTTTTTAGGTTCAGAGTACAATTCTCCTACAATGTGTACAGAGTTCAGCTTCCCATTAGTGAGGCTTCACCTGTATATCTCAGCTCCTGAGATATCGACAGTTCGGAACTGCCCCCAGCGACTAATATTTATTTTCAAAACTGAAATTTGAGCTGCGTGGTCAGCGTGGTAAAAAAGAGATTAGGTCGGCTGTTTTAGAGACTTTTGACTCTAAGGATAATAACTACTTATCGACAGGAATAGAGAGGTTACCTAAGAGATGTAAAAAATGTAATAAAGCCAAGGTAGAGTACCTATGTTGAAAAATTAACTTTGGAACAGACCCCCTATATAAAATTGATATGTTCAGGCAGTTACGCACTAACTTTGAAGCGAAATAAACCGCCAAGAGTAGATTGGATTTCAACCAAAAGCTTCGTGGTTCATCCTGGGCATAAAATATCTTGTTCACAGACAGATTCTATTTTTTTAATATGTTTTTTAAAAAATCTTTGTACCTATCATTATTAATTTTTTGTAAAATATACATCCAAAATTTCAGCACATTACCTTTCTTTTCATAGGTTAAAGTAGGAAAATTTATGGCTAAAAATGATTTACATTACACCAAACAGTAAGACAAATATTATAGTAGGTGGGTACCTACAGCTTATAGGTAGCTTACCTATAATAAAAAAAAAACCGTTTCCCNAATTATATCCAAAATGACCTACCTATAAAAAAAACCGTTTTTCCCAAAAAAATCATATCCCAAATCTTCATGAAATAATATAAAATCCACTGTATCTTAAATCGAATGACAACTATGAAATTTTTCCGATATTTCCACAGACTGCATTATTATAACCATAGGAAATTCTACAGCCATGGGCAAGGACAATTAATAATTACCTAATAGCAAACTTTTTTATCAGTGCGGTATGAATAATATTTGATAATTTAGAACCTGCTTATAAAACACAACTGGCAACAATGTCATGTTATCACTTTTCTCTCTGGTCTCTCTCACTGATAGGAAATAGGGAATGGAAGTTTTACGCAACACAAATTACGATTAAAATTTTGTAATGTTTTAATTTTTTTTACCGTATATTAATTGGTAAGTAAGTTGTTGTAATTATTACCAAGAAACTTTGACCATTGTTAATATAAGTGAAATGTGTAATATTTTTATCAACTTGAAACCTATCTTAACTATCTACGTTCTGGAGTGGATCCTCACATACTAGAAATGTGATGTAGATAATTCATTTATTGATTACTTTAAAAATGCTCCCGATGGCTTTCGTCTTTAAAGAAAATCAACTTAGAAGTATCTGAACATATTATTGGGGTCCGGCAATAGAGCTTAGATTTGACAACATAGAAGGGAAGTTGGGTTTAGCTGTGGAATCTAACATTTATATTCGGTGAGAGGACAACCCCACTGCCAGTTTGGAGTGATTGCAACTTTGAAGTTGTTCTATGTTGTCTCAACTCTGTTAATTAAAAGAACATTTGGCAGTAAACTCGGTTAGGGTCCCGGAGAAAGGGAGGACAATGTGAATTTTGAGATAAAGGAAAAAAACTAAAATGGCCTCGGCATTACTATACTGAATTCCTATATCAAATTAAGTCACGTGATTATTGAAATTGGACCGCATCCATAACCACGAGCTATTTGTTGCTTTAAATTTTTGTATTCTAAGGAGGAGCCGTACATTATATAAAAAATATATTTTGAAATTTACATGAATTGGAATTATTTACATACCTGAAAACTGCTCCATTGATCAACCAGATCAAAGTAGCATTTTCTAAATGTTTTTCCTTCACCAGGTTTTTCCTTTATTTTTACAGAGATGGGACAATCGCAAAGCATAAACATTCTGTCGGAAGGAGTGGATAACCTCCAAGAAGAAATAGTCAAACATACCAAGTCTTTAGCTGAGGTCTCTTCCATCTCACATGAAGAGTTCCTTCAAAAATTGTTTCATTTGAACTCAATGTGAGTACCTTTGTCATAATTTACAGACCGAACGAAGTGAGGTATAGATATAATATGACAAAATTTCTTTTATTATAATTTGTCTTTTTGTAGCACGTAGAACTTCTTTGATAAAACTTAAATTAAAATCCATATTAGGTCACCCGGGGCCAAATGGTGACCATGTGTTGGAGAGATTATAATCTAACATGAGAAAACATCGCATTTATTTATTTTTATATCTACAATTGCCGTTTATATTGATAATAAAATTAGTCCTTTTCGACATAAATTCAAGTTTTTTGTTGTCCTGGTCCCCCCCTCCTTCCAAGTTTCGCCTCTGAATCCGCTCCTGTCGCAATCTGCACATCATTTGGCTTAATCGGGATCCACCCATCCTTGGGAGGAAAACTGAGTAGTTGGTGATGATTGCAATGAAAGCTATACTTTAGTTAAATTAGCTTTTTTTTTTTTTTTTTTTTTTTTTTTTTTTTTTTTTTTTTTTTTTTTTTTTTNTTTTTTTTTTTTTTTAGATCTCAAATGTGTATGGATCAAGAGGGTAAACAAGTAATATTTGCTGTCAAGAAGTGGTCGGATACGACAATATTCTGGCGAAGTACCATCAGGATTGCGGTTATGAAGAAGGACTGTCAGTCTGGTAATCTAGATCTAGAACATATAAGACTGTTGGACTTGAAGGAGTTTGCAAGAGTAAGAGATTTACATTATCGAATCAGGTATTAGGCTGGGCAAGCCTCTAAATGATAAAGTACGATTTGTACGAAAATTATCTAAATATTCATCTTTGTTTAGGTTTCGAGTATATTTGTACGATGTGTTTGGCTCCTCAATGAAAACGCCATTGTCCACTGCGTGCGTTTGGCTTCACTGAGTAATCTTACACCCCTACAGTTCAGACCTGACCTCAGCGACTATTATCTCTTTCGAAAACTGAAATCTGATCTGCATTTGTTAAAAAATGGGGGTGATGAAGAGATCAACTAGTCTTTTGTAGATTATTTAACAGGATAAATGCTAAATTATGTTAGACGAACATATAGATGTTACACAAAAGAAGTAAATAATGTATTGAAGTCAAGAGATCTTATGTTTAACAAGTTAAATAAAAGCCTTTAAAAAGAAGATCCAGTTACTTTCTTTTTTCCTTCTCCATCTATGTTAGGCCACGAACATTGGGAACCGCCCTCCTATCTATTTCATCATCTTCTTCTTTAGCTTCAACCTTTCTCAATGCTATTTGGGGTCGGGGCTGCTTTCCTTTTTCTACCTTGCCACAACCTTTTGTTTGGTGCCTACCCTTCTAAGCTGTAATTTTTTCCTGGCACGGTAACCCTTCCTTATCATAGTATACATAAAAACTGCGTAGAAACTCGTTTTTTGCTGACGATGTTTCATCATTGGTCTGAAGGCTAGATGCCCTTCCTAACCCCAAACCTTCTGTTTCACGTCCTACTAACTATTGAATATTTCAGGTGTTCAGAACATTAGACGACATGCTCCAATTAACAACTCCTCGTCAAGCTGGCGAAAGTACTTCTAATGATTGTGCCCCTTTAACAGCGTCAATATTCTTAGAAGTTGTCAAGGATGATAAGAACGCTACTTCGCTTTCTAATGATAATATAGAATCTTGTGTCATCTGTTTTGATCATAAGCCCGACATAGTTCTCCCTTGTACGCATTGCTTTTGTCATAAGTGTATTGACAGTTGGTAAGTAAGCTCGAAATAAGTAGGTAAACAATTTGAGAGAGAACTCAATCTTTTGACTGAGCGATTTAATTAAACCATTTTTTTCATTCCCAACCAGAAATCAGAGACGACTGAATTAACTGGAGATCCAAAGTATGATACTTATACAGGGTGTCTCAAATAAAAAGGTGCGGAAGTCAATAGTCAAAAGCGGATTTGAATTTTAGAAAACCCTGAAACAATAATCCTAAAGGGGAACTAGGGGGGTCAACTTTGAAATCTTAAACTGAACTATTTGGATCGGTAAAACAGTGCTAGATTTATATCAATTAAAGTTAAGTTTTTTAAACTCTTTAGCAACAATAATGTTCAAGATAAAAATAACCCAAAAATGTATGCTTTTCCAACTATGGTCCGACCCTAAGTAGAGCTCATATCTGGATACGATATCAAAGATCGAAAAACACTGAAACTTATGGACAGCTAAGTCAAAACAGCTATCTCCGACTTCAACTTTAATAACTCCGACCCTGTTTTGGGAACCAATCTCAAAATTCTTCAATTTTCTTTTACTTTTCAGCAAATGTATAACAAAAAGGCTATTTCTATTTAAGATTTCAAAGATCCCGCTTGGATATCCCTGAAAGTATTAACTTTTAAATAAATTAAAACAAAACACTTACCAAAAACACTATTTATAATTATTTATGAAGAAACTAGTTTCGAATCATTCGATTCATCATCATTCTAGTCGAGTCTAAAGGTGGAAGTTTGTCAACTTCCATCTTTAGACTCGACTAGACTGATGATGAATGATTCTTCAAAAATAATTATAAACAATGTTTTTGGTAAGTGTTTTGATTTAATTTATTTAAAAGTTAATATTTTTTAACACTTATAATTAACATGTTATTTAAAGATTTAAATCCCTGAAAGTGTCTAAAAATTTAATACTAGAAAAAGTTTCGTCGTTTTTACTTGAGGCAAATTTCGAGACATGGCTTAAACTAGTCTTTGAATGTTGTTTGTTGTTTTAGTGGTGTTCCTCCTAAAACCAACAGTTTTTCATTTCTCGAATACAGGTTTGAAATGGTAGAAAGAAATTCATATGAGGTTACTGTGATGGTAGGCCTTCCAGGTTGTCCTGGTGCGTAGAATCGGTCATCATGGGGACGTAGAACCGGTCATTGATTCAATGGCTAGCCTTTGAATCAATCTTTATTATAAGTTTCATTAAATTATTTTTATAAAATCCAAATTTATTTGAAATGGATTCCTAATTTCAGGAATGTAAATCACAAGACTTGTCCAGTATGTCGGGACGAACTTTCAAACAACAATGAGAAATGGGTAATATCGGACCGTCCTGATGAGTTGGAGCTGAGTGAACAAATCACAGAGATGATTATGTCAGTTGCGGTAAGTATCCACAATTAGTGGCTTCTAGTGGCAGTCTGTAATATAGTCCTTGCATTGTATCTCTGAAATAAGTTTCCATACGTGCCCGATTCTATACAATCTGTCAAAAAAGTACCCGGACTGTGTTAATAACAGCGCACTTGCAAATAATTCAATGACTTTATTCAGGTCATTTACTGTAAGCGTAAGTTACGTGCTTTTCTGTCATCAATCATACATTAACGTCCGTCACGTTAAAAAAAACGTCCGCCATGTTAAAAAAAGTCCGTCAAGTTAAAAAAAAACATTCGTCACGTTAAAAAAGACCTCCGTCACGTTTAAAAAAAATCGTCACTTTACTGGCTCCGATGGTGATATTCTAGGTTTAAGCCTAGAACTCCTTCCCCTCATTCGTTTCCATACGTGCTCAATTATATGCAGTCTGTCAAAAAAGTACCCGGACTGCACTCGCAAATAATTTAATGACTTTATTCAGGTTTAGGCTTAAGTTACGTGCTTTTCTGTCATCAATCATACTTAATGTCCGTCACGTTAAAAAAACGTCCGCCATGTTAAAACAAAACATTCGTTAAGTTATAATTTTGTTAAATTTAGTTACTATGTCAAGTAAAACCATAATGAGGTAGATAATTTAATACTATATCTTCACTTGACTGTAAAAATAATAAAGATGTTATTTAAAGCTGACTAGTTTCTTGCTCTCCTGAGTACATCATCAGAGCTTGGCTGAACGAAGACTGATTGAAGATTAGGAGTTTACATGTACAAAATTAGATTTATTTTTGTGTGTGTTATCCCGTATTCCTTTGAAGATCGGAGTATCTCGTATTTTTCCGATTGTCGGGGGAATCATAGTAACACACACAAAAATAAATCTAATTTTGTACATGTAAACTCCTAATCTTCAATCAGTCTTCGTTCAACCAAGCTCTGATGATGTGCTCAGGAGAGCACGAAACTAGTCAGCTTTAAATAACATCTTTATTATTTTTACAGTCAAGTGAAGATATAGTATTAAATTATCTACCTCATTGTTCGTTAAGTTAAAAAAGACCTCCGTCAATTTTAAAAAAGCGTCACTTTACTGATAAAAACATCAACATCGGAGATGGTGATATTCTGCGTTCAAGCCTAAAACCCCCACCCTCATTTGTATATTCTATCCATCCCCGCTGAGATGTACTTGTTCGAAGCATTTGATTCAAGTTAAATATACTGGAGCGTTCTAGAAATCTGATCGAGACAATTGAGGTATCTGTTTAATCTAGATTTAAAAAAAATTAAATAGAATCGGGTTGGCCGATTTTTCAAAAATCGTCCGTAACTTTGTGATGGGCTGATTTTTTTAAGGAAAAAATGGTTTAGATGTCTATAATTTTAAAAGGAACCATATAATATTTATGATTTTAAGGTTCTATACTTTTTGACGTACAATATAAAAATCTGTCAGACGACATATAGATCGTCAAAATAGGTTAAGCCAAACCCTGGCAATCCAGATTTTTAATATTCCTGATATTCCGTGTAAAAACTTGAAATTGGCACCAAAAAGCCATCTTGGATTTGGTCGATTATGGGGACTTGCGGGTGGCCGATTTTTGTAAAAACAAAAAAAAAAAAAAAAAAAAAAAAAAAAAAAAAANAAAAAAAAAAAAAAAAAAAAAATCTTATTGAGGACACCTAGTACTACCAAACCATCAAAAACCTTGTGTTGGAATTTGTTCCACCCCAAATCGTATATTGACTCACCTATATGGTAGTTAGCAACAATTCTAGCAACCTGGGAAAAATAATATCAATATCATTGTATAACTACACTTCACAAATCCTCTATTGCCGATCAAAATGCACACTCTATGACTTCCAGTAAGTGCCTGATGCTTTGGAACTCTTCATTTATATTTATAATTTTTCCAAATCCAAACAGGTTGTTCCGGAACCAAGAATTGATCGATATGAGGAAATACTGAGGCAGAGTGTTTGTCCAAACTGAACGGATCCCGCAATAGAGACGTTACAATTGAAGGGGATAATTGTTATATAACAGTATAACTATTTATCAAAAATGATGATCCCAAAGGAAACTAGACAAAGAGGATTCCTTATAACAGTATAACGTTATATTGTGTTATTCATTCTCTATTAATTGTACTTTAAGTTGCCTACGATTTAATTGGTCGAGCGTTAAATTGTGTTATTCAGTCTTTATAAATTGTACTTTAAGTTATTAAATTTACAATTTAATGAATCGAGCGTAAAATTATGTTATTAAGTCTTTATAAAGTACAATTTAATGTGTCGAGCTAAAATTGTGTTATTAAGTCTTTAAAATTAGTACTTTATTTACAATTGAATGGGTCGACCGTAAAATTGTGTTATTCAGTCTTTCTAATTTTTATTTTGCTTACCAGTTATTGTGTCGATTTTTGTAAGTAGGTGCAATGTTAAATTGTGTTATTAAGTTTTTATAAATTGTACTTTAAGTTATTCATAATTTAATGGGTCGGCCGTTAAATTGTTTTATTCAGTTTTTGAAAATAGTACTTTAAGTTATTTACAATATAATGAGTCGACCGTTAAATTGGTTATTCAGTCTTTCTAATTTTCATTTTTAGTTATTCATGGGTCGTATATAGTAAGTAGGTTGAACGATAAAGCATGTTACTCAGTTTTTGTAAATAAAACTTTGAAGTTACTAAACTTTTATCCCTGTGTAAATTAAGGAAGTTTGAAGTTTTTTTTAAAAAAAATATGAGAAATTTTATGCTTAGAAATTTTCCTGGATAGGATATTTGTTTTTGTTTAGTTTGGTCGTTAAAACGTTTGCTTTTAGAGTCGTAATCTATACATGTGAATTTAAGTTTGGATCAAGATTTAGGGCTCTTTAAAAAAAAATTAGAGGATCAACACAAATCTTACCCTGATTTACTCTCTGGAGTCAATCCCTCTTAGGCCGGCCATACACGCACCGATAAGCCTGTGCAGACTTGTCTGTACAAACTTATCTGCACAGACAAGTCTGTCGTGTATTGCAAGATCTGCACAGATTTTGTCTGAAAATCGGAGACAAAATCTGTGCAGATCCTGCCATACACGACAGACTTGTCTGCGCAGATAAGTCAGTATGGCCGGCCTTAGGTAGGGGCAATGTTAGCAGAAGTGAAAAACAATTATTAGAACGCTTAAACCATTTTTTTGGCATAAAGTCCTTTAACATCAAAAGTAATTCCAGACGGAAGGAAATACCGTTTCTTTTGATTTTAAAGCAGTTGACTAAGGCACAGCCTCCCCTGCCGTTTCGCCATAATCAGCAACATATACTCAGTTGTATTGACAATTGGATCTCAGTGCACCCCGAAAAAGCCAGCGATAGTTAGTGTCCCCAGGTGAGTTCTCATAGGAATATAAACCACGTCCAACTTTGCTTAACTTCAGAGATTTGACGGGAATTGGAGTATCCAACTAGTTGAATCTTCATTTCGTTATTTTTCCGATTTATAAAATTGGCTCTATATTATTCAGAATATTTAATTATTTTTATTTTATTGTTTATTTTTACATGTTACATTGAAATAGTTATAAGTCACAATTAGCTTTTGTTTTTTTGTCGGCTCTTGCTGGGTTCATCTTAGCTTTAGAGAAAATTCAAAAATAAAAACATCTGGTGTGAATATCAGACGACTTTCCTTAAGTCTGTTTAAAAAATAAGTTGATTTTTCAAATTTCGCTGGCTATGTATATTTTTTGTTTCCGTATGTTAGCAAACTAGTCCCAAATGTATGTTCACAGTTTCAGCAATATAAAATTTTTAGTTTGTTTGTGAGAGACATAAAGATTAAAAGCCGTCTGCGTGATTTTCTTCTGTCGAAAAAAATTGATCAAAGAATATGGATCAAATTTAGTGTAATAAATGGCATTAAGTGCTCAAAAACACTTGGAATTATTGAAGGTGGCATACGGTGAGTTTACTCTCAAGTCAAAAAGTGATACAAGTTCTTCACAGAAGGTCGAGACGAGGTGAATGACGACGCTTTCCCTGGAGGGCTCAGCACGTCAACAACCAATGAAAACACTGAAGCAGCGAAGAAAATTGTTATGGAGAATTCTCAAATCACTTTTAGAGAAGTTGCTGAGGATATCGGCATATCGGTTGGTTCATCATGCCATACATTTTTTCTGATATTTTAGGTCTGAAACTTGGCAACGAATTTCTTTCCAAAATTGCTGAAGTTTGACCAAAAGTACCGTCGCATGACCCTGCTCACTTGTCTTTGCTTGCTCGTGTTTTTGGCCGAAAACAACACTGTAATCATGCCGCAGCCACCGTATTCACCAGATTTAGCCCCCTGTTATTTATTTCTCTTCCTAAGATTGAAGAGACCCACGAAGGTACAGCGTTTTGCCACGAAGGACATATCAGAAGTGCTTCGAGAATTGGAAAAGACGTTGGCAAGTGTGTTATATTTGAGACGGAACACATTGGAGGGGACAGCATAGAAATTCATTAATAAATCAATACTTTCCGAAGAGAAAAAAATGAAAATTCACCTTATTTTTTAACAGCGTAGTACATAAAAAATGAGGAAAGTATTGCAATGTGCTGAAAATTTCGATGTCGATTTTTCAATGCCAAAGCACATTTCAGGGTCCTCAGATCAAAAGATCAAATTTCGAGTTTCAGCTGTTGGTCCGACTTATGAAAACCGTAAAAAATCGAAACCCGCCAACAGTAGATTCGATTTCAATCAAAAGTTTTTGATTCGTCCTTGGCAAAAGTAACATACCAGCATACCAAATTTTAAGTCTCTAGCACTTACTTTAGTTGATATATTTTGTTCACAGACACACACACACACACACACACAAATGGCTGAAACTCGAGATGTAGTTTCCATATCGAAATTTACAATAATTTTTATCGGATACCAACCTCACTCTTTCTTTTTCGAAAATAACTTTTTCTGTATTTTTGGTCTTGTACTTGTAAAAGTATATTTTTAAGTTTCGATAAGACAAAATCTTTTTTTTTTTAAAAAAAAAAAACAGAAAAAAAAATTTGTAAAAAGTTTTGGTTGTAAAACAGCTCAAAATACTGCTAGAAACCCAACAAAGAATAAAGCTTAAAATCACTTACCTGGACATCTTTAAATATTTCTGGATTAATTTCCACAATATCATTGTAACTCAAATCTAAACTTTTCAATTTTGACAACTTAAGGAACAATCTGGGAGCCAATNATTTGTGCGTTTGGTATATATATATTGTGCTCCTAACACACTATTTGATGAGACTTTAAGGCAAAATTATTTACTTTCAAATTTTGTTATGTATTATACCATCGCAACCAGATATTTATCTGTAATAAATATAATATTTATATTTTATATTTTCCCACACTATTTCTGATCGAAAGTTGATTTTCTTTTTCCCCACTTGTGTACTTTCGATAATTGAGGACTTTGGCTTCCACGGACGCCTCAGAAATATTTGTTAAAGGTAAGATTAATGGAATAGTTTTCAAAAACGATCGAACAATGAGAAACGTGTTTGTCATGCGTTTAAACCCTATCAGACTTTTTTCCCAAGTAAATACTATATTTTATTTATATTTGTTTTTACAATCTATCTGGGTATACTTATAAAACGCAAAGCCCAGTTGGTATACTGACTGACTGATAATCAACGTAGCTCCACGATGGCTAAACCTAGAGACTTGAAATTTGGCACACAGATCCCTTTTAGGAAAAAATCGAAAGTTCAAGTGGGAGCAAGCTACCGCCAAAAATGACGCTTAGTTTCTGAGAACATTATTAGTTTCCAAGAACAGCTTCTATATGCGACAGTGAGTTTTGCATGCAAATAATCTGAATGCTCTCCACGTAGTAGCAATCGACCGAACAGCGGCAACGAAAGGGGGTGAAGACCAGAGTCTTTTGAGAGGACTACAAATTCTCCCGGAAATGTTTTTAAAAAGATTTTTTTTTCTTATCCCCAATAAATACTTGGAAATGCAGAAAGTTGCTTGCTCTGTATATGAATAATTATTGACCGAGCAAAGTCAGGGTCTAGTTTTTAATTTTTGGCTTTTTGTACCGCGATAACTCTTGAGCGCCTTGGTATGCATATTTTTGTTTGACATTTACAAGTTGATAATTTTGTGGGGCGATCGGTCATCCTGGTGGCCGTTTTAACTCATTGATTTAACAAAACTACTAGTTAATACTCTGCATATAAACCATTAAAATCTAATCACATCATGTTTTCATTTACTCTTTGGTCCGCTTCTTTTGGACGCGGCGGCCTTGGATCCAAATGATATTTTTACTTTATTTTTCTTAGATATGAATCAAATCCCTCAGAGAGAAAGGGTCCCAGTCTTACGTTGTATCGTCATAATATTCCTCGTCTGTCTCGGTTTCGACCGTCTTATCGTCGTGTCAGCCTTTTTTTCGATCATGATGTAAACTATATCCTTTGACAGTTGATTGTATGCTCGATATAGATGTGGGCGGAGTATATTTATATTTGACGAATATCTCTCGTCTAAAGTCGTTCATGAGGAGACGATTATAGTTGTTCTGGACTTCCCTCCATGGAGGTCGAGATTTCTTTGTAAGAAGTCCCCAATGACAATTGAAAACGGGAGATAGAACTTTGAACTTGTAGCCAGCTATAAACATTTCATACACCTGTTGAAAATAATGCAGAGTTAGAAAGAAATTGCCTATTGAAAAAACTCTGCCAATGTGACTCTTGAGTCTATTATTTTAAGGGCAAAAATTGATATTTTACGTTTTATGGTATGATCCAAAAATCGTAGCCTGAACACCGCTAACAGTTCGCTGTGGTACCATTGGTTTTTTCTTTGTTTACACTTTTTATAACCAAGGAGGGTAAAATTTCATTTCTGTTTGATGTTAACATTTCGTGTGTCGCCTAAATGAAATTTTACCCTTTTTATAAAAAGTTTAAAAAATGAAAAAAACAATGGTACCACGAGATTCGGCATTAAAAACTTGACTGATTTGATGTATTACACCCTTGGTTTTATCACTTTTATTCCGAAAAAAATTCATGATTGGGCGGGTTTGATCAAAGTATCGAGTGAGGAGTCTGTTGCGTGTAGAATTTGATGTAAAATTTGAATATGAAATAAAAAATAGGGGTTTCTATTAAAAAATCGAAAGTTGGTGTCTGTTTACCCACTTTTGAGACCCTGTAGAAATTTTAATTACGCCAAAAAATAGATTAATTTGTGTTAGAACTACATATAAAATTTGAAGTCTCTATCCTCAGCCGTTAAAAATTTGAAAAATACGTCCCGGGTCATTTCGAACACTCTGTATAGGATTCCATACTAATTGTTTAGAAGGAAACCCTAGTCGAAAAATTCGGGGCCCTTGACGGACTTTAGGATATGTATTGCACAGGAACATGTATTCCTGATGGACCCAATGTAAGGTCCTTTGGCGTGTCCCTGTCAGTCTGTGTCGATTGTTGCTTTTGTTATGGATTGATTGTCACAAGAAAGAAAAATAAAATCTTTGAATAGAGAGTTTTTGTCAATAGACATGGTGGATATAGACCAAATTCATCTACCTTCTTCTTAATTGCGTAAACACGAACCCCAATAATAGTTTTGAAACCTCTGCACTAAACTAATTGAAAGTTGCCGATTAAAGATTTTAAGATTCAAATCTTGAATCGTAAAATAGCAATCAGTATAAACAGAAAACGACAGCAACGAAAAACCTCCACCACAAACTATTGGCTGACACACCAGAAAAATAAGAAACATATAATTTGCCTGTTCGAATCAAAGTCATGACCAAAGACTGGAATTGCGTAGAGTGTGAATCTGAGAAATGATAACTGTACCTGGCTGTTCCTCGTGTATCCATACCCAATGAATCTCTCATCGTGAGGTGGCACAGTGTCTGCCGACACGTAGAATGGTTCGTATAAGAATTCAAAGTTTGTCACCTCATGGCTCACATGAATTTTGTGATCATTGGCTGTATTCTCCCACCTGCAATTAAAAACAAAATAACTGAAAATGACCAAACAAAAGTTTGTCAAAGTGACACATAGGTTTAATATATTTTACGTAAAATACTTTTTTTTTTAGTTTAGCTTAACATCTATGTTTCATTCAATACGGGGGTTTCACCCTCCATTCGCTGAAACTTGCAAACCAGCTACCTACATTGACCTCACGCAGCCTGGGTTGGGACGGAGAAATAGCCAGCATCACGGGGCGCGAACCCACGTGGACACCCACATGGTACAACCTCGCTGGACGTTGCTTAACTTCAGTGATCGAACGGGAACTGGTGTATTCGACGTGCTATAGACGCTGGCTACGTAAAAATTAAAAATTGATAAAAAAAAGTCCGTTTGTTCGCCGCGCCGTCTCCAGTTTACCACATACCGTCCGCCGTGAGCGTATTTTGCCACTTATTATCATAGGCGATTTTAGTGGGGAGCTTTGGTGGCTTAATCCCCCCCCCGAAAAAAAAAAATCGGGTCTTACACTCGATAAAATGGAAAAAATATGGGTTATATACCTAGGTACCTACTAGAGTTATACACTATACAGGTATGCTGTTCAGGCACAGAAAAAAATCGCGTTCTTTGGTAACATGTAGAATTGTAGATTTAAATTTTATCTCGTAAGTTTTTCATCATTTAATTTTATCTGTATATTATTTATTTGTTATCAATAAAGAGTATAATATTTGTGAACGTTAGTGAACTCCACTTTTGAGCCCGGTATACATCCCGGGATGCACTTGTATATGTGTAATTGTGTATGTATGTTTGTTTGTTGCGCGATACAAGCCACAATTTTCATCCGATTTTGACGAAATTCGGTATACATATTTAGGACATGAAGGAAATTGGCTGTATAGACTGTATCTTTTGGGGTCCCTGCCCCCTCCTGGGGGGCCCCAGGGGGGGCAAATATTGTGTTTTTTAAAATGATTTTTATCTTTTTAGCGGTTTGTTGGAGAAACGTAAAAATTTGATATGTTATGGCTGGTGTTTTTCGATTTTGAAAATTTTGGAGGCCCTGCCCCCCCAGGGGGCCACGGGGCCCAATATTTTGTTTTTTGAGAATGATTTTTTAAAATTTGATTAAGATATTTTTTTTAAAAAAATGACTACAATACTAACGTGAAAACCTGATCAACTGACCATCTTGATCCACTAGTTATTATAATTTTTATCAGGTCGGAGACTACTGGACTAGTGTAACTAGTAAGTACTTACCTCGAGAAGTTGGTAGCATATTGATTATAAATAAATATTCTATGATGAAAAGGTTGTGCCAATTTCTTTCTACACAACCTCAATAAATCAGTCTTATTTCTCGGATATTTGACTCTATGATCCAATTCAAAAGTTGGCACCACGTACACACACTTTCTGCATTTATCTTGATTTTTTCGTCTAAAAAATACATTCAGTTGTTCTAGAATCCCGTGGCTAGGTATAATATCAATATCGGTCAAATAATTATAATATGTTTGACAATTTTTTCGTGCTACATTTCGCAGATGATTTTGGGGATATGGATTTTTAACTTTCCAATTTCTGCTAAATTTGTTTCGTTTTTTTAGTAATTCTTTGAGTACTTTTTCTGGTTTCATGACACAAGGATAGTCATTTGTATTGTATGGATGGACTGGAGATGTTGGTGCTGTGGATTTTGAGAAAATAATGTGGACAGATAGTTTGTTGGTGACATGCTCGTGACAACGTTGAAGAAATATGATGAGGCCTGAAATTGAAGAGAAAAAATATCAAATTTTGGTTTATTATTTTCAATAATGAACCTTTGGAATCGTCACGAAAAAAAAATTACCCCCCTCAAAATTTGATATAATAATAAGTTTCAAGTTACGTAGAATCCAAAAATCGAATAAAAAAAAAAATCGTTTGTCCGCCGCCGCGCCGTACGCCGTGATGGGCACTTTTG
Source organism: Pachypsylla venusta (assembly GCA_012654025.1). Taxonomy (NCBI): domain Eukaryota; kingdom Metazoa; phylum Arthropoda; class Insecta; order Hemiptera; family Aphalaridae; genus Pachypsylla; species Pachypsylla venusta. The sequence continues at coordinate 13,321,369 of CM022879.1, read as the reverse complement.
CCACTTGGCGTTAATCGGAAATGAAATTTGGTATATAGGTCCCATCTGGGCTCTAATTGTATCCCGAAACTTGGGTGCAATCGAATACACCCTTGGCGATTTTTGCCGCTTTTTAGCGGTTTTCAGTATTGCTGTCTAAAAGAAGAATGGTAAGAGCTAGTGATTTGAAATTTTGTATGTATGTCAAATTTAGGGTCTAATTACGTTCCAGATTTGGAATCGCCACGAGAACCCCCCTCCCTCAATTTGGGGGGGGGGGTATTTTTCGCCAGAAAAATAATAAACCCATGTGTCACATTAGCAAAGTTTTTTTTTATATTTTTAAGAAAAAAATATCAAAAAAGTGACTTAACAGTATTTAATTTCCAAAACAAAAACTCTTGCACTTACTCTTCTCTTTTTAGGCGAGATTAATTAAAACCGCTAAAAAGCGGCAAAACCGCTAACAGTAACTTCGATTTCAACCAAAAGCTTCGTGATTCGTTCCTTGACATATATATAAAATTTCAAGCACTTACTTCTTGAGCCATCTTGTTCATGGAGAGACGGACAGACTCACACACGGACCAACGGCTGAAACTCGAGATTTGGGTTCTGGGTACCCCAAAACGTGTATTGGCATTAAAACACACGACATTGAAAATTTCAGCGCAAGACAATACTACCTACTATCTTCACTATCTCCTCAGGTGTGCAGGGATCTAGATGAAAACCATAAAAGTTGGGAGGGGAGGAGGAGATATGAGTGCGATTGGGTGGGAGGGGTAAATATACTGGGGAAGAGGTTGGGAAGTTAGGAGTTATAGCGTGAAAGTGTGCCCTAGAAGTGGATGTTATGGAGAATGAGGAACAAGAAAGGGGAAGAGGGGTTGAGGAGGAAGGAGTAGAGTGAATCTGTTGCACAATGTTCACCCAGAAGTCGTTGAAAATATTTGCTACTTCCACTGTCTCATGTACCTTTCTATCACCGACGCGACGGTAAGTTTGAAAGTATTATTTGATTTTGAAAAGGATTTTACAATGATCCATATGGTCTTCATTTTTTAATGTTTTGGTGTCTCCTTAATTAAATTGACAGTGTAAACTCTTTTCGCTTGTCTTACAACTTTATATAGGATAAGAAAGTTAAAAAGATTACCTTTCTTATCCTATACGAGTATACCTTTCTCATCCTACAATCGATCTGAGAATTAATTCCACCTTTTGAAGTGAACTGTAATTCTATAATTCTTTCAGTCTAAGAAAGAACAATGTAAATTTACTATTTTTGACAGACCCTGTCGTTGTCCAAGAAAGGCTATGCCTTAAAATTACTTTGACAGAAAGCAAGGTTGGAATTTGACAATAGTATCCAATAGGATCACTCTTTCCTTTATCTCTTTATAGGTACAAATTTTGACACGTTTAACATTTTAATAAAATGTCTTTCCATGACAAGAAAATATCTTTGAAGACATATCTTGCATTTTAATAAAATGTCTTTCCATGACAAGAAAATATCTTTGAAGACATATCTTGCGGAGAAGTGAATATTAGGTGCTCAGAAAAACCTGGGTAAAAAAACTGGATAGATCTGGTAGACGTGAACACTCTAAACTCCATTGGAAAGACCAAGTAATGAAAGATATCAATAAATTGGAAGTAAAGAGAAGGCATTGCACAGACCACACTGAAGTCATGTTGTTAATAAGGCCAAAAGCCTGCTAGGCTTGAAGGCAGTAAGTATGATTCCTTTGGGGTCCAAAAATCGATTTTTGGAATAACTATGCCTAATATAACCTTTTTAACGTACCTTGAAGTAATGCAAACTCGTCTTCATCAGCAAGATAGATGGCCAAAGATATTGGTCCATTCCAATGATGAACTAACTCCCCTATCGAATCCAATCGATCGATTGAACTTTGTGTTGCCAAACATATGTTGTACCGACTTGAAAGGTCAATAAATCGATATCCAACGTAAACATTATCAAATATTTTGTACAGCCTTTGATTGTCCCATCGCCCTGCAAAAATATTAATGCAGAAAGTTTATTATCGACAGGGTTTCTAAAAAAGGAATGCAGCGAAAATATCTTTAAAATGGTTTTGAATTTCAAGAAACACCTTAATATTTACTTGATACATATCTCCGGACTCAAAATAGGTGCGGAGATATTCTAATAAGTCTGTTCGAGAATGAAGTCTCAAGTTGGGTAAAAGTGTGGTGAGAGTATCACACGGCAACAGTATCTATACTTGATTTCAACCAACAGTCATTTGGCGAACTATTGATCCTACATAGGAGGGCGTCAAAGTTCCAGCTCTATAGTTATCTTTTAGGCAGAAATCGTAAAAAGTGGTCAAAAACGACAAATGATATTTAACCCTAACATTGCCAAGAGGGGGGTACAAAGTACCCGCGTTTTAGCAAAAAGCTTATAGTAATCATTTTATGATACTTATTTCAATGAGACCTTTAATAATTGTCACAAACAATATTTTCCATCATAGTATATAAAAATATGTATGTTCTAAGCCTTATAAGGGATGCTATTGAAACCAAACTTTGGGCGCGGGTACTGCGGGTAATGCATGTAACCAATACATTGATTATCTAAAACTACCATTAAAAGCTACCATACATTGTCTAAAGTGTCTAAAATGTCTAATTATGTTCACCTGCAAGAAATAAGTGTGTGTAAACACTGTCAAAAGCCATTTGTCTGTGTGGGATGTCAGGAAAGACAAGGTTCTGGTTCAGAATAGATTTCCTAGGATCCAGCGATTTTTTTTTTAATTTTCATTGACATTATTTTATTCCTAGGATTTAATTTTATTTTTATGTAAGATAATAATTGATTTAGTTTATATTTGTTTAGTTTATAATAAAGTAATAGCGACTTATTGTAATAAAAAAAACATTTTATCCTTTATTTTGTTTGCGGGTACTTTGCCCCCCCCCCCCCTTGGCAATGCACGTAATTGAATAAAGCTTGGCAATCCTCTGGTTAATATTAACTACGTCTCCGTGGCAGAGTGCGCATCACACTCGGCTTGCACCAAGGAGGTTCCGGGTTAGATTCCTGGACGGGTCGAAAATTTGAAGAAAAAAAAAATCAAATTTTCTACTTGGTCTGTTTGTGTTTGGAGGTAAGTCAGCCTCCTGAGGACAATTGAGTAGCTATGGTAATAGCAAGTGATAGCATTATAAGGTAAATATTGTTAAAGCTTAGCTTAGGCTTAGCGATATTGGAGTGAATGTTGAAAATACCTTGTAATGCTATGATGCCCACAAACATTGTTACATAATAACACAAAGAAATATACATTTACATAATATTAACCAAAAGTCTTTTAAAGCGTTTCATGTATAATATTGATATGAATAGGTACCAATTTTTGGGCTCTAGCTTTTTTCAAGCAGGATTCGTGAAAACTGTAAAAAGCGGCAAAAAAAAACTTAGCTTATTTCTATTTCAATCAAAAGCTTTCAAGCGCGTTCCATACATAATATTGACTTTCAGAGACACCGAATTTCAAGCTTACAGTCCTCTTTTTGGCAAGCACGTGAAAACCGCTAAAAGGCTCCGTGGTCACCCTGGATATTTAATTATTTACCTACCCAGGTTTAAATTCATATTAAATATTAGACTATCGGTGTTGTTTTCAGATGTTTCGAGTACCATCGTGACGTAACTGGGTGTCCTCAACTGGTTTTCTATGTATTTGATGGATAGTGTTGCAGGAGGACAAACGGTTTGCATATATTTGGACAATGTGATGTGTACAATGATGAACGCCACCAGCAATGTGATGAACACGTTCTGACGTTTCTTGGTCCATGTCTAAAACATAGGCACATCAGAAGATAGACATGAGAAATTACAAACTGGTTTTGTAAGTGCTTAAAAGTACAAGTCATATAAATAATTGCTTATTATATAGATCTATCGGATGCTCGCAACTTCGCATGCATATTTTCTCGAGGTTTTATATTTTTTTATCTTTGCAAATATTTTTTTTTTTAATTTGGCTTAACGTCTCTTTAACATCTATTGGTCATTCAAGACGGGGATTTCACCCTCCATTCGCTGGAAACTTGCAATTCAGCTACCCACATTGACCTCTCCCAGCCTGGGTTGGGCCGCAAAAATGAGCCAACGATACGTGGTGTTCCCAAGCGGTCACCCATCCAAGTACTGACCACGCCCGACGATGCTTAACTTCAGTGACGGGAACTGGTATATTCAACGTGGTATGATCGTTGGCTCTTTTCAAATATTGAAAAATCTGGTTTAGCAGGATACGAGCCATACAGTAGATTTGATATTGTTCCAGTAGGATTCGTGTATGATTTTAGGCAGTCCGTTCCCGATCATTTTATGATTTTCCCACCGTTCGCTCTGTTTAAACGCCCAAAAGGAACTTCCTGGATGGACTCAGACTTTTGCTTTCAAAGTATGAGAGGCGACAAAGCTTTAACAAATTTGGTTTCGTGTCTGTCAGTGTGCAATCAATTTCTTGTGTTCGACATAACGCTTGTACCTACTGTTCAACAAGCTACACTTATTGACCGAACGGAGCGAGGTCTAGTTTTAACACGAAAAAAATCTTTTTGATATTCATAGAATTAGCTCAATTGTATTTGGGTTCCTGTGGCAAAATTGTGGTCATTTAATTGAGTAAGGTCTATAATTCACAGAACCTCTAGTCGTAGAGAGACGACTACCGTGATGTCATTGTGAAAAGAGCAAAAAATCTTACCTGACTACAAGATCCCCGTTTCAAACAATACAACAGATAGTACTTCATCGATGGCGATCGCTGAAATTAGATGTCGCTCTAAGACGACTTAATTATTTGCCACCGTAACATGCTTTAGGTTTCATTGAACATGATTTAGGTTTCTTTAACGTCAGACTTAAAGGGTAAAAAAAAAAAAATCTATTTAAAAAATTGCTTCAATTGATGCCCGCTCCCCTACACAAAAGACAGACTCGTCAGAATTAATTTTGTCAATGAAATTAATTATTTATAACAAAAAGAAAATCGTAAAGGTTTCATCGTCATATGATTGAAGACTAACTCAAGAAAACATGGGCAAAGGTTGTCCATGCTTTCTGTTTCTATCGATTTTATCAACTGGAAAACTTGCGCATGGTATTCTTTGCAAATCTCCGGTGTTCCCTTTGAAGTGTGCTCTCTCTCTCTTAAATCAAAATGGAAGTTTCAATAATTTTATTATTTCTCATTGCTTACTCATATTTTCTACTAGCAGTGGTGCCCCGCGATTCGCCACGGTTAATATTTGTAGAATTTGACCGAAAAATTAGCTTTATCCCGAAAACGATTAACATTTTTTTACTTTCTCTTCATATAGAAGATAAAGTATTGTAATCGTGCAGAAAATTTGGACATTTTTTGGCCTAAAAATTGTCTGACCCAATATAAAGTTCAAATATGGCATTACCTATTATTGCTTTTGGGTCATATGTTCACTATTTCGAGTCATTTTTGAAGTTTAAAATATTTAGAGCCATGGGGTCTAAAAAACACATATTTCTGACGTACGTACAGAATTGTGTGCAGAGCTCTGGGAGCCAAACCGCTGGTCCGATTTCGATGAAATTTGGCACACTTCATCTATGGGAAAAAAGCCCGAATCATTTTCTTCTTTTAGCGCCCCGAACACCTTTTTTGGAACAGAATCTCTAAAATCCAAACCTCATAACCAATTTTGATGAAATTTAAAATCAGTAATTATGAAATGATTTTATCCAAAATAAATGGTCCACGCGGTTGTATACCTGTCTCGAGAATGGCTCCGGAAAAATAGCCAGCATCACGGGGGCGCGAACCCACATGGAACAACCTCGCTGGACGTTGCTTAACTTCAGTAATCTAACGGGAACTCGTGTATTCAACGTGCCACAGACGCTGGCTAAACTGATTTTAAATTTCATCAAAATTGGTTATGTGGTTTGGATTTTAGAGATTCGGTCCTAAAAAAGCTAGGGTCGCCTCTGCCCATAGATATCCTGTGCCAAATTTAATCAAAATCACACCAGTGGTTTGGCTCCCAGAGCTCTGTACACGATTCCGTACGTACGTGACACGTTATACGTCCCTCCAAATATTTCTGAAACTTCAAAAATGACCTAGTGAAAATATGGCTGAAAAGCAATAGGAAATAACATATTTGATTTTTATTTTGGGTTTCGGGTTCCCGTCAAATGATGTCTTAGGCCAAAAAATGTCCAAATTTTCTGGACGATGACAATTATTTATAGGAAGAGAAAGTAAAAAGAAAATTGCTAGAAACACTACTATTAATTAATTTATTAATATACGGGGTTGCCCCCAATCATACATAAAAATATAAAAATACATAAAATTAATACAGTATCACAATACAGAAACAAAATAAAAAATAATAAAAACAATAACAGTAAGTAGGTGGAATTGACATATAAAAATAATAATATTCAGATTGTTGTATCCACCCGTTAAGGGTCATGACCGCAAGAAGCAATGCAGTAGTTTGGTTCTTAGAACCCCTATGGAATCTCCAAAGTTGTCAACTCCCGGATCATTGGCCACTTTATTTCCAGTTCTAGCGATTCTGGCCATAGGAGAGTCGAAACTGGCGACGCATCGTGCAGTCCTGAGCTTAAATAGATCCTTATTTCGCGTGTTTTTTGGATTTATGCGGAACTCTATTTGATGTAATAGTTCTGGCGAATCGATTTGAAAGTTTAAAATTTTGTACAGAAGCAAGATGTCCATCATGACTCTCCCCTGTTGGTTTTGATTTAAAATATCGGAGTAGTCATGATTGACGATTCTTGTCTTCTGTTTAAATGCAAGGGAACGAAGAAAAAAATGTTGAACCAACTCTAGGCTCTTAGTTTGATGTTTATAATGTGGCGACCAGATGTTACAGCCATACTCGAGAATTGACCGAACAAGACCGAACAATGTACGAGGGTTTTTGAAATCTTTGGTGTTTCTATTTATAAAACTAAGAACCCTGAGTGACCTTTCCTTAATACTTTCAAAGTGTAAGGTAAAGTTCAGGTCAGGTTGGAAAATGACTCCGAGGTCTTTCATATTCGATTCCCTTGCGAGACAGATATTATTTATGTAGTAGTTGGATATTATTGGATTCTTTTTTCTATGAAAGCTCATGACTTTGCACTTTGCAATGTTAAGCTGCATTTTGTTTGATTCCGACCAGATATTCAACCCTTCCAGGCCAGACTGCAGCACGTTTGAATCGTGACTGGTTTTGATGACAACACCTATTTTTACGTCATCCGCGTACTGCCAAAACTTCAATAATCCGGGAATCTCATTCAGGTATTCCACCATGTCCAGGCTGTATAGATCAAAAATCAAGCCGGACAGGTGGCCACCTTGTGGACATCCAGATAAAACGTTAATGGCCTTCGAAAAAAATAATGATGAGCGACTGAGACTACCCGAGCTCATTGAGTCATGAATGTCATGTAGTTGGCCTTTGTAGACAACAATCTGTTTCCTATTTGATAGGTAATCATAGAACCAGTCCAGAAGCGATCCACCAACTCCCAATGCTTCCAATTACGCGCAAAATATATTTATGTTTAATCTGTCAAACGCCTTTGAAAAGTCACAATATGTAACGTCCAGCTGATGTCCGCTGGCAATGATATCAATCGTATATTGCGTGAACGGAATCAGATTGGTTACAACAGATCTTTTTTGTATAAAACCATGTTGGTTTGAATTGATCACAGATGATAAGATCACTTTTATTTCATCGTATATAAGAGATTCAAAAAGTTTCGGAAGTGCGGACAACCTCGAGATCGGTCTATAACTTTTTATGTCGGATTTTACCCCCGATTTAAAAACAGGCGTTATAAACGATTGTTTCCACATTTCCGGAAATTTACCAACCTCCAAAGATCTATTGAAACTCTAAAAAAAAAAACTAAAGACAGACGTGGGAAATAATATTAGAATATATCAACACCTCCTTGACCTATAACTATTAATAACGCATCACTTCATATCAATTCTCAAACTACTGAGAATCCAACATCTGTTCTGATGATGATAGCTATTGAAAGCTCACCAACTTAAATCTTACAGTTTGATCTTTTAATTTTTTTCCTTTTTAGTTAATTCTTTTAGTTTAAGACTTTTAGTTTAAATCTGAGTTTAATTATTTTTTTTGTTTTAATTAATTTAAATGGTAACAATAACAACATTTAATTTGAAAAAACAATTACTGTATAATTTAATTTTAAACAATTCTATTAAATAACTTAATTTTAACATGGATTTTTGTTAAAAACAATTGCAACAAAATTTTTAACGTTGTCAAAATTCATTTAGAAAATTTTCTCTATTCACCGAATCTTCCAAGAGTTTTCTTGTATTTTGAAATTAATGACTCTGGCTCAATGGTCACCCACACCCCGCACAGATTAATTTCACCGTAGACCACTCAGACAAAGATTCAACATTCTCGAAGCTAACAACAAATTGAAGCCACCAATGCATACTCAATAAAAAATATCATTTTTGGTGTTGATACATTTTTTCTTAAAAGTTACTCTTGATTTTATTATAGGCGGGTTTGTGTCGCTGCGATGATCTGAAATAATTCAGTTTGGATTTTGAATCAATGCGCTGTACAATTCAACGAATTTATCATGTTTAATAATTCTTGAAAGAGATGTTATTATCCCCTTGTATTGTTCAGCATGTCCATAGCTCATACCAGGTACAAGAGCTTTTTCTAATGTTATATCTACTTTCTTGCGCTGATAAACAAATGAGATACATATTTACGATAAGATAATCAAGATCAATAAAAATCTTCGTGAATCGTCGCCGATTCTCGAATGTTTTGCAACTTTGAGTTTTAATTATTTTGGGGCCAACAATTTATGGAAGAGAATGTTTTTTATAAATTGTTGGTCAAAACTATTTTTGAATTTTCCAAATCACTTCGACTAGCAACCAGTATTTTTCCAATTTGTCGGGCGGTGCCGTGATTTCCTCCTCCAATATTTTCCACTCCTTCACGACACCGCCGACATCACAAACTAATTTTTTGTAACAGAGCGTGGTTATTTGGGTTGTTGTCATACAAGAAAATTTCAGCGTATGTAGATGGATTTAATTGTGCATTCTAGAAGATATTGTTTTTCAAAAAAAATCTCCGTGTTCGACCAGTGGTCATCATACTGGAATGGTGACCCAGTTTCGAACTGGGTCACCCTGAAAAATTTTCAGGGTTTTTCGGTGTGAAGGCGGCAACAAGTGACAGCGTTATGTAGTAGAATCAGTATAGGAGATGAAAAATATTCTTGTAACGCTGTGATAAACACTTAAAGTTGTGAAACACAATAGTGTACCGCAAAGAAATCACTGTTTATTTATGGATATAATAATGAGCACGGAATGGCATGCTATTCCGGAAAAAAAATCTGTTTTGTTCTGTTTGTTCACATTAAAAAAATCGCCTGTTTATTTTCTGGTTCACTACATCATCCTCATTTCGTATATTTTCAAATATTTTTTTCTCTCTTTGTAAAAAGCCATACGCTAACTTTTTATTTTTAAGAAATTGATTGGGTTTAATTACCTAGGTATGTTATATAATAATCATGGTAATATATAATAATCATGAACAAAAAGAAAGAAATACATACCCCATGTTGTAAACGAAATACACTCATTTTCATATCATATCTATCGTCTAGTGTAGCTACTGTAAAGGATGGATCAAAAGGCTGCATTGCAGAATGTGTTCTGTTTTGTAGTATATTAATATATATTAGTGCTACACACTTTCCTTCCATGTTACTCCTATCAAGAGCGCGCGTTGGATTCAAAAGATCTCTCCTAAATGTTTCGTACATCATTGAACAATAAGATTTTTTAATATAATATAAATGATTGGTTGGCACTTCCTTATCAAGATTATTACTCTGAATAATATATGGATCAATCATCCTATACTGCCCATCCTCGTCCCGTTCAAAAGCAGGTAACGTTCTGAAATATATACTACCATTACCACCTGAAAAAATAACTATATCTGAAATGAACATCACATGACTTTCTGACTTTCTTTAATCATACTCCATTAGTCAGGTATACCAAGGAAGATCAGTAGCGCTCTACACTATCAAAATCGGACAAATAATAAAGGCTGTAGATGCGCGAACACGATTCCGCGGACGTAAGGACGGACACAAATTTGTTCTAGACCACTTTTTTGGTATCTAGTCGTCATAATTCGTCCAGAACAATACTTTACTTACCTATATACTTTGTATATGGGAAGATAAAGTAAAAAATATAATAATAATATCACTATAATAGACTTCAAACTTTAGAAGAGCAACATATACATTTTATAGGGAATGGTAAGTGCTAGAAAATTGATATTTGACATGTTCATCATATTTGGTATTTGATTGTGCCCGAAAACTTTTGGGTGCAATCGAAGATAACGTTGGTTTTTTTCCCTCTTTTTAGCGGTATTCATTTATTCCGATTAAAAAGGTAAGTGCCAGAGACTCGAATTTTGGTTAATGTAATCGCATTTGGGATTTAATTGTGCCTGGAAATTTTGCATTTGTATTCAGTAGCTTGTGTATTCTAGTTCTTTCCATCTATGTTTTGTAAATAATGTCGTCCAAATGACGGCCTTGGCGAGTGATGCAGTTTTGGAGTCTTTCACGGAAGTTTTTCATGACTCTATTCAGCATACCAGCATCAATTTGGATGATTTCTTCAGAATTGCCTGCTTTAACTCTTCAAAGGGTCCCAGGGCGATGTTTGAAAACCTCAGCCTTGAGGTAACAACACAGAAAGAAGTCAAATCCGGCGACCGGGAAACATGTCCTACGGAATCTCACGCGAGAACGATTGGCTGCATGGGTGGTCCCATACAGCCTAAAGCTGATGATGTGGTCCTAAAGTTGTGAACTCAACTCAAAATTGTTTTCCGGTTTCGGAACTGGATCCGCGGAGTGCAAACCCCTCGCTCCTCCCACTATCACTCCCCCTTCCACGAATTTTTGAAAAGTGGAAATACTAATTGCCGCACCCTGTGTATAGGGTTCCAAACTTAAATTTTAGTACGGAACTCTATATATGTGAGTCACAGATTTGCAAAATGAGTCACAGATTCGGACAACCCTAAGAGTGGGTAGGGGGATTTTTTTTAGCAAGTAAAATAATAAACTAATGCGTGTCACATTGGCAGAGTTTTTTTTTTTTTTTTTTTTTGATAGGTTTCATCTTACATTAACAACTTCATTTCTTAAAAATACTCTCTTTGTCAATGGTCTCCCCCATATCTCAGACATCTCCCTTGGTTTCTATTGTCTTTCGGTATTCTGCCTTTCAGAGGTTTTCATGTATTCTGTCTAAGAGGGGGTAAGTGGTAGAAAATTAAAATATGACATGTGTATCATATTTGGATATGATTGTGCCCGAAAACTTTTGGGTGTAATCGAAGTTACCGTTGGTTAGGCTTCCCGCTTATTAGAGGTTTTCATTAATCATGTCGAAAAAGAGAATATTAAGCGCTAGAACTGGAAATTTGGTATGTATTTCATATTTGTGGGTCTCAGTAAGCTTCAAAAATGGGTGCAATCAAATTTAACGCTGGCGATTTTAAAAAAAATGTAAGCGGTTTTCATTTATGCCGTCTAAAAACTCTGCCTAAGTGGCACATGGGTTTATTATTTTACTGATGGCTAAAAAAATACCCCCCCCCCAAAAAAAAAANCCCCCCAAAAAAAAAATCTGGGGCGTAATTAGACCCTAAATTTAACATATATACCAAATTTCAAGTCTTTTAGCCGGTACAATAATAATTCCATGTGCATTATTCGGCTCTTTGGTGGAGCAGACAAGGTGTATCAATAGACTAAAGGTCCCTGCTATTATTCGGCTCTTTGGTGGAGCAGACAAGGTGTATCAATAGACTAAAGGTCACTGCTATCATTCGGCTCTTTGGTGGAGCAGACAGGGTGTATCAATAGACTAAAGGTCCCCGCTATCATTCGGCTCTTTGGTGGAGCAGACAGGGTGTACTAATAGACTAAAGGTCCCTGCTATCATTCGGCTCTTCGATGGAGCAGACAGGGTGTTTGTAAGAAATGCATCCATTTGAATTTCTTACCTCTCTCATTTTCGGATTCGAAATTGATGTCTGATGGAAATAATAAGATAGGGCGCACTATGCTTCGTAATGGATCCATAACAATATAACCATCGATTTCATTATATTTAACTTTTAAGATTGCTGGAAGTAATAAAATATATTTTATTTATATTCGAAACTTGAACCGCAGCTATATGTGCTGTGGATTTGAAGAAATGAGACTGATTTATTTGTGCGGAATATATTTAAATGACCTTTCTGAACCTAGTATAAGCTAGAGGGGCACAAAAGTGGCAGCTTATATTTTTTTTTTTTTTTTAATATGGTCAATTTGATAGATTTTGCCGAAATTTCGCAAATTTCAAGGCCTTTACGCAATCGGAAGAAGTGGTTCGAATGGATCTCTTTGGAGCTTCAGAGAAAGATCCTATCTTCTTATTACTAATTTAATTATTGCTATTACTAAGGGTAAAAAGTGCGCTTTCGATTTTTATTTTGGTTTTCAAAAAATTTCAAATTTTTGCCGATCTCGTCATTTTTAAGGCCTTTGCGCAATCGGAAGACGTGGTCGAATTTTAATTTTTTGACTCAAAAGTCTTATTTCGACCAACCTCGACGTTTTCCGGGGTATTACTTTAACATAAAAAATAAAGTTGCATAACGACCCACTTTACAGTGTACGCTTGTGGACAAAAAAATGAATATCATCCATGGAGAAAAAAATAATATAGAATTATTTTTGCCTGGTTTGATATATTTACTTGAGTAACCGTGACTTCAGATTTACACTCAATTACATGATTCCTTCATTAATTGAGCAAGCTATTAGACTAGATCTTGACCTGGATTTCACCAAGTATTTTGAAAAATACCTTGGACTATTTCACTCCAGTATTCCACGTGTTTAGCATCGCTCACAGCCTCAAAATTGCCGTACCCCTAGTAAAGTTTAGCAATGAATTTGCTGGGTCAGATTGCATCTCTATGAGTTCACAACCCAGGAACACTATCTCCTCGAAGCCTTGTAATTCCTAGGATGTGCAGTCAAGTATGATGTGTGAAGCCGTCTACTTTTCCTCTTTACACATCCTGCGCATCGCTGATACTTGATATACTAGTCTTTAGGTGTTTCCTTAGAGCAGAGGGATTCGTCAGCAGCCCAACCATCACAGTCTGATGTTACGTCTGCTGTCTGCTTAGATTCTCAAGTCTCATTCCTGTTTTCTCCGTAGGACCAATAATGATATTCTTAGAGAAATGAAGTCCCGTAACCCCTTTGCAAGTCTCTTTGTGTTTATGGCCAAGTATTTTGCTTTGTCAACAACTGTCTCCGGCCCTGGCTAGCTCATAATCTTTTTCATTTCCTTTAATGCCCTCGTGTCCAGGTATCCAATTCATATGGATCCTGTTCCCCCTGGACACCTCATTAACGGCTGTTTGCACTCTCAATCCAACCTAGAATTCGTTTGGCTTGCATGCTCCGCCTTTAGAGCTGATGGACCGTCTTTGGAGACCTAAATTAACCTAAATTCAATTGGATCAGTCGCTCTCGAAATTTTCAAAAGCGGGACTTTCTGCATGAGAAAGCAAGACAATTAAAAAAAAGACATATCTATTTATGATAAAGAAAAGTATATTTTTTCAGGAATTGGAGATACATGCAATATAGTGCTTTGTAACTTGCAGACATATTAATCTTATCACTACTGGCCATAGCCATACTTTTCAGAGCTCTGGACTTTTTACAGTTGGCTTTGACTTACCTCAGAGTCTTCTAATTTCATTAGGTATGTGTAGAACTGTTCACAATCAATCTCACCAAGATTATACTCCAGAAAATAGATTGTGTATTCTGTCGTACCCACGTGATTTGACACTTAAAATGTGTTTTAGTGTGGATTTAAAAAACAGGTAATTTTCCATCATTTTAAAAAGCAAGCAGGACGCAGGACAAAAATGCCAAAAACAGGACCTGTCCAGCTTGTCCTGCCAAATCCGGACGCATTTAAAATTATAAATTACCTGCTACATGGTTATGAATAAAAGTATGATCTATATCAGACTTATACATTTGTTCATTTACATAATCATTGGTTGCATCGGCATATACAGTTCCCAAAAAAACATGATTACCATACTCGGAATTATTTTTCACAAAATTCTCTAACATTGTGGAAAGCCGTCCGAATATGGTATCCTCATTAAAGGCGGCCCTGTATTTTTTATAATGCCGTTTGAAAATAGCGAGAGTGAGTTCTTCCCAAGATTGATTGTCATGTTCGAGCTGAAAGTTCATTGCTTTGTAAAATCTGGAAAATAAGATTATGTTACTATCACAAAATTCCTCCCACTCTTCCAAAAAATTCCGCTTATGAAAGTAGTGATATCTATTATTGGGGCCAAGTTTATTGTTGCTGCTATATATCCCGTACTTAAATTTATTATTGCCCTTTTCCTGTCTCAATTCTCTTAAAGCAGGTTCCCAAACTGGGGGGACGTGAAGGCAAGCCAAGGGAGGGCGCGAGACCAGTTGAGTTATTATCATTTAGTTAAAATATAAATGTACACAATTTTTTTTTTCAAATGTAATTTTATTTTAGAAAATTTGAATAAGATAGCATTTAGTAACACATTAGCGTTTTGAATTATATAGCATTCAGAATTAGCGTTTTGAATAAGATAGCATTCAGCAACACATTATCTTGTTGAATAATATAGCATTCAGCAACACATTAGCGTTTTGAATGATATAGCATTCAGCATTAACGTTGGAATGAGATAGCCTTCAGTAACACATTAGCGTTGTGAATGAAATAGTATTCAGCAACACCCATACCCATTCATAATTTATAATGTAAAAGGAAGGGGGGCGTGGGAGGCTTTCATTTCAAGAAAGGGGGGCGCGGTACCAAAATTTGGGAACCCCTGTTTTAAAGTAATACCGACTTTACACTTGGTCAGTTTTTTCTAAAGGGATTCGTAAAATACCTACTACGTTTCACAAACTGACCAAGTGTAAAGTTGGTATGACTTTAAGAGAATTGAGGCAGAAGAAAGTGCAATAATAAATTTAAGTGCGGGATATACAGCAGCAACAATAAACTTGGCCAGAATAATAGATATCACTACTTTCATAGGCGGAATTTTTTGAAGAGTGGGAGGAACTTGGCCTTTTTTCAATGATAATTTTTTGTGAGGTATCAATACTTTTTGTAAAGATTTGCCAAAGTAGGGCGGCAAGATCTAAATTGCCCATAGGAGTGGTGAAAGTTTAAATCAGACATATATTACCCGAGGATATTATTTTCTACTGGGGATATTTGAAACTTTATTTGAAATTTCAGTTTTCTTGCTCATACCAAAGTGGTTGGGTGATTTATTGTTCCTGCCTTGATTGTCGTCGCCCAGGTCTTACCAGCAACAGAAGGGAGGTTGACTAATTATGCCAAAGGGGCCACTATAAATCACAAAGTTTAACACTTTGAAAGTGAAAATCAATGCACTGAGCACGGCCGCTCTGTATCAGAATCTAATAAAATAAAAGCAAAGTTCACAGCAGAAGACTGGTAAATCTTTAAAAATAATATACTATCACTAAAGAGTCATAAATGCGACAGCCGGAGGATACCTAATTCCTAGAATAAAGGAAGATAAAGTTTATTACGGTTTTCCGTACCCGTACCATTTATTTCTCAATGTTCCCGTATTTTTTTCAAACTATATCGAATTTGTCTCACCATGCGATTATGAAATATCCAAGAAAAGTAACTTCACATATTTTCCCTTGGCTGTGAAGAGGCCTGAATAGTGCACTTTGTGATGTATTTGACTTGGAAGGCGGAGCGCTACCGCGCTCCTCAATAAAATTCTTTTATATTTTTTTTTCTAAAATATTGTCTGGAGCTAAACTTTCTTCATCCCTTAATGTAGATCCCGCTCCTTTTCCTTTCTGCTCCTTACTTCCCGTCTACGAATGTACGAACCAGCAATACGGATCTCAAGTAAAGATTTCTAAGCATTGATACAGTCTGCTCTGAAGAATAGGTTTGAATTTTAAGAAATCTGAACCAGATCCTCTTGCCGAGCATCAAACCATCTGTCAAGTGTATTTTTTTTTTAAAAAAAAAAAATAATAATCTTACTTTGCGAATGTGGTCATTCTGTTAAATGGTAATTGAGATACAATCCTTTGAAGATCATATTGAACTTTCCCTAAAAGAACTTCGATGTCACTCCAGTCTTCAATTTCCACCCCATCAACGATATCGCCATAAATTATTTGATTGTTTTTTTTTCTTTGATAGGGAAAAGGTGGCAGCTTTCGCATATTCACAACCCCATCTCCGTTCTGCGAAACCTGTACAAATAGTAATGTATAATGGCATAGCAAGAAGAAAATTTGTTTTCATTCATATCGGTCAACGTTAAATAGAAAAAGTACCTACTCATCACAGCAAACGCGGACAAACAATTTTTTTTTATTTGATTTTTGGATCGTAACATATAATAGGTACCTTTTGAAAAGTAAAATATCAATTTTTGAGGCATGAAATTTTCGTGACAATATCAACACGTTAAAGCAGGCAATTACTTACATCCATTCTGAAATAATGCAAGGAAAAAAGTACAGGAAATGGTACTGACGAGCAAATTCATGACAGATATTTGGAAACAACGTTAACTTATTAAACATAATATGTAAGTAAAATGAAATGACTTGCTTTTTTATTATATATATTTACAAACAATACCAATAGGGCATTGCTTGTCACGCATAGGGCTTCCAAATCTAATTAATTGGCACTTAAAATAAATAGTACGGAAGGCCGTACCAAACTTTATCTTCCTTTATTCTAGAACTTGGGCATCCTCCGACCAAGTCGCAGGTATTTAATGAAAATATTATATCAATTAGCAACAGCAGCCTTCGGTTGTTGTCGCAGATCTCCAGTGAGAATATTTCTGGAAATGGATTTAGCAGCCTTTGGCTGTTATCGCAGCTTTATAATGAAACAATATTTGAATTAGCTTTGGCAGTCTTTAGCTGTTGTCTCTGGTGAAAATATTATATTAATTACATTTGGAAGTCTTCGGCTGTTGTCACAGGTCTCAAGTTAGAATATTATATGATTTAGATTTGGTAGCCTTCAGCTGTTATCATATTTCTCTGGTGAAAATAAAGGGTTCCCAGGTGAAGATTGCTTCATGAGACCCAAAATTTGTAGATAATATGTTTCACAGATTGTCTGTTTTAAATTTCGATAATTTTCACCAAAATATTGAAATATTATTCAATTAGATTTGACAGCCTTCGGCTGTTCTCACAGCTCTCTGGTAATATATTATTTCAATTAGAAGTGGCAGCCCTCGGCTGTTGTTGCAAATCTTTAATGAAAACATTATTTTGTTTTCATTAAAATATGAAAATATTATTCGAATTAGATTTAGTAGCCTTCAGCTGATGTTGGAGCTCTATAGGGAAAAATATTTGAATTAGATTTCGCAGCTTTCGGTTGTAGTTGCAGCTCTAAAGTGAAAAAAATATTTGAATTACCTTTGGCAGCCTTTGGCTGTCGTCGCTGCTCTCTGGGGAAAATAATATTTCAAATAGATTTAGTAGCCTTCAGCTCATGTCGCAGCTCTATAGGGAAACATATTTGAATTAGATTTGGCAGCCTTTGGCTGTTATCACAACTCTCCGGTGAAATATTATTTCAATTAGATTTAGTAGCCTACAGCTGATGTCGCAGCTCTATAGGGAAAAATATTTGAATTAGATTTGGCAGCCTTTAGCTGTTATCACAGCTCTCCGGTGAAATATTATTTCAATTAGATTTAGTAGCCTTCAGCTGATGTCGCAGCTCTATAGGGAAAAATATTTGAATTAGATTTGGCAGCCTTTGGCTGATATCACAGCTCTCCGGTGAAATATTATTTCAATTAGATTTAGTAACCTTCAGCTGATGTCGCAGTTCTATAGGGAAAAAATATTTGAATTAGATTTGGCAGCCTTTGGCTGTTATCACAGCTCTCCGGTGAAATATTATTTCAATTAGATTTAGTAGCCTACAGCTGATGTCACAGCTCTATAGGGAAAAATATTTGAATTAGATTTGGCAGCCTTTGGCTGTTATCACAGCTCTCCGGTGAAATATTATTTCAATCAGATTTAGTAGCCTACAGCTGATGTCGCAGCTCTATAGGGAAAAATATTTGAATTAGATTTGGCAGCCTTTGGCTGTTATCACAGCTCTCCGGTGAAATATTATTTCAATTAGATTTAGAGCTCTGTAGTGAAATAAATGGTACGGAAACCCGTACTAGACTTTCTCTTCCTTAATCATTCTATCAGACTACCATCGAATGTAGATGTTGCTCTTCTAAAGTTTGAAGTCCTTTAGTGATATTATTGTTATAATTTTTCCTGCTGCCGTTGAACTTTTTATTTAAAAAGATTTTGTAGCCTACGGCTGCTGACGTTACTCTTTAGTGATAGTATTATTTTAAAAATATTTATCAGCCTTCGGCTGTTGACTTTGCTCTTTAGTGATAGTATTATTTTAAAAAATAAACCCATGTGTCACATTAGCAGAGTTTTTTTCTTCTTCATTCTTAGAATTATACAAGGCAGTGGCTGAGTATGCTGGAGCCTAGAGTGCAGATTTCAAGGGTGGGAAATTTCAAATTTCAGGAGTCACAATTTCTACAAAATACCAAAAATTGTCAATTAAATACTTAGGTGACTGTGCATACCAAATTTTATCAAAATTACACAAATTTTCTGTTTCTTTATTTTTGGGCCAAAACCAAAATCCCTACAAAATACCAAAAATTGTTTTTATGTTATGTTAGACCAATTTTATATTTTTTCACATTTAGGCCCCTGACGAGGCCCAAAAAAACAAATGCTTGGCAGATACCAAAAATTATCCAATATAATTCTCGTGTGACCCAATAAACCAAATTTTATCAAAGTGGACGACTTTAATATTTTTACATTTGTGGGCCCTGGCGGGTCCAAAATCAAAATTTCTACAAAGTACCTACCAAAAATTGCCAAATATAATGCTTGGGTGACTGTGCAAGTGCATACCAAATTTTATCAAAACCGGACATATTTTATGTTTTTTCATTTGTGGGCCCCTACCGGGGTCCTCAAACCAAGATTTCTACAAAATACCAAAAATTGTCAATTATAATACTTAGGTGTCTGTGAATACTAAATTTTATCAAAATCAGACAAATTTTATGCCTCTTCATTTTTGGGCCTTTTTATTTTTACATTTTTGGGGCCCTGCCGGGGACCACAACTGAAATTTCTTCAAAATACCAAAAAATATTAAATACAGTATACTCAGGTGACTCTGCGTGTGCATAACTGTATACCACGATTTAGGGGCCCTGCTGGGGACCCTGCTGGGAGCCCCTGGTGAAGTTACGCCTCCGCGGACCAATGTCTTTATGTAAAATATTGCTATGATTAACAGATTTAAATTTCATTAAAATTGGTTATGTGGTTTGGATTTTAGAGATTTGCCCAGATGAGAAGTTTTTGTCCTGGGATCTTGGACGGGGTGTCCGGCTAAAAGCTGGAAAACAGTGATTATAATGAGACGAATATGCGAATAATCCCTTTAGGTAAAAAGGAAAATATTGTAATGGGCTGAAATTTTCGATGTCGAGTTTTCAATTAAATGTTTTGAATTTTAAGTAAATAATCGGGACCGTTTTCTTTTAAAAGCGATAGTCTATTGTAGGAGCTTATTGGACCCACTGGTGGGGCATGACAAAGACCCCTGACAAAGACGCACCAACATGGACTTTTTTTTATATGAAAAGATCTTTTAGTTACCCATTTTAAATTTCGTCAAAATTTGTTATGTAGTTTTGATTTTAGAGATTTGGTCCAATTGCGACGTTCTTTTTTCCAAAGAACCTCTCAAAAGAAAATTCTTTTACTTTCGGTTAATTTGCTGATAGGTAGTTTTTTGGACGTAGATCTACTTTGTCAATGGGCAAAAAAAAAAAAAAAAATAGGTCGTAAAACGACAGTTTTTACTTTATACCTAGTCTGGTGAAACACCGAAAATAACTACCTCACTAAAACTGGCCGATTCATTGACTCAACCCCAATCTTAATTAAATAACTGTAGACATTAAAAAAGTAAAAAACATAATAGGTATAAAATTTAATTGTCCTTTTTTTTATTTACAATTAATTTATAAACATGAAAGACTATTATTAAATTACATTTAATAATTAAATTATATTTGAATAAACATAAATTAATTTAATTTAAATTCAATTAAATTAAATTATTAAATTCATTTAAATTTGAATTATTAAATTAATTTAAATTGAATTATTAATTTTATTTAAGTATAGTTATTCAGATTTATCATTGCACAATAAAAATATCCAGCACGATATTAGTCACGATATAATTACTAATTACTCAAAAATGAGACAGAATATAACAAATTGAACTAAGGCCGTACCCAGGGGTCTCCAGACCGGGGGGGGGGGGTTTTTTTTTACTTTCCTCATACTATAAAAAGGAAAATATTGTAATGGGCTGAAATTTTCGATGTCGAGTTTTCAATGCCAAAACACGATTTGGGGTCCCCAGACCCCAAACTCGAATTTCAGCCTTTGGTCCGTGTGTGTGTGTCTATCTGTCCGTTTGTCTGTGAACAAGATATCTCAAGAAAGGCAAGTGCTAGAGAGTTGAAATTTAATATGTATGTCAGTTTTATGCCATAAACGGAAATTAAATATACCGTTGGCGATTTTCGCATATCCTGTTTAAAATGAGAAAGGTAATAGCTAGAACTTTAAACTTGGTGCCTATTCATATTAATTTCATACAAGAAATTGAAAAATATAACTTAGGTTGAAGTATAATATATTTTTGGCCGCTAATTAGCGGTTTAATGCCGCTTTTTGGTCGGTTCCGTCTAAAACCAGAATGGAAAGAGCTAGAACTTGAAATTTGGCGCCAATTCATATCGATTTCATAAAAGAAATTGAAAAATACAAATTAAGTTGATGTGTAATATGTCAAGAAATGTAATATATAAACTTTCTTCTCTTTTTATAGATAAGAAAAGTCGTGTCATGTTCACACCCGACTTTTTTTTATGGAATGAAAACATATGACAGAGGTCGAAGTGAGATGTACGTGCTCAGGAAAGTACCGCTAAAACACTTTCATAATCTAATTTTAAAAAGTATTGAAGGTTGATAATTAACCTATGTGTACCTAAAGTTATACGGGTCAAATTAAATTACTCTTCATATCATAAAGTCAATAGGTAAATGTTATTAGAAGTTCAATTTAGATAAATTATTTGGGATGTTTGTAGTCATTGTGAAATATAAATTAAAAAAAAATAAATGTTTATCAAAGTAGAATAATGTTATCGCAGGGTGGATAAATCTCGTCATTGTAACACAAAATATTCTAAAAGGTATATTTTTGCTTCATTTTCCAGATGGCGACCATTTTGTAAATTTCGACCTTACCCCCAAAAAATCTTTTTCTACTTTGTCCCCCCTCCCCCCAATGAAAAAGATGGTCATACTTTAATTTGGTTTCAGATAGAAAAATATAATTTAAACCAGCGACACCAATTTGTCCAAAAAAATTACATTATTTTGCACTGAAATTCGGACCTAAAAGAAAGAAATTCAACTCAGAAATGGGTCATGCATTGGATAGAACATATGTGCACATTGCTGACACTTTTAGCGGAGCTTTAAACGGATGGTTACCAAAAAGCTTATAAATCACTACACTTATAAATACGTAGGTAGAAAAAAAACCTGAAATTTGGCTTAAATCCTCACCCCCCCCCCCCCCCNTCCCCCCCCCCCCCGCCCCATAAAACCACGTCTATGTAAATACCTACATCACCAAACAAATTAAGTGCTAGCTAATTGAATCTACCTTATCGATCACGATTTTTTAGCTGTAGAGTCACAGCTCCACCAAAATTGTGAGGTATTTTAGTTATCATTTTGCACCTTAGGGTACGGATACATTTTCTCTAACACGGTGGCCGGGTCGGTTCTACGCAAGAACGCACACCAACACAGATCCAACGAAAGGTCATGAAAACCTTTATGGGTACCTGATAACCTATTTCTACCATTATTCCAAACCTGGATGTACAAATAGTGGAAAATCGTTAATTTTAAAGGAAACACCGCTAGAGCTACAGCAACAATTTAAAGTTAAGATTTACTCACAATGAAATTAAGTGTACCCTTACATTGTTCCCATGGACTATTAGGCAAGATTATACAAAGTCCAGACCGGATTGGAACGCCTATTGGGTAACAGTTAATAAAAATAAAGAAAAATATTTGGATTTGCATTGCTCATAAAATTTTTATATTTATTTTGTTAGGTAACAAGTAATACAAAGTGGTTTGGGGCTCGGAATTGATCTTTTCTCTTTTTTAAGTATCTAAATGTGTGAAGTTGGTGTTCTCTATGTTTTAAGTACCCAAACTAAGTTTTTAATGAACCTGTAGTGTAACGTCTAGCAATATTCATTATCATAATGAGGTGTTATTGATTATTGATAATCACATTGAAAAATCGCAAGTGCTAAACGAGGAAATAGAAAGGAAATGGTAGCCATTCGTGGAGAGGATAATGGATGGTATGCAGGCCAGGATCCAGGATTTTCTTTCGGGGGGGGGNTGAGCAGTGATTTCAAACCTGTGGGCGATCGCCCCACAGGGGACAATGCAAGATTTCGACGCTGATAAGTTTCTGAGGAGCTATAAGTGGCCGATGAGCATATTTCTTATTTCGGCCATCAGGTAGATTGTACATGTATATAGAAGAATAATGTAGTGTAGTTTTCGTTAATATTCTTCAAGAATAATAGGTAACACAAACTTTTCATTGAAAAAGGATAAGTTCTAACAACTATTCGAAAAAAAAAAACTCCGCCCATGAGCGCTTTTATATCTATTATTGGGGCCAAGTTTATTCTTTCTATATTTGACGCTTAAATTAATGATTCTACTTTCTTCTGTCTCAAATAATGACATCGACTTAATAGTTGGTCTATCTTTTTCTTAGTCGATTCGCAAAATACTACAAAATAGTAACGATTTTGCAAACTGGCCAAGTGTAAAGTCAGCATTCCTTTAAGAGCATTGAAACCAAAGGGGGTCGTTGAGGGTACGTCGCACGTTGAATAGACCAGTTCCCATCAGATCACTGAAGTTAAGCAACGTCCAGCGAGTTTGTTCTATGTGGGTGTCCACGTGGGTTCGCGGCTCGTAATGCTGCTATTTTTCGGGCCCAACCCAGGCTGGCTGGGTGAGGTCAATGTGGGTAGCTGGTTTGCAAGTTTCCAGCGAATGGAGGGTAAAACCCCCGTATTGAATGACCAATAGTTGTTAAAGAGAAGTTAAGCCAAATTAAAGAAAGTAAAAAAAAACTTCGTAAAAACTGTGAAAGGGGGCTAGCATTGGAAGGAGGCAGGGAAGCACTGTTGTAGAGAAACATGCCTCGAAATATAGGTGTTTTGAGCATTTACAATTCTCCCAACTATTGGGGCTTTAAACAAAAAAAAAAAAAACAATTAATTGCGACTTGGTCTAAAGGTAAGATGCCAGGCTACCATGCAAGAGATTCCGTGTTCGAACCATGAACCAGAAAACTTATTTTCGATTTATCATTGGTAAATTTTTCAGGGATACCTTTTGACGTCATGGTGTTGACCCCAGCACCTAAATGGGAATTTATATGTCTTCTTTGCCCACCAAAAGGGGACATACTACGGGAAGTAGTCATGACACAAGCATTATGCTTATATATGGCATGTGTTTCAGAGTCTATGAATGTCACTGAAACACGTTATCTTTTTTTTAAAAAAAAAAAAAAATTAATCCTAGGAACTGGTGTCCTCAAAAATACATGTTTAAATGGATATTGAGGATTGACAGAAATGTCAATACTTTTGAAGTTATACTTCTTTAGGGGCGTTATGAAAAAATGATGAGAGTGAAATTTTAAGATGCGCGCGCACCTGTAACAAAAAATTATCACCGCATCAGCGTAACACAAAATTATTACCGCATCCAGTGTAACACAACATTAACACAGATGAATTTAGTTACGAAAAAATGATGAAGATGGAGTTAGTTATGAAAAAATGATGAGAGTTAAATTTAAATCTTCTATTTTCTCATTCTATATCCATAGAATATCGTGGCTCAGTGGCAAGGCCCCTGTTTCATATTTGATAGGATCTGAGTTCACTCCCGGTTGGGGTTGTACCTATGTTTTTTTGAAATATTATTAAATTTATTTTTAAAAAGAAGTATAACTTCTCACGCGCGTACTTAAGTACACGGTACACGCACCCATTTTTTTTATTTGTGCATCCTAATATCTTGCGAAATACCAAAAGATTAATAGCTTGAACTATGGGTCTTTATTTTAAGATATAAAAATGCACTTTTTGAGGAGATTTAGGTACATAGGATCAGCAAAATAGGGCGGCTGCCGGTTCTACAAAGGATAGGTCACCAATCTTCTTCTGTCTCCATGTCAATAGCGACTTTACACTTGGCCAGTTTATAAAATTGTTACCAATTACCATTGTAATATTTTGAGATTCTACACGGAAAAAAATACCAAATATAAAAATGGTATTACTTGCATAGCATTGAGACAGAAGAAAGTGCAATAATAATTAAAGCGTGGGATAAACAGAAGCTGGACTGAACTTGGTCGCAATAATAGATATCAAGTTCATAGTGGAAGAAGTTCAGATCAAATTGTCTGACCCGTTGCGGAACACATTGTTACACTTTTGAAAAGGAAATCATAAGGCCCCTTTTTTTATTGGACTGAGTTAAACTCATTTTATTTCTCATTTCTCTTTGACTTATTCTCAANACTCCCTTTAATTTTAATGGTCTTCTTCATAAAATAAAAAAAAATACGAAAACAAAATAAACTTTGTTTTTTTTTTTGTTTTTTTTTGTTTTTTCGAAAAAATAATATTTATAACGAATAATAGAAATTAAAATATCACAATTTATACAATCAGCATTCAGCACAATTTGGTAGAAGAGTCAGCAATAATAGAATATACGAGGTGAGTTATTTCAAGTAGAACAATCAAATATCTTGACGCCTGTTGGAAATATACGAGTATATAGGTACTAATTAAAGTTTCATGATATTGAGGGGACGCCCAAAATCCCAAAAGGATCACTTGAAAATTTTATAATATGGTGATCGTTTAGGGTTAACCTTAAGAAGACAATAGGGCATTATATTTTCCATTGCACTGGTGCAATAAAATTCTCAAATACTCCAAACTTAGTTATTAAGTTGATTTTTTCAAATTAAAGAAATGTCGTTTTTTGTTGATCGTCAGAAACTTATGAAAAATCAATTGATTTATTATACTGAGAAAATTGGAATAGGTATATTTATGTAATAAAAGTACTTTTAGGTTGGAAATTCTAAGGCGGCATTTTAATGACCTTGAAGTTGAATCAATGATTCATCGAGATCACACATGACAATCATTACTGTCCTGTTCAATTTCATGATACTTTAGTCAGGAAATATTTTCTAAATCTCCAATAGGGCTGACGATATTTGACCGTTCTTCTTAAAATAACTAATCCTGTTTATCACTTGCTGGAGAAGCAGCATTTATCGACCCTGAAATATAATATTTGATTTCCCAACACAATACTCTAAATCTAAATTTTCCTTGTTTTGTATTATTTGAAACAAGATTTCTGTAGGTACATTTCTAAAATCTAAGTATTGAAAATACGAGCACGTCAAATTTCCGTAAAGTCAAATCAAAACATGTCTGAAATCTACGAGGAAAAATTTAGGTACATTAAAATCAATTTTTGTATGGCTGAATTAGACAACATCGCACAATGTCATAGTATCTGCTCTTAATTCCTTGGAAGTCATTTCTTCTCCTCATAACAAACAACAATTCCCCTGTTTTTCAACCCATTAGAAACACCTCATTGGAAAACTTGCTCGAAGGATCTTCATTCCAACTAGATTGTTTATAACTTTAAATTCACCAAACCTAAATCTTGACGACACTCCGTAGCTATTCCATCAGAAAAATCAGCGGATTGTGTCTTTCAAAGGTTTCAACCACTTTATATTGGTAACCTCTGCTTCTTGAAAACCCTGTCGGAAATCAATGGTTTTGGTAGGTGTTGAAATTCATTGGTCTGCTTTTTGTTCAGAATGCTGAGAGAGATACAAATCACAGAGGTTTTATTGGTCGTAGCTTTGGAAGCAACAGAGATTTGGTGTAAAAATATGGATGGATAGATCCATATTGCGGTTGAGTCCGTTTCCTCCTTTCTGGTGAAATTGAATTCTGAAATCAAATTATAAAAAGTAGTTTATTGACATATGCTTTATGATCACAATCAGCAGAAAAATGAGGATGAAAATTATATTCCCAAATGTTTTCAAAAAATGCTTTAACCTTTAATTTGTTTATTACGCACTATCGGAGATCGTTAATAAGGACCTCGACTTTCAGTACAAGAACATAAATTAATTAATATGTAAGGAGACTTAATTTGTGACAGTGGAAATATGGAGTTAATTTTAACAAATTATGGGTGATCATAACTGTAACAACGACAGATATAAGGGACTGCTTAGTATCCCAAGCGTTAGTCTTGTCATAGAGAGGGGTCACTGTAACATCTCATTCATCAACTTCAACAGGTTGATCTCGTGACACCTCTCTCAAAATTCACTAAGAGTGCTCGCAGACAGCCGCATACTTACTTATCTTATTACATAGCACCTATCCTTGCTTATATGCATGAAAAATAAATACACATGGTCTCAAAATGGTCGAATTGAGGACTCCCATAAGATACAGTGTATTTGTCCTTGCATAAATGGAAAGTGTGATATGCAATAAGATAAGTAAGTTATATCGTTGTTTGTATATATTGCTATACGGAGGGGGAAAAATGCCAAAACGGCTGTCTGAGTATTGCTCTCATCATCTACAACAGGGTTTTTTAGGAGAAACTCGCTGTTAACTATCTAATTCGAGCTTTAACTTATGGAGTCCTTACCTTGCTAGTTGTGTCTTGGTTAAGTACATTCTTTGGTTCACTAGTAAGAGAGGCAGTCATTCTATTGAGATCATCTGATTGACGGGAGTTTGGTACAACCTCTGTGCTATGTTTTATCATATCCCTCTGAAGAGAGTTTGGTTCTACCTCTGTGCTATGTTTATTCATATCCCTCTGAAGAGAGTTTGGTTCTACCTCTGTGCTATGTTTATTCATATCTCTCTGAAGAGAGTTTGGTTCTACCTCTGTGCTATGTTTATTCATATCCCTCTGAAGAGAGTTTGCTTCCACCTCTGTGCTATCTTGTTTCATATCTCTCTGTTGAGAGTTGGACTCAATCTCTGCGGTTCCTTGCTTGATATCTCGTTTACTATGCAAACTTTTACCATGAGATTTATGTCTGATATGATTCTCATTAGGGAACTTATCATTCATATTATTTTTCATTTCTTGTTTTTCTATAAGTTTGTTAAGTAAAGGATTTTTTCTTTGCTCTGTTGAACTTTCTAATAAACTGTTAATATTGCTTCGTTTCTGAGGAGATCTAAAATCAAAAGATAATGTTTCTAATTACCATACAGCTGGATTCGGTTACCCATTGGAAAATAAAAGGCCCTTCAACAAGCGGATACAGAACCCCAAGTGTCGAGGGGGGAGGGTGATCGTGGCTCCAACTTATTATCGACATAGAAAAAATGTTTCATCAAAATTATGAATAAACCGAATATATAAAATAATCAGCGAGCTTATTAAATTAATATATTAAATTAACATATTTCTTGCAAATTGCTATTAGCAAGAAATATGTTATGAGTCATGATTAACTGATATATGAAATTGAAACAAACAAAATAAACACATGAATCTGAAATTATTAGCGTTTATTTAAAGAAATTAGAGATGTTTATTATTTTTAATAATGAACCTTTGAGATCGTTCCCCCCTCCCCACCCAAAAAAATCAAAATTTGATATTTTACAATTAAATGTATGTAGAATCCAAAAATTGAATACAAAAAATCCCACAAGATTGATGAACATTGGTCTAATTATGCCCCGCAAATACGCCATGAGCCGCACTTTCATCTCTTAACGTTAACCGAATTTGATGAAAATGGGGTCTAATTTTGATCTGCAGACAATTATTAAAAATAAGTGGTACCAAAAACCGTACTAGACTTTCTCCTCCTTAATCATTCTATCAGACTACTACGAATGTAGATGTTGCTCTTCTAAAGTTTGAAGTATTTTAGTTTTAGTGCTATTATTATTATATTTTTTTTTCTGCTAATGTTGACCTTTATTTTAATACATGGAACGTCGGACATATCGGTTTTTTAANATCTTTATTTTGGGTTCCCGTCAGATGATTTTTTGAGACCAAAAAATGTCTCAATTTTTTGTATGATTACAATACTTTATCTTCTATAGGAGGAGAAGGTAAAACTGTACAACAAAATTCATTCTCTGAGTGTACCTATACATACACAAAATTATGCAAAAAAACACATCATTATCATGTTACTTTCCACAGTAACGCCTGTTTAACTTATTTGTTCCATGCAAGAAGCACATAAATCCAGGGATTTATTACTTTTATTTGTTTCAAATTTTTCATTACATACTAAAACAACATCAATCCTCCATATTCTACGTAGTACGTAATAGCACTATTTTTTTTATAAAATATATTTTTCTCTGTTCAATAAATAGGACATTTTTTTTCGATCTCCCAAAAGTTTAGCCAAATGGACTGATGAAGTTTTTCAATGTACCAATTCAATTACAATCTTGTTCCATTAGCTCTCAAACAATACCATTAAATTTTTACCTCTTTCATTGATTATGTTTTTTTTTTTTTTAAATTTGGCTTAACGTCTCTTTAACATCTATTGATCATTCAAGACGGGGGTTTCACCCTCCATTCGCTGGAAACTCGCAAACCAGCTATACGCACATTGACCTCACACAACCTGGGTTGGGCCGGAAAAATAGCCAGCATCACAAGGCCGCGAACACTTGAACACCCACATAGTACAGCCTCGCTGGACGTTGCTTAACTTCAGTGATCGAACGGGAACTGGTGTATTCAACGTGCCATAGACGCTGGGTTATTGCTTATGTTTGATTTTCATAATAAATCAACAATGACATTGGATTTATTTGTTCCAGTTACATAAAATGTAGACCAAGACACTTACTTCTCATCTGTAATTAAATAGACTGGAACACTGATGTTGAGCACGCGTGCTCAACATCGGCGAATTGGTCAGTTTTTTGTTCACCCATGAATTTGATAAGATTGCAAGTTTTTCTTCTAGTTTCGGTTGAACAATTTTGGAAATAAACATTAATTTCATGAATGGAGTGATATACTTAGTTTAGGTATTTGTTTTCAGAGAAATATTTCACAAAGAAAAAAGAAATGTGAAAATGAAAAAAGTTTAGGGCAATTAAGAAAAGAATTGGAGAAAGTAACTAAATATCAATCATATGGACCTGCCGCCGAGGAGAGAAAGTCAGCTTCATTCTGTATTTATACTCTCCTAAGCCCGTATAAATACAGAATGTTTGGTGTTAGGAAAGGCATCCAGCCTTGAAAAATCTCTGCTTCAAACCAATGATGGAAAGAAGAAAGCGAGGGTTACTGTGCCAGGAAAGCTAAAGTGAGTAGCAACAAAGAATAAGGTTGTAGCATCATAGAGAAAAGGAAAGGAACGCCCAAATAAATTTGAAAAGAGGTGAAGTTAAAGGTATTCATTTGCTCATTCTGAAAGAAAGATGACCTACATACTTTCATTCATTGAAATTTGAGTAAAATAAATTCCCTATACAGAGTGTTCGAAAAGTCCCAGGACGGATTTTTTTTATTTTTACCGGCTAAGGATAGAGACTTGAAATTTTATATGTAGTTCTAACAAAAATTAATCTATTTTTTGGCGAAATTAAAATTTCTACAGGGTGTCTCAAAAGTGAAATACAGACACCAACTTTCGATTTCAAAATAGAAACCCCTATTTTTTATTTGATAGTCAAATTCTACACACAATCGACTCCTCACTAAATATAGCAGTTCCCGTTAAATCATTGAAGTTGAGTAATGTCCGAGGTTGCACCATGTGGGTGTCCAGGTTGGTTCGCGCTCTCGAGATGCTGGCTATTTTTCCGACCCAACCCATGCTATGTGAGGTCAATGTGATTGCTGGTTTCCAAGTTTCTAGCGAATGGAGGGTAAAACCTCCGCCTGGAATGACCAATAGATGTTAGAGAGACGTTAAGCCAAATTAAAAAAAATCAAACATTTTAATATTTTAGCTCGTCTTATCACCGTCGGTTCGACACTGATAGCAACAATACTGATTCAAGAAAATGGTTCTAAATCACGTCAAAATAGTATATCCTATAAGATTTGGAACTGATATGATAGCAACAATACTGATTCAAGAAAATGGTTCCAAATCACGTCAAAATAGTATATCCTATAAGGACAGCTCCATCCTTAATCTGATTATTCAAATATATAGAGTCTCGTAAGATTCATATCTTGCCCGGACGCCACTTTGTATACAGGGTGTACCTGTAATGTAACAATCAAATACTTGATACCTTGTCTCAAAAACGATGCACAGTGACACAGGCGGTTCCAATAAACAATCGGGTCTATCACTAGATAAAAAAAAAATAATAATAATAAAAAAAAGTATGGGTTATGTACTATAATTATAAAAGTATGCTGTTCAGGCACAGAAAAGGCCCCCCGCATTTCAGGCTAAAACCGCTCATAAGGAACTGTAATATTAATTGAACTTCAAGCGTTATGTACCCCATCTTGTCCCAGTCTCCCATATGCACACCTACTGTCATAATTAAAATAAAATAATTATATAATTTTTTTAAAAAAAACGGCATTTTGTTTTAAAGATAAAAAACAAAGCGCTCTTTCTGGTTCAAATATT
Source organism: Pachypsylla venusta (assembly GCA_012654025.1). NCBI lineage: Eukaryota > Metazoa > Arthropoda > Insecta > Hemiptera > Aphalaridae > Pachypsylla > Pachypsylla venusta. Next base: position 13,290,131 of record CM022879.1, on the reverse strand, counting down.
GTTTCTAAGGAATTAGGTATATTGTTTCTTATCAGTCCCCCTTTGTTATCAACGAGAAGTTTGAATTCAAAGTCTCATTGAAAAATGTGGTAAACAAGAATTCCTTGGTGATAACACGCAATTCCATGTTGGTGATAAAGCGCGACTCGGGGCGTGGGATCATCTTTTACCTTTAATTGTTGAATTTTTATTAAAACAAACAAAATAATAATATATTCTAAAAATAGAATTCAATGAGAAACTTCAATGAGAAAAAATTTCGTTGCTCCCCCCCCTCCTCCCCTCCCTTTTACTCGGGTTTTAGTGTTCAGAATTTCAGCTTTCTCGCTCATCCCGAAGTGATACTTCTTAACTATGAGTTTTTGGTGGAACCGACCCCCAGAGTGAGCAACGCTTCTAGTTAGAAAATTCAATATTTTATTCAAGGATAAGACTTTTTATACTGCGGAACACCTTTTTATTAAATTTCAGCTTTCTGGCTCATCCCGAAGTGGTACTTCACAAATCCGATTTTTTGGTGGTAAAAACCGTCCATAAATCGGGGAGAATCCGGAAAATTTCAAATTTTATATTTTTTATGGGGTCCTTATGCAAATTTTATATTTTTTATGGGGTCCTTATCGTTATATCTTTTAGTTGCTCAGAAAAATATTGCAAAAAGACCCCCTAAATTAGCGTCATTTTTGGCGGTAAATTGCTCCCACTTGAGCTTTATTTTTTCCTTTTCTTATTACGCACTTACATACAAAAGGGACCGGTGTGCCAAGTTTTAAGTCTCTAGGTTTGGCCATCGTGGAGCTACGTTGATTATCAGTCAGTCAGTATAACAACGGGGATTTGCGCTTTAAGTATAGATTTCAGAGTTGCTTTCCGTATTATTTTACAGAATACGGAAAACAACTCTGCAATCTATACTGCACTCTGCAATCTAAACAAGTCCACGTAAGCTGGTGATGACCAGCTCACGTAGACTTGTCCCTTGAGGATGTCACCCTGAAGTAACATCTCACAATTTCGACTATGGCCTATTTTTCCTCAATAATTAGTGACATCATCGTCATGGAAGTTAGTACATAAGTCATAATAGGATTGCAAGAAATTACGCCTGTGTATTTACCACACTATAATGGCATACAAAAAACTGCAGATGACGTTGTGGCTGAATTTTTTTTTTACAGTACTATAAGTCTATTATTATTATTATTTCTTGTCCAATGTAGCCACTAGTATTGTAAGGTGGCCGGCCCAACGGGAGGGGCGGGGAAATGGGGGCAATACCCCACAGGCCCGGGATTTCCTAAGAGGCCGGTGGGAAAATGATCATAATGAAATTTTTCAAGTTTTTTTTTTCTGAATAATAAATAAATAAACTTAAAAGTTTTGCCCACCAAAAGGNTTGACTATAAAAATATACTATATTTTATAGTCAAGTGAAGATATAGTATTTTCTTTATCTCATTATGGATTTACTTGACATAGTATCCCAATTCAACAAAATTAAAAGTTTTGAAAAAAAAATTCACACACAAAATCATAAGTTTAGCGATAGTGGGCTAATATGGGACAATGGCTATTGCAGGACACTAATAAATATTGGTATATTCCGTGAACAGTAACATCTCAAAAGCGAATTATGTGTTGCCAAGAAGAAGCGTACAAGCCTTTTCACATCAACTACGTGAATTGCCTACTTTTACTATTATTACTACCCATACGGTGATTTTAGACTAAGAATGATAGAGGGGCCAGTAAATTTTTCACATGGTCCGGATTTTCTGTCTACGGCCCTGAAGGTGGCCGTCCTAAGCCCGTGTAAATACAGAACGTTTTGTGTTAGGAAGAGTCTGCTTTAACCCAAAGATGGAAATTCATCAGCAAATCGCAGTTTCTATACATGGATACTGTGAGAAGCAAACGAGGGTTACCGTGCCAGGAAACGATACAGCTAAAGTTGATCTTCTGTTCAGTAGGAACTCAACAGATATTTGTGACATGGTAGACTTAGGGAAACCAAAGCCGACCCCAAATAGAGGAAGATTATTGAATGGGTTGGTGGTGTAGTGGTAAGACACTCCGACTGGTAAATAGTAGGGCGTGGGTTCCAACCCGGCCAAAGCATAGAATTTTATTCTGATGAATTTAATATGTTTGCCACTATTCGAGGATATGGAACGGGCCAGGATTATCAACATCTAGTCCGGCGTTCTCAGAGTAGCACAGTATGCTATGCAACCCTTTTGTCAAATGTCACTTTTCTCGATGGACACGGAAAATAATACAACCCGACGAGCCGAATGAGAACGATGATTTATTTACGTACATAAACAATGATGGTATATTAAGGAAGGATGATCGTTGGAACTTTAGTGTGAGTCTAGGATAGAAAGGCGGAGGATCTCCTGGTAAGTCCCATCCTTATTACCTTTTTCACTGAATCGAACAAATAACATCTTTTAGTAAATATAAATAAATACTCAAATAATAATATAATATTTAAATAGAAGTTCTTCGTCTGTTTCTTTTTATTAAACCTTCTCCTAGGGCTTGCACCCATCTAAGGAAAACGTACTTTCAACATTTCGAACTTTTCTTGGGATGTAAAATTTATTCAGTTAACCAACCCGGTTACAGTAAGTACCGAAAAATTATATATTACGTATGTATGGGAAACAAAAGCTGATCCCTCTTCCCCGACTAAATCGGAAACAAATAAGACTAGCCAACAGAACATGAAAATTCCGGAAATAAACACGCCGAACATTTGACAAAGAAAGTATTAGAGAAAGACGGCCTTCTTTGGGAACCGGTAAATGATATCATCAGCAAAACTGAAGCACGAAGTAATTATGTTTCCTCCCTCATAATTTCCACTGCCCACCAATTTCTCTCTACCGATCATTCTCTACCGGTCAAAAAACATACTCCGCCCCACTGGTGGGCGACAAGTATTGCCCAGTTTGAGAAGGGCTGTGATCACATCATTATTAAATTTATTCATTTACAAAATTCATTCATATTTTTATGTCAATATTAAGGTAGTAAATATAGTTGATTGCTTCCTCGCGTCGAATCCATTGCTTACTCTTGACGTGCGCGCATCTACCGACACGCTTGATAAAATCATCAAAGTTTTTTTAGCAAAGCCTTAACGGATATCGGATACTCCGTGACAATATGTCTGATGGTCCCTACAATCATTTGTACATTTTCTAGTGTTCGTTCGAATTTGATTAAGAAACATAGGTACCCGATCAAATCCGAAGTGAAACCAGTAGCGCAACCAAAGGGACGGGGGGCAGAAGTACTGGATTTTAACCTCCCCGAATCAATAATATTATAAAGCTGGTGGGTAACTAGTATATTTTAGTTTTCTTTAAAGTTGAAAATTTTGATTTTCAAAGGTCAGGCTCATAGTGTAAAAGATTATTAGAGGTTTCTATGCATATTCCGTTGTTTGACTCTTTTATTTCTAACATTCAACAGCAGTTTACCCAACAACCGGAAATACCACTGAACTATCTTTTCGTTTTAGATTATCTACATAAGGGACGCAATACTCATCCTGGCAATCTAACTAAACCTATTAAACATCTAATGCAGAATTAGTTAAAAACAGTAAAGGTGATCCATTGACCCTTCTATTTCGTAGCGTCACGTGCAATAAGTATTATTTATATTAGTCCAATAGCATTATGTCGGTAGGGTGGAGAAAATATCGGTGGGTCAGAAAATAATCAACTCTGATTGATTGAAAAATTATCTTTGGCAAAGATAAACATTATGTCGGTAGGGTGGAGAAAATATCGGTGGGCCAGAAAATAATTAACTCTGATTGATTGAAAAATTATCTTTGGCAAAGTTAAACATTATGTCGGTAGGGTGGAGAAAATATCGGTGGGCCAGAAAATAATTAACTCTGATTGATTGAAAAATTATCTTTGGCAAAGATAAACATTATGTCGGTAAGGTGGAGAAAATATCGGTGGGCCAGAAAATAATTAACTGTGATTGATTGAAAAATTATCTTTGGCAAAGGTAAACATTATGTCGGTAGGGTGGAGAAAA
>CM022879.1:13268836-13281188 GCA_012654025.1 Pachypsylla venusta | reverse complement strand
ATTCTAATTAAAATTGTGTGGATTTAACAAAAAGGTTTAGTGTCCATTATTTGTGTTGTAAATATATATGACTCTGAATTGTTCAATATTAACCAGAGGAAAATTCATGGCCAGATTTTGATTGAAATTTGTGCAAAAATCATGAATTTCACTACTAGGAGGGATAACTATTCAGTATTATCATTAAAAATATGAATATGAGGACTTTTACTATTTATATTAATTTATGAAAAAATTAAATATTATATTCAGGGGGCGGCAAAATTCATTTTGCCTAGGGCGGCAAATTCTCTTGAGTCGGCACTGGGTATGTCAGCATCTTAGTAAAACCTCGCTGGATGTTGCTTAACTTCAGTGATATAACAGAAGTTGCTGTATTCAGCTGCCTCAACTGATGCTGTTTGGTGTACTCAATAGATAAGGTTTTGGGTCTAAATTCTAATTTGTGTGGAGTGTTGATGACTAACTTGCACAATGCCCAATTCATCCTAATACCGAAACCTGTCCTGGGGACAATTCATCCTCAGAAAGTATAAGTTATGCATAAAAAAAGAGTAAATGTTTTACTATAGCAAATGTTTAGACGTTGAGTATATGCTACGAAGTATGATGCCTTTGTAAAAAATGTTGATATCTTACTATTTGTGCTATCGTAGGTATTTGTATTTTCACACCAACTTTGTCAGAATCCTGATGATGAATCATGACAGGGGCGTACACAGGATTTTTTTTCGGGGGGGGGCTGGACAAATTAAGTAGGTACCATAACAACGTCGTGGCGTTGAACTCATCTGGTTTCAAAGAGAGATAATGTAAAAAAAAAAGTGTAAATATAGGGCTTTACAAAGACACTTTTCAAAGCAGGGTCGCCGGGTAGCTGTCTGGCCCCCGGGACAAGATTTCGAAATGCGCCCGCCCCCCATAATCGAATGTTTCTAGAGGTAAATGGCGTAGCAAAGCCCTATAAGACCGCCATCCGGGGTGGTCCGCCCTTACGTTCCTGCGCCTCTGCTTATTCGGTGATGTACTCTAAGGCTTAAAAGATATATGTTTTTTTTTTTCGAGAAATGTTTCTCCCTCCATATGTAGTAAACATTGGGCGTTATTTTTTTCTTATGCTACCTATTAGGTTCAAATTTTTTGCCCAAAACCGCGGCGCCTCCCCCCATAAGGCGGCCTTGTTTCAAAGTTACAATTAGAATTAGGTAACAAGCAAAAATCCCACTGACTGATCGAATATTTATCTGAGACCTCATATCGGTTCAATGAAAACTTGCCTGTTAATTCTCCTGTTAACATTTTGGTAAGTCTCTAAGGGAAACCCACCCAACTTTTCTAGTTAAAAATGTAATTATTAAAAACTCTACTCAACTAGCTAACACATAACACAAAGCTCAAATAAGAATTGGTAATAATAAGAAGTAAGGTAGATACCACCTACTTAAAGTTTGAAAATATGTAGAAAAAAGTTAAATCGCCCTAACTTTGCACTTTGTTATGTAAGTATGAAACACCTTTCCCAAAAAGTGTTTTCTGCGTGACATTGGAAAAAAAACACAAGGTTAAATGATATACACTCGCGTTTCACATTTGATGGCTTATCTCGAAAAAAAAAATCGGGGGGGGGCTATAGCCGGCCAGCCCCCCTTGTGTACGCCCCTGAATCATGAACTTTTTATTATTTTCCTTATCTTATAAAACGGAAAGTATTATAAAAAAGAAACTATTATAAAAAAGGAAACTATTGGGCTAAATTTTTTGATGTCGAATTTTCAATGCCAAAACACGTTTTGAGGTCACCAGTGCTCAAATCTCGAGTTTCGATCATTGGTCCGCGTGTGTGTCTGTGGTCTGTGAACAAGATATCTCAAGAAAAGTAAGTGCTAGAGACTTGAAATTTGGTGTGTTATGTCAATGTACTGCCATTGGCAACAGTCGAAACTTTCGGTTGAAATCCAATACACCGTGGGCGGTTTTTTTGTCGCTTTTTAGCGGTTTTGACAATTTTCACGAATCCTGCGTAAATGGAAAACAATAAGTACTTGCTAGCATGTCGATTGTATGTATTGACGCATTACAAAACTTTTAATTTAAGTCAAATTGACCGTTGGCGGGTTAGTCCCTTTTTAGCAGTCTCGCATACTGGAACTCGAGATTTGGGTTCTGCGGATTCCAATACCTGTCTTAGCATTGAAAACTCGTCATCGAATATTTCAGCCCATTACAATAATTTCTTATTCTGTTTTATAGATAAGGAAAGTCGTGTGATGTTCACACCAAATTTTTTCAAGTGGGGACAAAAACGTCCGCCGTGTTCATATTTTGTATTCCGCGACAAAATAATCGTGAAGTGGGAATGCGGTGTACATCGTATCAGTAAGTTACTTTTCAGGCAATGTGCCTGCTGAAATATATTTAGGGCAGAGGTTTCCAAACTGGTGGACGCGATCCCCTTGGGGGCGTGAAGTCAATCTAAGGGGGTTACGAGACCAGTTGAATCATTATCATTTAATTAAAATATATGTACACAATTTTTTTACAAAGGTAATTTTATTGAACATGATGTTTAGAAAATTTGAATGAGATAGCATTCAGCAACACATTAGCGTTTTGAATGAGATAGCATTCAGCAACACATTAGCGTTTTGAATGAGATAGCATTCAGCAATTTCTATGAGAATTCAGCAACACACATACCCATTCATAATTTATAATGTAAAGGGGAGGGGGCGTGGTAGGCTTTCATTTGGGGTGCGGTATCAAAAACTTTGGGAACCCCTAGCTATACGAAACTGATGAGACCTCCCTGTATATAGTTGATAATTGCAAAGTGTTCCATTACGAGCAGAGGTACATAACAGTAAAATGAGAACTCGGGCAGATCGTCCTATTTAATTGATTCACCAATGAGGTAGTTGCAAGGTCATGTACCAGAATGCCATTGCGTAAGGTTTGGATGTCATAATGACTGTAATATATCTGACTTGTCTGTTGCATTGGGGCATTATCTTGAAAATGGAATGAAGGGTAAAATTTTCATAGCCCGCAATCGATCAGTTAATTTACAGAACACAGTGTGGTTTTAACACGACAAAAGGTTTATCGGTTTGTCTTTTTGATTCACGATACTCTCGAACGCCTTATCCGATATTTATGAAATCTGATATGGACATTCATTATATTTATAGAATTAGCTGATTACGAACCACCCGTGGTAAACCGGGGGTTGTGGCTTCCAATTAGAGTTACCACCTCGGTCTCGTCTTTCGCGCGGCAAGTTATCGATGACTAGAGGAGGGGGGTACCGGTATTCGCGGACAGCTGGAAATTCAAAAATGATCGGTTTTTTTATGCTTGATGATTTTTACAAAATGAATAACATACACATGGCAATTTGTTTATCCACATATATTTTTCATTTTTCATCGCTTTCCGCAGAAGTGACTCTTGTTCTTAAAAAAAGAGCAAATTCTTCGCAGCTCATGTGGAAATTCAATTATGTCAGAAGCTCTGCCTTCAACAATTCGACTCTCATTTGATTTCTCAAATCGGTCCAAACATTCTTCATCACTGAAAACACTTTTTCCACGTAGGCATTGCTGATTGGGATCGATAAAAAATTTCCACGGTAAACTTTGTGAACTCTAAGAATATCGTAACTATGTACGCGGGAAATTCGAATTTACTTAGCTCTCATGGCGGCCAATAAAATGTTTATTGCCCGGCACGGCTGCCCGTCGATCACTACCTAGGACCAATACTATCGGGCGAGGCCCGTGCAGGTGGCAACACTACTTCCAATCCAGTTGGGAGCTGATCGAATTTTCGCTTTTCGGAATGGCAAGGCTGCAACAGGGAGTGCCCTGATTTAATGCGAAAACGCTGGACATATTTCTTTCCTGTAAGAAAAATACAATTGTATAAGGCCTCTGAGAGTTTTAGTCGTAGAAACAGACGAACAAAAGAAAATTTGTCGGGTTAAAACTAGACCTCACATCGTTCAGTCAATGATATACAAAGGAAAAGGATATCCGGCACCGAATCTCACATTGAATACAACAGTTCCACTCTCTGAAGATCACTGGAGATAAGCAGAGAATACAATGCACTTGCTCCATTGTATCAAATCGAGATTACTCTATCTGAGACTTTTCAGAGTGCTTCAGTTCGTGAGGACATTTTTTTTTTTTTTTTTTTTTTTTTTTTTTTTTTTTTTTTTTTTTTNTTTTTTTTTTTTTGACTTAGGTAACATCTATTGGCCATTCAAGATGCAGGTTTACAGGTTTCAATCACCTTTCGCTTGAAACTTGCAGACCAGCTACCCACATTGACCACACCCAGCCTGGGTTGGGCCGGAAAAAAGTCAGCATCACGAGGGCGCAAACCCACGTGGACACCCACATGGTACAACCTCGCTGGACGTTGCTTAACTTCAGTGATCTAACAGGACTGTTGTATTGGACGTGAAATAGACCCTGGCTTGAGGACATTTGATTAGCTGTTCTTGATTACAATGAAACGGCAGTGGATACCATTGGTTGTAACAATTGTTGCTCTTCAAAATAATGAAAGGAAATCCCACCTAATATATTATCTCGGGTGCTAATACTCGGAAAACTCTGAAATTTCGCCTCTTAACATATACCGATATTGGCGTTACTTTAAGTAAAATGGTCAAATTTCATTAAAATCGGCAAACGTCTTCTATTGTGGTACGGACAAAAGGAATATTGTTCTTTTAAAATTAGACCTTCAATGCGTCCGGTCTATATAATTTAAAATCATTTTAAAAAGACTTTGTTTGTCTTTTTGTACCTCGATAACCAGGGCCGTCAACTGAAAATCCGGGCCGGGGGGAAAAATTTACGGGCTCCTCTATCATTCTTAGTCTAAAATCACCGTATGGGCAGTAATAATAGTAAAAGTAGACAATTCACGTAGTTGATGTGAAAAGGTGTGTATGCTTCTCCTTGACAACACATAATTTGATTTTGAGATAATAAAAATTTCATTATGATAATATTCTCACCGGACCTGGGGGATTCCCCCCCCCCTCTCGTCGGGCTTGTCGATAACTCTCAAACGCCTTACCCAATTTTGATTGATTAATATAAATTCATTAAATTTTCCATATAGATATCGCTAATTGGTATTTGGAACATCCGAGACCAAATGGTGGCTACTGGCCATATTAAGTGAGTGAGGTCCACAGTTCACAGTATAGCTAGATTCAAACAACAGTGAATTTGAAAATAATAAAGTTATTTTTCCGAACTTTGTAAATTCCGTTTTCTCACCCGTGCGTTCAATCCACTGCATAATTAGTCACGGCATGGCAGATAGAAGCTTTAATAGTCATTGATTGTTAGGTTTTCCTCGCATCTCGCGTGCACGAAATGAACGCGTGATTATTATCTTTTATTTAATTTTAAGTTCATAACGGGAATAACTGTTATGTAAATGTAATGGAATGTAAATTGGGGGTCGGAAAATTATTGACTTAGTGCTTGTGACAATGGATTTGCACTCAGCCTCGTGAGGACGACTGAGTAGCTACTTTAGTGTGAGTAGCGACCGGTGGCGGCATTACCAGAATGAAAACATTTGATTTGGTAGAAGATTGAAGGAGTGCGACATATGACAGAGAATCCTGGACAGAAAAAATCCCTTTTTCCCAAATCCCACCACTTTTAATCCCATGATATCCTTAATATTTTTCCCCTATTTAATCACTTTCAAAACTTGTCGTGCTCAAGCAAGATTGCTCATCAATGCATGGCCGTAAAAACTTTTCCTAACCTGTCAAGAGGGGTTAAAAATATGTCAATAAAGCTAACAAGTAAACATAAAAAGTTAAAAACAAAAGAGGCAGCCGGAGAGACGGAAAGATATTGCAAATTGCAAGCCGCAAATGGGAAAAATCCCGCGTGTTCGAAAATCCTTCGTTTCTTGTCCAGGATTCCCTGTCTGGTGCCGTTTTCAGATTTATATAATAGATTATTAGTAAAGGTGGCGCTTCAAACACTGGCTAGTTTCAATCTAGCCAAAGCTGAACGCAATAGGAGACTATTGCTACAGAGTACAGGTTCTTAGTAATGCTGTGATACCACAAAAAAATGAAAAGGCCATTGTGGGCTCTACCACAAAGAAATTCTACATTTACATTTTTTACACACTATTATGTTGCCATCAATCAAAATAAGATATTATGAAAAGTAATAGACGCAGATGACCCCGACCAAAGTTCCCCCGAACCAAAGGTAATAGGAAGGGGGGGGGAGAACCAAAGTTCCCCCCCCCTTCCTATTAAATGTTATTGGAGTCGAATATTTTTTCCTGGTCAATTCCAAAGTTTATTTACTGAAAATAAATATTTTAGGTTATTTATTTATTGAAAATGGTTTATGGTTATTTATTGAAAATAAATAACCCAAAAATAGGGAGGGTGCTTCCCCACCAAAAAAAATTAAATAATTATTTTTTTCCGTATTTCTACATATTAATTAGGTATATGAAATCTGACATGTCTTACAGAGATATGAGTTTTTTTTTTTGCTTAACATCTCTTTAACATCTATTAATCATTCGAGACGGGGGTTTTACCCTCCATTGCAAACCAGCTACCCACATTAACCTCACTCAGCTTGGGTTGGGCCGCAAAAAAGCCAGTATTCACGAGGGTGCGAACCCACGTGGACACCCACATGAAACAACCTTGCTGGACGTTGCTTAACTTCAGTGATCGAAATGGAACTGGTGTATTCAACGTGCCATTAACGCTGGCTGAATAAAAGTTCAGTATTTGTAATTTATAATCTCTACCGTTTTTTCACATATATATTATTTTCACGATTAAATAAGGATTTCTGAACAGTGGCCACATTCGGTCTTCAAGTCCATTAAAACCTTACGGTTGTACACAGTACTCCGTACCTATTTCTGGTCAGGAAATACAAAATTTTAGTTTTCAAAGGCAATGATCATACCACGTTGGATACACCAGTTCCCGTCAGATCACCGAAGTTAAGCAACGTCAGGCGTGGTCAGTACTTGGATGGGTGACCATTTGGGAACACCTCGTATGGTTGGATCATTTTTCCGGCCCAACCCAGGCTGGGTGAGGTCAATGTGGGTCGCTGGTTTGCAAGTTTCCAGCCAATGGAGGGTAAAACCATCGTCTTGAATGACCAATGGATGTTAAAGAGAAGTTAAGCCAACTTAAAAAAAAAAAGAAAAAAAAAAATATTTTTGGCCCCTTTTTGATCCGCCTTATTGCACATTATAATATGTAAAGATTGAACGCTATAGTTGCCAAAAATGAAATGGATTTTGAACTCACGTCCCTAATATGAAATTTAAGCCTGTGGGACTCCATAATAGAGGACTGCCATTTTACCTTTGTTTGGACCGATAAATGAAAGTGACAGGGAGATTGTTGAACTTCCTTTTCTAATTTTACTCTTTTGGATTATGTTTTCATAATAAAATAATCAACACCGCGCGCCTACTATCAGGCTGATAAGCCTTTGCACGTGACCTTTGCATGAGCAGGAACTGTGGATATGCTTAGCCCTGACGAAGTTGGCCGAACTTCACAGAGTGTGTATGAGAATATAGAGGGGTTATGGCGACTAAATGGAAAAGAAGGCGTTAGAAACACCCTTCATTTCCACTAAATAATCAGCAACAATGTCTGATAGAAAAAATCATTGATCGGTCAAATTAAATTGAAAACAATGCTCGCCGTTTGTTAGTATGAGGAACTTTTTTCCTTTAGGTTTATTTATCGAAGTAAGGAGACTATTGGCTACAGGTTTAATAGGTTTTTAGTGTGTAGGAATATGACATCCTGGGCTATGGTCTGGAGAGAGTATTTCCACAATATCCTCGGTGGAAATCCCCTTCCCCATCATCTCACTCTTCCAACAGTAAAATTTACAATGTAAAAAAATGCTATCAGCAACTAAAGATCTTTATGAACCGGAATTGCAGATCAAGACATCAAGAAAGCGGCATATAATACAAATGATAACGGGGCCATCGCTCTGACTGCTAATCAGATTCCACTAAATTAGAAAATAGAAATCATCTAAACATGTTGCGGATCTCCCGGGAAAATTAGGAAATACGAGGAAATATAGTCCATGAAATCTTGGATTGCAAAGCCATATTCAACTATGAAGAATATCTACGTTGATATCATTCGGCTACTATACTTTTACAAGATCACTACGTGTGACTAAACGCTAAAAGCACTTGGAGTTAGATTTCTACCTTATTGGAGTTAGATTTCTAAGAATCGAGTGGCTATTGCGCATGCTTTGAAACGGGGAAAGAATGGCAATTTTATTATTGTTCTACGATGTATATAAAATAAAAAGAGGAAGCCAGTAAATGTGTAGGTACCTAACCTATACTTTATCATTGACAACAAACACCGCGATGCTTCACTTTCAGAGTAGACAGATCAAAGTCAAATCTTTTAATATAAGAAAAACATAATAGAATATCAACACTGATTGTGTAAACACACATGTATAGGGAATGTGACTGCGAACAGCAACAACAAAAGTTAGGACCGCTCCCAAGTTCAGTCTGGGTAGACATTCAAAAGAAGCCTCTCTATTGGGTCCACACATGACTAAGTAATGTGACTCACAACAGCAACAACAAATGTTAGGACCGCTCCCAAGTTCAGTCTGGATAGACATTCAAAAGGAGACTCTCTATTGGGTCCACACATGACTAAGGAATGTGACTTACAACAGCAACAACAAATGTTAGGACCGCTCTCAAGATCGCGAGTTCAGTGAGGGTAGACATTCAAAAGGAGTTCATATTGGGTCCACACATGACTAAGCAATATAACTTACAACAGCAACAACAAATTTAATGTTAGGACCGCTCCCAAGTTTGCGAGTTCAGTCTGGGTAGACATTCAAAAGAAGCCCCTCTATTGGGTCCACACATGACTAAGCAATGTGACTTTACAACAGCAACAAATGTTGGGCTGCCCTCAAGATCGCGAGTTCAGTAAGAATAATCGTTTTAAGATAAAAAGAACCCTGGTTAGAAAAACAAAATGCAACTTTGGGCCCACAAATGACTAAGCGATGTGAATTACAACATCAACAAATGTTGGACCGCCCTCAAAGTTCAAATAGGGTAGAGAGTTCATAGTTATCTAAGCAATAAAAAATGTAACTAGTATCCAAAATGATTGGGTCCACATATGACTAAGCAATGTGCCTAATAACAGCAAGAACGAAAATAAAGGCACTTAGGCCTTCTCTCAACATTGAGAGTTCAATCAGGGTACACCGGTCAAAATTAAAAAGAACCCCTTAAAGGAAGACAACAAGGGCGAGGACAGAACCAAAAAAAAAACACATTTAGAACCGCTCTCAACATAGACAGTTCAAAGTCAAAAAGTATCAAAGGTTCTTTGAGCAAAAACAAATTAATGCCACATCTAGAACAACATCAACAAAAACTCTGTCCATCAACACACAGACCTAACACCAAATCGGAAGAGGTAGGTATAAAGTTAAAGAGGGAGTCCTTTATAGGAAACGTGAAAGATGATAGTTTTGAATCAACCATAGAGTTTACTATTAAAATGTGTTGGTCTTATGCTGTTCCTAACACTGGTTTGAGATCATAGAACTGACCTAAACACCACCAAGATTGTTGGGTAGAACGTGTTGGGAGTAGTAGGTTAAAACACGTTCTACGTAGCTTAACAACCCATTGCTACTCCCCATGTTCTAGATAGGATAACCAACCTGTAAGTAGTATGTGCTGTATGTAATCTATGTGTGGTATGCTCTGATCGCTTTTAAACGATTGTACCTTGGTTATTAATGTAAAAGTCAGATTTATTCTCATTTTTCCTCTCATCATCTCGAAACGAAGTTCGGGTATTTAATATTAGTCAAAATATTATTTTTTAACAAAAAGCTATCAAATAAAAAAAAAATCGTTACAACTGATGCAACCTGATGACTCATGCGTCATGCATTACTTGGAATAATAATTAGTACTGCCGAGTCACTCTTGGAGTCAGAGTTTAACAATTGATAAATGTATGACTCTCATCTCGAAAAGATGTCTCGAGAGTTATGAATCAAAGCAATACGAATTTTGCGACCGCCAGAATCAGTTAGGTACGGAGTTATGAATCAAAGCAATACGAATTTTGCGACCGCCTGAATCAATTAGGTACGGAGTTATCTGAACCCAAATCCAATATTTTTTGGATGTCGGATTCGTACCCTATTATTGAATTCAAACTTCATTTTTCTTTTCGTTAATCTTCTGTCCAGATCTGTCAATATAGAGTATGGAATGATTCAAGGTTTTTCTTTTCTTTTAGAGAAATGAGTGAAAAGTTATAACGAATAAAAATCGTAAGTTCCTTGGACACTATGGTCAGAATAATATGACTCTTAGTTATATATAAGGACAAAAAGTGTGTTTTTCTTGGACACGCAAACTGAAAAAACCTAATAAATCGGTACCAAACTTTGTTTATATGACAATGCCTCTAGGGCGCCAAGCGAAGCGGGGAGCATCTACACATTTTACATGTTCTTCTACCTGGAGTATGTACATGCATATTGCATTATTGCCTTCTGCCTAAACTGAGCGAGACTTCTTACTCACTAATAATATAACATCTAAAAAATGTCATTGTTTCTGTGGCATTGTTATATGCATATTGCATTATGCCATTGTGATTGCCTAAACAGAGCGAGACTTGTGACTCACTAATAATATAACATCTAAAAAAAGTTCCCTTGGGCACCATGACCGGAACATTGCTAATATGTTCGTAATGACCGAGACATCTAGGTATTGTCTGTTTTGCATGTCGTTGTTTCTGTGGCATTGTTATATGCATATTACATTATGCCACTGTGGCTGCCTTCTGGACTAAACTGAGCGGGACTTCCGACTCACTAATAATATAACATCTAAAAAAGTTCCCTTGGGCACCATGACCGGAACAATGCTAATATGTTCATAATGACCGAGACATCTAGGTATTGTCTGTTTTGCATGTCGTTGTTTCTGTGGCATTGTTATATGCATATTACACTAGGTGTGTCCGTGGACAAAAACGGGCGGAGCCATTCGTTTCACCTCGAATTTTCGGGCACCACATAAACTTTAGCATATTGCTCCATTATTCCGTTAAAACAAGATTTTTTGAAAATACCCACCTTTCTTGATTGCATCGTGCCGTTGAGTAGTAGGTCCTATTTAAAGCGCAAAAATCGGAAACGGTTCAAGATTTTGTTCCGAAAATAGATGTATGCACCCTTGGGGGTATATATATATTCGATATCTCTTACATCATAAAAATTTAGAACTATTTTATACCTACTCGCAGGATTATTTTTTAATGCTCTTTAACACATTTATTCATCAATAAATCCGGGCGTAATACTTTTACGTGAAAAATTCTTAATGCATACTTCATTCCTATTGGGTTTGATTTTTTTTTTGTTTTCCAGTGATATTATAATGCACGAGGATGTAACAAATGAGAAATTAAAATAAATGGTACGGAAAACCGTACTAGACTTTCTCTTCCTTAATCACTGTTTTGCATGTCGTTGTTTCTGTGGCATTGTTATATGCATATTACATTATGCCATTGTGGCTGCCTTCTGGACTAAACTGAGCGGGACTTCTGACTCACTAATAATATAACATCTAAAAAAGTTCCCTTAGGCACCATGACCAGAACAATGCTAATGTGTTTGTAATGACCGAGACATCTAGGTATTGTCTGTTTTACATGTCGTTGTTTCTGTGGCATTGTTATATGCATATTGCATTATGCCATTGTGGCTACCTTCTGGACTAAACTGAGCGGGACTTCTGACTCACTAATAATATAACATCTAAAAAAGTTCCCTTAGGCACCATGACCAGAACAATGCTAATGTGTTCGTAATGACCAAGACATCTAGGTATTGTCTGTTTTGCATGTCGTTGTTTCTGTGGCATTGTTATATGCATATTACATTATGCCATTGTGGCTGCATTCTGGACTAAACTGAGCGGGACTTCTGACTCACTAATAATATAACATCTAAAAAAGTTCCCTTAGGCACCATGACCAGAACAATGCTAATGTGTTCGTAATGACCGAGACATCTAGGTATTGTCTGTTTTGCATGTCGTTGTTTCTGTGGTATTTTTATATGCATATTGCATTATGCCATTGTGGCTGCCTTCTGGACTAAACTGAGCGGGACTTCTGACTCACTAATAATATAACATCTAAAAAAGTTCCCTTAGGCACCATGACCGGAACAATGCTAATGTGTTCGTAATGACC
>CM022879.1:13197943-13242413 GCA_012654025.1 Pachypsylla venusta | reverse complement strand
AAGCGTAGCCTTATACTTCCTACAAACTGCAAACATTTGTTACCTTACTCCTCCGAAACTACTCAACCGATTATTACCAACATTTTTTTCGTCATATTCTGCATATACCCAGGGGTGCATATGCATATATCTTTTTTCAGAACGATATCTTGAACCGATTCCAATTTTTCGTCCGATTTTTTTTATCAAATTCAGAGTGTCATGGTCCGAGAACTTAAATTTTGTCAGGACATATCAACTCATGCGAAAAAGTTTTAGGTGGCCTCTCAATACTTAATTTAGTTACAACAAGTTCGTACCCGGGATCGGGCAAAATAAAATTTAGGAAATAATAATTGTTTAGCCAAAACGGTGAGTGATATCGAAAATTTGATGGGAACCACCCCAAAACCATAATCTGAGACCCTAGAAAATATAATAGAATTAAAAAATTTTAACCATTTTTGTGTTACGGCCAATTATTCGATTTTTGTATGGGAAATCATCGTGCACGGGAACTCCAAAAACAAAAATTTTCAGGAGGAAAAAAAAATGAAAAATCTGGTGTTGTTCACACCAAATTTCGTAATGGTCTGAAAATTTTGATGTCGAGTTTTCAATTCCAAAACACCTTTTGAGATCCCCAGAGCCCAAATCTCAAGTTTCAGCCATTGGTCCGTGGGAGTGTCTGTCTCAAAAACAAGATATCTCAAAAAACGGTAAGTGCTAGAGACTTGAAATTTGGTATGTATTTCAGTTTAATTTAGGCTGATATCGTCGATGTCTCTTCGCAATAAACTTAATAGACATGTCTCTTCGCGATAAACTTAATAGACAAAGTGAGGAAAAAGCCAACGATCATACCACGTTGAATACACCAGTTCCCGTCAGATCACTGAAGTTAAGCAACGTCCGGGCGTAGTAAGTACTTGGATGGGCGACCGCTTGGGAACACCACGTATCGTTGGCTTTTTCCGGCCCAACCCAGGCTGGGTGAGGTCAATGTGGGTAGCTGGTTTGCAAGTTTCCAGCTAATGGAGGGTAAAACCCCCGTCTTGAATGACCAATAGATGTTAAAGTTAAGGTGTGCATAAAAAAAAATAGAGGTAGGTAGGTTTAGTTGTAAAAAAATCAATATCGGACCGTTATTATGATCAATTGTCTGTATTTGATTCGCCGAATCTCGGTGACGATTTCGATAATCCAAGCAATTATGTGTATAAAAGTGTCATAACGAACTCTGTTATCCGTTATTGTCCTGTGAAAATTCAAATTGTTTTGAATAATGTGATTATATGGCTCCAAGGTTCAAATATTTTTATGAATTTTCGTGCGAAAGATATTGCATTGCATCTCCATGATTATTTCCCTATAGATCTGCTGAGTTGGCCGATATAACTCGCACGACAAAGTTGACCGTGCAGAACTATTTTCAGTATTTGATGCATCATAAAAATCGATGTTTTTCAAAATATTCGCGTTTTTTCATTTTGCGCTTTAATTAGTGCCTACTACTCAACGGCACGATGCAATCAAGAAAGGTGCGATATTCAATATGCTAAAGTTTATGTGATACGCGAAAATTCGGAGTGAAACGGATGGCTCCGCCCGTTTTTGTCTACGGACACACACTAGGATAAACACTTTTTTAAAAAAATAAATAAATGGGGTGCAAAAACCGACATTATACAAACGTGAATGAAAAAAGAAAAAACTGAATCTAAGTTACAATCAAAAAACCAGAAATACCTGGCTGTTTCAATAAACAGCTCGTCAATTTCAGATCGTATGCAGAGGAAAATGTCCAATTCTTCACCGCTAGGTTTGTTCAATAGTTCGAAACTTCTTATCATTATGGATATTATCCCAAAACCCTCTCAAAAATATACATTTAACGATTTTCTCCATACTCGTAGGTATTCTGACATGATTTAAAATTTAAAACAGGTTTTTTTTATGGAATACCTCAATAGTGATAAAATCTTGTCTCATCATAGGTTAACAGCCATGGGTCTGGTTTGCAACAACTAACCAAGAGTTGTTGATACTTGGGAATTCTTACGTGTAGTAGCTTCTCCTTGCTTTCTTCATGGGAATGGAAAATATATCATTTCCGAACCTTCCCTTAGTCGCCTTTTACAACTGGCATGGACCTTGGAAGTATTTTTTTTAGTCCCCCAATCCACAGAGGACATAGGAAGGATATAATGTAATAGCTTCTTTTTGCTTTCTGCATGAGTAATGGAAAAGATATCGTTTCCAACCCTACCTATAGTCGCCTTTTACGATCAGCTTGGACTTGGGTGTCTTGGAAGTATTCTTTTTAATATTCCCCACCCACTGGGGACTTAAGCCCCCCTATACCGAATCGTGTCTACGTTCCAGAAAAATCTAAACTAAATTATCAAAACGGGGATCAAATTAAATATTTTTTATCCTTTGTTATTAAAAATCAAATCAGATTAAGTGTGCGTAGTCACTAGAAACTAGAAGAGACATCCAAGATCTCTTCTAGTGACGTATCTCTCTATATAGAGTTCATCCCTTGTTGCTGATATCATTGGCAAGTTCCATCATCAATTTAATTATTTAAGGCCTATGAAAAGATCACCATTTTCCAGTAGGACAAGGTTATTTGCGGGAAATCAACTTTTTGTAAAGTAAATCATTTTCAGCAGCTGATTCTACTGAATTCTCTGGCCAAGGATCAAATGCCCAGTTAGTTAAGCTAGTTCCTCCCTGATTAATTTGTACAAGTTCTTTTCTAGAGCTTTTTCTACCCACATTCTATAATCGGGCACTCCAATCTCAAATTTCATAAGAAGCTTTTTCTACGTGTTCCCCAGAATGTGTATACTGTACGCAATATAGATAAGATTCCCATGTTGTACAAACGTTTTCTGAATCGTAAGGAAGGGTGGAACCAAACCATATTTTAAAGACTCGATCATTTTCATAGAGGGTACAAACTTGATAATGTTGTGAACACAATTTTTTGTGTGCAACGAGAATGATAAAAATATCGAGTCACAATTCGGTCTCAAGTTCAAGTCTGGTATTCTCTAAACTCTAAATGATTATAAGTGCTTCCAATAAAGCTGTTAACCTTAACCTCATCAAGCTAATGCCCGACCTTCCCGTCTAACAATCGAAGATATAATATCTATTTCAATTAAATTAATGTAAACTGAGGATTTGATCTTGATTTGCTTCTATTCGTTTGATTTTGTCTGTCTGTGTTTATACCACATAACGGCTTGTACCGAATTTTTTAATGAATTTCGCTGATCAAAAGAAATGGATCAAATTTTAAAGATGAAGAATAGTGCATACAAGATTGTCCTTTTTCTTTTACAAGATTCACCGGTCTAAGAATGTTGTATTCCTCGAGTTTCATCCTTGTCCGATTCTTACTTCTGACAAAAAAGAAAGAAATTAATCATACCTTAGATCCGTGAATTTGGGGTAACTTCTTTGGAAATGTATTACAAATAGAAAAAGTTCTCCTTTCGAAATTCAAAACCTATCCTAATATATTTTTTAGAGACACCCTGTATTTTAATCCCCAATTGACGGCATTAACCTGACCAGATAGTAACTCTGAATGACTTGAGTGAGTTGTTTATAAACAATTTTATTCACTGACTGACACACGTGGAAAAAACAAAAACAAACAATAAATCTAAATTCTAAATGTCATTAAACTGATCAACATAACACGTATACCATCGTACTCCCTACAAATACCAATCAGCAAGAGTGATCTTCCATAGCTGATTCAAATTTTATAAGATGTGCAGTATTGGGAGGAATTAGGTGCAGCGGCTTGTGTGGTACAGAGCTAAGATGACCATATAGTTAATATATTTGTGCAGCATGCTACATCCCACAGATACCAATCAACAGGGGGTATCTTCCATTGCTGATTCAACTTTAAGAGGATCTGCAGAGTTAAGAAGAATTAAAATTGATTGCCGAGGCTCGTGTAGTATATTTCAAAGATGATTAGCTTGAACCAGATACCAATCAGCACTAAGCATTTTTTTCTGATTCAAGTTGAAGGAGATGTGCAGTTTTGAGATTAATTAGAATTGAGAGCAGAAGCTTGTGTGGCATGGTTCTAAGATGCCCACATTGTCAATGAACTAGTGCAACATGGCTTGTATGTCATCGCACTACCCAAAGATACCAATCAGCAGGAGAGATTTATTGCTGATTCAACTTTAAGAGAATGTGTAGCATTGAGAAGAAATGAAATTGATTGCCAAGGTTCGTATGGTATTGTTCTAGGATGATCACATTGTCAATGAACTGGTGAAGCATGCGTACTTTCCGCAGATAAAAATCAGCAAAGGGGATATTCTATTGCTGATTCAAGTATAAGATGTTTAGCTTTAGGGATCTTCTACTGCTTGTATGGCATTCATAACTCCTGAGCGAGGTTTTGCTGTTTCTGGTATCCTGTATATTTCTAATTGCACCTAATACGTCTGGTGTCTGGATGATGAAATTGTTTTCCACTGCAATATCTTTCAAGTCAGATGGGTAATAAATAGGTCTCTGAACTATAGACTGAATGCTATACATTGGGGAGTCATCCATNTAGCTTTAGGGATCTTCTAATGATTGTATGACACTCATAACTCCTGAGCAGGTTTTGCTGTTTCTGGTATCCTGTATATTTCTAATTGTACCTAATACGTCTGGTGTCTGGATGATGAAATTGTTTTCCACTGCAATATCTTTCAAGTCAGATGGGTAATAAATAGGTCTCTGAACTATAGACTGAATGCTATACATTGGGGAGTCATCCATCACCACGAGGCCACGCTGGCCTGAAATCGAATTAGGTACCTAATTTTATTTTAAATATTTTAATTACCTAAATTGAACAATATTTTCACGAGAGTTCTCGTAGAACAATCGAACAGACAAACAGATATTTATAATAAGAGTCACGAGCGCTTTCGTACACCAGAGTTCAACAAAGGATTTCGTAAATGACAACATTTTTTTAAAAAAATTCTATAGCTATTTCACAATGACTACAAATATCTCCAATATTGTTACTTAAAAAGAAATATATGCGAACATCACATATATTTCTCATCTATAAAAAAAAAAAAAAATGGTACGGAAAACCGTACTAGACTTTCTCTTCCTTAATCNCACAATCGCACAATATACTTAATAGAAAATTTGTATGGGGAGGGTTAGGGACTTGTAACCTAGAGACCGGGGGTTCGAGTCCTGGGCAGTACTTTTTAATGCAATGTTTATCGAGGTTAATTTAGGGTAATGAGAGATTTTATAAGCGTGATGACGAAAAAAAAAAGTGCCGACGGATGACAGAATTATTGACAATTTTTTATTTACCTACGCATTTCGATTTGGTATCAGGATTGGGAATCATTTGATTTTTTTTTTAATAAAATTTACGTGATTAGGTATAATGATATTTGAGAATCACCGCCCCTCTTAAAAAAATGGGGGCACGTGCCCCCCGTGCCCTCCCCTATATCCGCGCATGGTTGTGTTGTGAACAAAATGTCTCGATAGGATTTGTCGTGTTCTAACAATATAATTAACATACATAGTACATACCAAATTTCAAGTATCTGGCAACACCTACTGTTCCCTTTCCAGGCATTTATGAAAACCGCCAAATTGATACAAATCTAACTCTTATCGTCTGCGGAAAAAAAACTTCGATTTCAACCAAAAGCTTCGTGGTTCGTTCGAGGTATAAAATTGACATATTTACATATAGAATTACAAGTCTCTAGCACTTACCGTTCTTGAGATATCTTGTTTACAGAGGGTCAGACAAACACACGGACCAATAGTTGAAACTTGAGATTTGGGCTCTAGGAACCACAAAACGTGTTTTGACATTGAAAACTCGTCATCGAAATACTTTTAGTTATAGGATAAGGAAAGTAAAAAATCATCGATTTAAAACTAAATCTCATTTTGATCGGTTAATAAGTAGTATTTTTTTTATTATCATCATTGTCTACATTTCGAACTTCCAAAATCATTTGGTTCAATCGAAAGCAACGTAGAACATCTGCGAATACGATAGATTATGATTGCCATTGTATCAAGCAGTTTACAACAAATTAACCTATTAGGGACAAAGTATATTTTAAGGAAAAAGGTTTAACATTAAAAAATTTGATGATATTATCCATTGAGATGGGAGGTACAAAATTTTTAGAAAGGAACCCTGTATGTTTGAGGTCTACTGAGACCCAAAATTCGACGGACATACCTAATACTAAATTTTATAAAGTCGGTCAAGGCTAAGCCGCAAAAGAGTCATTTTTCTGAGTAAACGTCATTTATCTGAGTTATATTATGTATGGGGTGTTTTTTAGAGATGGTTTTTTCGCGGATGATATAAAAGACTCACTAAGTGAGGCATGGTCATGATGCTTCATGAATTTATAGAAAAGTAATCGTGTGCCATTAATATTTGAAAACGTTTCAATTCGTATTCAAGTACATAATATATACCTAAATGTGTAATACAGAAAATCATTAAAAAGGGTTGCGGGTTGAAAAATCCAATCGGCAAATTCTTTGAACATAACTGACCGAATTGAAGTCTAATTTTCACGATTTTTCATGATGAGCAAGGGCCTTATAAGGCCCCGCGAATTCTCATGGTGACAATATTAACTGAGTGAGGTCTACAAATGTCCATTATGAATTTCTTAGGAATTGAACAAGGCGTACGAACAGACAAACAAGCATTCAAGTTAAAGTGACTAACTCTAAGACCTCCTGCTTCTTGATGGGTTAATGCAATTTCCCAATTAACTCCCCAGAAATGAGATATTGTTGTTACATGCGTCAGGCAACATTTCACAGATCTGCGTGATTTCAAACAGTTTTCCTCTTCTCTTCAGAATCTATTAGGGAAGCTCTGTACTCATGAAAAATGTTAAAAAAAGTGCCAATGAGACAAAATATAAGACTCTTGAGTGGAGTGTAATCGACAGGGAAGGTTTAATGCCAAAGGCATTTACTCTTAGAGTTCTATTTTTATGTGTTCATATACTGAAATTATTGAGGAAAAAATCCTGCCTCAGCTTAGGATTAAACCCACGCCCTTTCATTTAATAGACGAGCGCTTAACCCTAACGAGGCAGTTCATTTTTTTATTTGATTTTTGGATCCTATTTAGCTATTTGAAGGTACCTGTATATTAAATATCAAATTTTAAGAGGTAGTTTATTTTGTCACGATTCCAAAGGTTCATTAAACCAAAATCCTGTGTGAGCATCATACGAATTTCCTTGTCTCCAATATAATGAGCCTTTGGACACGACCACGAAAAATACAAAACAAAATTTGAATATTCGTAAGACTCAAGGCACGAAGAATTCGTTTGTCCGCCGTGAGCTGCACTTTTTCCTCTTGGGCTCTAAATGTTCTCCGAAACTTTCGTCACTGCTAGTCACATACGCATACAGAGTGTTTGACTTCAAATGGAACTCCAGAA
Source organism: Pachypsylla venusta (assembly GCA_012654025.1). Classification (NCBI taxonomy): domain Eukaryota; kingdom Metazoa; phylum Arthropoda; class Insecta; order Hemiptera; family Aphalaridae; genus Pachypsylla; species Pachypsylla venusta. The sequence goes on along the minus strand of CM022879.1, from coordinate 13,234,924 downwards.
TATGGTGGATAGCTGGGATTAACTGGAACATATTTTAGGAAATTTGTTATAACCCAGACGAACTATGACTAGGGTGACCATACGTCCCGCTTTCGGCGGAACAGTCCCGCTCTGGAGACCCTGATCCCGCTGTCCCCAGCCATTGCTTGGTTACACTAAAATGTCCTGCTTTCGACCAAAGCAATGAATATGTCCGCTTTTTGGCGAAACTATCTTTTTAAAAATAAATGCTTCCAAATAAGAAAAATCAGCTCGAATGTTTGTAATGTTGAGTTTACACTTCACCCGATAAAAATACCGCGTCCCTCTTTGGCCCCAAAAATTTCTGGTCACCCTAGGTATGACTAAGTTGCAGAATGGGGAATGTCTTTTTCGACAACATTTTAAACATTCGGTTGACACCAAAAAAAAGTTTTTAAAAAATCAAATTGAAGTTTAGCACGAATATCAAAACGAAATTTCAAAAACGACTATTCCATACGGTTTTAAGAGGAAATCAGATGAGTACATTTTATTGAGTTCAATGAAAGCTGAAATTTAAGAATCAAGTACCTAAAAGAGCTAAAATTACTAGCCTTTTTTTTTTTAGATTAGGTATTATAAAAATGAATGAAGGAAGAAGATTTTTCTTTGTTCGATTAGCCAGCCTGGATAAACAATTTTAAAAGATAAATAGGGCTCTTGAGTTTCGAACCTCAATATAATGCAAAAATATAATCTCAATATAATCTGGTGTGAACATAAGACGACTTTCCTTATCTATAGAAAAGAAGAAAGTATTGTAATGGGCTGAAATTTTCGATATTGAGTTTTCAATGCCAAAACACGTTTTGAAGTCCCCAGAACGGATATACAGTTATATATTACACTTCTTGATATATTACACTTCATCCCAATTTGTATTTTTCAATTTCTTATATGAAATTGATATGAATGGCCACCAAATTTCAAATTCTAGCTCTTTCCATTCTGATTTTAAGCGGAACCGCCAAAAAGCGGCCTTCAACCGCTAATTTGCGGCCAGCAATTTATTACACTTCAAACTAAGTTGTATTTTTCAATTTCTTGTATGAAATTGATATGAATGGGCATCAAGTTTAAAGTTCTTATTACCGTTCTCATTTTAAACAGGATATGCAAAAACCGTTAAAAAGGGGCATAAAAGCGCCAACGGTATATTCGATTTCCATCAAAAGCTGACATACATACCAAATTTCAAGTCTCTAGCACTTGCCGTTCTTGAGATATATTGTTCACAGACAGAAGGACGGACAGAAAAACAACAGACACATACACAGCCGGACCAATGGCTGAAACTGGAGATTTTGGCTCCGGGGACCCCAAGGCCGGCCATACACGTAACGATAAGTCTACGCAGACTTGTCTGTGCAGACTTATCTGCCATACACGACAGACAAGTCTGTCGTGTATGGCAGGATCTGCACAGATTATGTCTCCGATTTTCGAAATCGAAATCTATTGATCCCGCCATACACCGACTTATGGGTGCGTGTATGGCCGGCCTTAAACGTGTTTTGGCATTGAAAACTCGACATCCAATTCAGCCCATTACAATACTTTCCTTCTTATAGGATAAGGAAAGTAAAAAGTACATTAGTGTACTTATCTCCAACATTTTCAGTAAGTTGAAAAAACTGATATCTTCACACTGTGCAATTGTGCACAGTGTTCTCAATATTGTGATGATAACGAATTTATTTGAAAATGGTGACGATCAGTTAAATGGGACACTGAGTGACAATTATAGATATGAGAATGAAAAAGAAGAAATAGAGCTGCTATACGATAGATAAAAAAATAAAAATATATGCTTGAATGAGTAAATGACCTTTGTCACACATCATGAACAAAAACATAACAACAAGCATTTGTAAACAAATTAATTAGAAACATGAGCCTTTGAGTTATGTAACATTGCTTACATTGCCATCAATTTCAATCCGATTTTCACCAATTTTGTTCCCACAAGCACAAACTGCATACCTATGCAGTTTGTGCGTGTGGGAACAACTGCAGTTCTATAAATACTCCCACTTATTATCTTCTGGTATATGATTATTAGCATAACCCTAGATAGGCACTACCAACACCATCATCAGGTTAAATCCANTTACATTGCCATCAATTTCAATCCGATTTTCACCAATTTTGTTCCCACAAGCACAAACTGCATAGGTATGCAGTTTGTGCTTGTGGGAACAACTGCAGTTCTATGAATACTCCCACTTATTATCTTCTGGTATATGATTATTAGCATAACCCTAGATAGGCACTACCAACACCATCATCAGGTTAAATCCAAATACACACATCTCTATTGACTATAGGTCAGCAATGTCCAAACTGTGTCCCACAAACTGCATACCAATTCTACAGGTTACGCCCACTGACTAAGAGCCTACTTTGGATCTCTGGTTTATGAAGATAGTTTATCTTCTGGAATGATTATTAGAAGTGTAGTACTGATGCTGGCTGATCAGGGAGCTGAGTTGAAATGAAAAGTCCATTTGATTTGTTTATAAAATATTTTGAAAAGTTCGGCTATGTTCAGATGATCTCGCGGTACCGCGCGGGAGGAGCATTTGCATGACAACGTATGTACGCGCATCGAAATATCTACTTGGCTACTTTATTTCGCCTCAAACCGCGCGATCAACTGAACAAGTCAATACTAGTTAGTACGACGCGGTCATGTGGACAAAATGCACTATCTAGATAGGTCTCGTGCCGCGCTGAACATAGCCTTAGAATTAAGGTAAAAAAAAATAAGTAAAAGCGTGAAGTTACAATTTACATTCAAAAACAATATCCTAGGAATCTTTTTTTTTTTTTTTAATTTGGCTTAACGTTTCTTTAACTAAAACTGTCAACTGTAGACCTGACTCACTCGGGCCTCGATTAGACCAATATGACCCAAAAACGAATTACCTATGTCTTTGAATATAAGGAAATAAATTTGATAATAATTACATGAGGCGTTCGAGATTTTGCGTGGTACAAATTTCGAATTTCTTCTCCAAAATCAGACAGTCACGGTACGATATCTTAAATTTTGTGGCGACAACATATCAACTTAAAGAGAGAAAGTTTTAGGTGGCTGTTTAGTCCTTATTTTAGGACAGTTTCTGCAATGTTATATGGTCAGCCATTCCTGAGTTACGAGTTCGAAACCGGGAACGGGTAAAATAAAATTAGAAAATACTAAAAAGCAAGAATGTACGTGCCTCTAAGGCGCCAGGTGAAACGTTTAAATCTTGATTTTTAAAGGTTGCGATATACAGGGTGGACACAAACCAATACCCCCCCCCCCCATTTTCATTGTCCTTGAAAAACAAAAATAGCAATATAAGAATCGTAGCGATGCAGGGGCGAAACAGCTAGTAGGTATAATAAGTTTGAACCAATCTCTCAATGTCCATATCTAATTTGAAAAACACAAAATTACAAACTACCTTACCACCTTGACCTCACCCACAGCTTGGCTTGGGCCGGTAAAAGCCAGCGACACGAAGGCTTGAACCTAAGTAGGCACACAGTTAGAAAAAAAAATAACTCGCTGTCCGTTGTTTAACTTAAGTGATCTTCCGAAAACTAGTGTAATGGATGTGTATTGACGCCTTAGCGGCTCAATTATTTCAGTATAATTTTCATGATTTTTTATGTTCTGCAAATCTGTGCTTTTTGTTGTTTTTGTGATATTGTGGAACCTAATTTAGGTATACGACAAAAAAAAAAAAAAAAAAAAAAAAAAAAAAAAAATGAAATTTTGTCCTGTTAAAACTCTTTCAATAGGTTTTTGATTGAATCTCAGGAAATTTTAGAATTTGAAGAGCAGCTCCCATGGCTAAGTGATCAATGCACTAGTCCAGCACTCGTGAGACCCAGGTTCAAATACTGGCAGAGAATATAATTTGTCACCGTGGTTTGGATGTACTCGGGGCCTAATACTCAGCCTCGTGAGGACAATGAGTAGCTATGGGGATAAATGCGCAAAAGACCTGGTGCTAGCTTTTTAGACAAAATTTGAAAAAAAAAAAAAAATCAAAGTCATTAGACAGTGATTGATGATCCCACAATCCCACAGTAAGCACCAAACTTGCGACATAATAACACCAAGAAACAGCATTTATATTATATATTATCTTTATATATATTGTTGTAGACTTAGGATTCGAAGATTAAGTTATCGTGAATTTAAAACGCGTTAACTAACTTTAAAAATAATTAAAATAAAAACTTAACGTAAAAAACGTAACAAAAAAGTTCTAATATTCTTCGCAATCACCGTATTTAAACCGTATTTAGAACGCCCGAAAAATACACACGAATTAATCGCTCACTTATCACTTCGAAAACACAACGATATCACTTCCAAAGTTAAACTTTCTCCGTTTATCGCTCAAATAATACTGACATCGTTTATCACTCAAATAATACTGACTCGTTTTCTACGTGTGTCTTCTATTTATACCTACTTAACAAAATACCTGGATCCTTCTCCAATGATCCAGTACTCGACCCTTCTCGAAGTAAACAAACATTGCGTTCTATAATAATAATTAAAACGTAAAACAATGTAAAAAAAGCAAAGCTTAGAAATGGGAAGCAAATAATATGTCATTCATTTTCCCCCCCATCACCCCGACCACCCTCCCAAACAAACTGAACAATATAGTAACACTCATTCATTCCCCCCTTCACCCCGACCCCTCTCCTACAAGACTCTATTCATTGTAGACAGAAGGAGAAACAAAAATAGAAAGGAGAGTATACAGGATGTACATTACATATACAGGTTGACTACTTCACTATAAAAGGCGTAGAGCCGAATATACAGGGTGTCCCAAAAGTCCGAGACCACCTGAATATCTTTTGAACTGCTTTATTTGTAGTTTTGACATTTTGCATGGTATTAAAGTCCAAATTAAACCACCTGATGGTGTGACCCATTTTTCAGGGGCGGGTCCCATGTGGCCCCCAGGGGGTCCAACTTTTGTTTTTTAAATACGAATCCCCATTTTGTGATACATTTTCAGAAAGACAATAGAATTAGAAGTACTTTGCAAAAAAATTTACACGCCTTGTGTGTTTGCTTTCAAAATGGCGGCCATTTGAAATTTCTAAGATATGACCTCCAAGAGTTTCTAAAACTATGCGAATTTTTTGCAATGGGATATTGAATGATTGCATAGGACACCAATGTTGAGGAACCTGCTTTTTAGACATAATTCGCCTAGTTTTAGACACTCTTGGAAAAATTTACACGTCTAGCGTGTTTGGTTTCCAAATTGCGGCCATTTGAAATTTCCAAGATATGACTTCCAAGATTGTCTAAAACTAGGCAAATTTAAGCGAAGTGTCTAAAACTAGGCGAATTATGTCTAAAAAGCAGGTTCCTCAACATTAGTGTCCTATGCAATAATTCAATATCCCATTGCAAAACATGAAGCCGTTCAAAAGATATTCAGGTGGTCTCAGACTTTTGGGACACCCTGTATTATTGCTACAGACTTGAAATTTGGCAGGGACCTTCGTTGCACCATATAAGTGTGCACTATAGAAAGGATTTTGCAAAATTTTAATTTTAAGGGGCAGAAATGGCAAAAAGTAACAATCCTCATAAGAAATACATTCGAGCGAGAGAGAGATAGCAATCAGTACGGGAACTGCCATGCCTCTAAGGCGCCAAGCTATAGGCCGTAGCGAAGCACGGGCGAAACAGCTAGTATTTTATTTGAACATCGGAGCATGAAAATTTCAGCAGCAAAAATTGCGCTTAGAAGGATCCCAAACTAAAAATTTACTATTCCGGTCGCGAAGCAAAATGTCGACTCTGATGTGACCCGCGCACATTCTGAAGTTGGTAAACCTTTGTTCCAGTCTGAGGTATTCAAAACACATAAAATCATTGGCTGATTTCTTACAGAACATGGTATAAAATATTTATTATAGTTTTTTTTTATGATTTCTTTGTTGATTTATGAGATAGGATAGTTTTATGGGAAGTGAGATTAATCAGAGTCCCACATGACCCACACTTTGATGCAAGGAGGTCACGAGTTTGAGTTATGATGCTTCAAACAAAGGATCTCTGACGGGCATCGCGTATACTCAGAGACATCAATATTATAATTCTCAGTTAGGTGACACGATCAGTTATTATCGATCTATCGTACGGCTTTTTAATATCGACGACTAGTCGGATCGCATTTAAAACGAATCAGTTGTTTTAAAAGAGTTGTACTCTTTGGAATGATTTTTTTTTTCCTTGTATGCATTGATACTTCTGATGAAAATTTCACAATACTTATCAGGGAATCAATATACATATAATTAATATTAACATTTATTATTTTTAATAATGAATCTTTGGAAGCCTCACAAAAAGAATGCCTCCCTCAAAATTTCATATTTTACGTTTTAAGGTACCTAATACGTATGTAGAACCCAAAAATCGAATAAAAAAATCCGTTTGTCCGCCGCGCCGTCCCTCTTGATGTGCAGTGCACCTTTACTACTTAGCGCTGACTGATTTTGATGAAATTGTTTATGTAGGTACCACTTGGTGTCTTATTGTGCTCCTAACCGTCCGTCACACTAAAAATTTTAGTATGGAATCCTCTATATATGTGACAGATGGAATCGGGGCAAAATTAGACCTCGAATGGGAACTATACATACCAAATTTCATCATTATCCACGCTAAGTGACAAAAGTTAACATCACGGCGGACGAAAGGAATTTTCGATCCCGCATACCTTGAAATTGTCAGCGGGTAAGGAGTGCCCTGAGGTGTTGCGAAGAGGTTCCGGTGCATATCTTTTTTATAACAGAGAAATAAATAAATAAAAGGAAAATTTATGTGTGACGGACGGTTAGGGCACAATATATTAAAATTGATATGATTTCCAATTTGAGAAGTATATTATTCTATAAAAATCAATGTATCAATCACTCTATGTATCAATCAATCAATCACTAATTGTTTAGTCAAAATAGTAAGAGATATCGAAAAATTGATGAGAATGCCCCCCCCCCCCAAATCATAGGCCTAAACCTCAGGAAAACTATCAGCATTCAAAAATGTCAAACCGTTTTCGAATTAAGCCGATTTTTGACCGAATTCTGCCAGTCATGATCCGATATCTTAAATTTTGTCGCGACAACATATCAACTCAAAGCGAGAAAGTTTTAGGTGGCTTTTAAAACTTAATTTGGAACATGGTTTGCAAAAAGTCCAACCTTTTACGAGTTATGGCCGTTTTTCCAATTTTTGTAAGGGAAATCATAGAAAGAATAGGAAATCATAGATATCATATTAGCTTCCGAATTTGAAAGAAAAATCATAGATTACTATTAGTACGGGAATGCCTCTAAGGCGCCAAGCTATAGGCCGTAGCGAAGCACGGGCGAAACAGGTAGTTCTTAAAACAAGGAAGGTTCCTTTTGGAGCCACGTGCACCCTTTACAGACAGTTGCTAATAATAGAATGTTGTGTCATTGTTATTATTCAAATGCCACGCGAGATATCTGCTGACAAATTCAAGGTATTAATTTATTTTGAACTTTCGATAATAAGATTGATAAGCGTGTGGCATTTCTCAGAACCCGCAGCACATGAAGGGGAATTGTTTTTCAAAATATCGGAAACTTTTTTACCAATTAAAAAAAATGTTGCATTTTTATAGCCTTTTATAAAAATAATTATATTACAGAGTGGACTTTAGATTTTTTTGTTTATTCAACGGCAGTAGTTTTCAATGTATGCGAGTAGATGATTAGCATTATGGGGGATACGAATTGAAAATTGTATTCAATTTAAAAATGTGAAAGACTCTTTTGTTAGCGTCTATGGCACGTTGAGTACACCGGTTCCCGTTAGATCCCTGTAGTTAAGCAACGTCTTGTGGGTTTGTTCAATGTGAGTGTCCACGTGGGTTCGCGCCCCCGAGATTCTGGCTATTTTCCCGCCCAACCCAGGCTAAATGTGGGTAGCTGGTTTGCAAGTTTCCAGCGAATGGAGTGTAAAACCCCCGTCTCGAATGTCCAATAAGATGTTAAGGAGACGTTAAGTCAAAATAAAATAAAAAGACTTCCATGTTCGTTATTGAACGTTGGATATCATATCGGCAATGATTTTTCTATCCGCAGCTGCATCAACAAAGGTTCATTATTTGTGTCCAACCATTGTCTCATATTCTGAAGCCAAGATGTGCCCATCCTTCCTCTTCTTCTTTTACCAGTTAACTTACCCGAGGGCCGTGCGAGCCGTACGCCCGCACAGGGCGCCAGGGATTTGGGGTGAATTCTCCCCCCCCCTAAAAAAAAATATTTTAACCTAATAATAATGCAATTATGATGAATTAGAAATATTTTAGTTAGCCTTAGTAAGTTATAATTGTATTATAGACAAAAACACGTAATTATCTGTGTGGTATATACTGCACCCCCCCACCCACCCCCGCGTCGTAACTGTAGGGCGAAGTTAACAATAACACATCGCCTTTCCACTGTACGACTGGGCGCAGTTATATAGGTACTACCTTATTTTTACAACCACGATTTACCCATCAAGTAAAACTTTTGAAAATTAGATCCCCTTCGGAGAGGGGGGGGGGGCGCCACAATATTAATTCGCACGGGTGAAAAATTATTAACCGGCCCTGATTATATGTCTCTGGATTTCGCATTATAAAATGGCCCAAGTATTGTAGTTTTCAGTTTTTAATTGTATTAACTATTTCCTTTTCTTTTTTCATTTTCTTTACAACACGCGTTAAGTAACTGTATGTTATATAATACGAGTATGTGAAAAGATTGAACATACGACCTTTTAGAACATGGTCTGTCATGTGAAAGATTTTCCGAGTCGTCCAGCAGTAATCAAATATATTCACTTATTAGAAAGAAATCATCAATTTCTTTCTAATAACGAGAGAGAACGAACCAGATGGGGAAATAGCTGATTGAATCCGTTAGTGAAAATATTGTAAGAATATCAAATAAATATCCGAGTTACATTTATGTGTTACATTTATATGAACTCTAAGCACAATCAATCAAAACTTCAAAATATGAATTCTACAAAACCAAATTCAAAGAAAGTTGAAAGTAATCAGAGAGTAATCTGAACTTTAAAAACAAAACGACGAACTTACAACAGTTCAAAATAACTTGATTAGTAAGTGCTGGAGGCGACGCTAACTTATTTCAAAGGCGACTTTTTAACAAGGCTCAGCATGTTATCTTTAACATTCAAGAAGAGGGGTTTTACCCTCGCTCAGGGCCGTACCGTTTCAGGGGGGCGGGTTCCGAAGCATTGACAGCCAAGCCATGACTATGACACCTGAAAATGATGATAATGGAAATTGATGTTGTTGTTGTTGTTGCTGCTGCTGCTGCTGTTGTTGTTGTTTTTTTAAAAAAAAATGTTATAGGTACCTGTAAAGTTAAGTATTTTCATTAAAAACAAAATGATTGATGTTTCGGGGGAGTCTGGACCCCATGGACTCCCACGGGGTACGGCCTTGCCTCGCTTGAAACTTACATAAAATAGGCAGGGAAATATCTCGAGAACTCGAAAATATGTAGTTACCCACCTATTAAAATCACGCTGGACATCAGCATATAACTTCAGCTTCAGTGAGCTTACGAGAACTGGTGATTTGACGTGTCCTTCATGCTGGAACATCGATTCACCAGTTCTTGCCATTTGGCAATCACTTTAACATTTAACAAAGGGAGAACTAAACATAGTTCCGAAAGGCAAAAGTCAAGGCCGAATCTTATGGCACGTTTTCTTTTTTATTATTGTTATAAAACTGGTTGCACGTCCATATTGAGACTAATTGCAATGATCACAGTGACCTTGTTTTAGATCTATTGTCACCATCAGTGTTTGATACTTTCGACCAATCGCTGAATCCCTTGATCTAGGGTTCACCCTGTCGGTATCAGACTGATAAGAAATAGTTTCACGAGCCATTAATTTTTATAATCGAAAATGATAAAAATATATTAATCTAATTGCTATTTGTAAAAGTGTGCGAATTTAACTTCCTCCCAATTGAGAAGCTTTGTATAAAAGGTTATATACCAAAGAAAAGGTCATCAGATAAAGAGGAAGTAATATCGATGCAGAGGTATCTGCGTGCTTACTCTAAAATATCATTTTTTGGTATCTCCGGAAGAATGAAGCTCGTTCGAATGCGCGATGCGCCAAACGTGAAAGGAAATGATTTTTCCCGAGGCCCATTCGTTGAAAACGTGCGGAGCCCCTGATGACTTTAGTCCATGTGTAACAAGATTTCTTAGAAACATGTAACACTGATGACCCAAAGTCATGTGTATGTTACCGTCAATTTATGAAGTCCGTTATTCCATATAATAGCTAGTCATTCTACAGAATGCCGACAAGGAGTAGTCAATGTGTGAAAAAAAGAATATTTCATACATTGACAAGGCGTTCTGTACAGAATAACTAAGACCGTTTAAGACAAAGTATATTCATTAAGGTTTTCAGGCGAAGCATGACCGTTTAAACGTTTCCTAACCTCTCTGGTTGGGGGAGGGGATATAGTACAAACGTCAATGTAGGTATACCCTACAAAACTATATCACTGTGTGCTAATATGTTAATTTGTACCTACTTATCCTTATGATTATAAGGAATATCGCCTAACCAGAGAGGTTAGGAAAACTTGTACGGCCATACCTCGCTTTAAAAATTGTCTGAATCAAGAAAATAACAGTTATTTAATGCTATCATAGTATAGTTACTATATGATGGAATTATTTTCTATTAGGTCAATCTAGTTTACAGATAAGCATTTTATAGAAGCATTGCTATGACTAATAAAAAGTTAGACATTATATAGAATGACTGTTAATGCCATCATAGTAGTTACTATGACAGCATTATTTTCTATTAGGTCAATCTAGTTTACAGATAAGCATTTTATAGAAGCATTGCTATGACTAATAAAAAGTTAGACATTATATAGAATGACTGTTAATGCCATCATAGTAGTTACTATGACAGCATTATTTTCTATTAGGTCAATCTAGTTTACAGATAAGCATTCTATATAGAAGAATTGCTATGACTAATAAAAAGTTAGACATTATATAGAATGACTGATCATTAATTGCCATTTCATTAAAATGGCAAAGGAAAATGTAAAATAAAGAAATTATGTGAAGAATGTCTAGTCATTCTATAGAATGTCTGACTTAAACACATTGACTGTACCATTAAATACCTTTAAGATCTCCCGGGAGCCCCCCACACACACAAAAGAGCACAAACGACGAACGGCACAAAATACCAAAAGTAGTTCAAGTTGTTTATGATCGACTTCTGATAATCTGACGGACGTCACTAAATCATCGTTCTCAGGTGGCTGGTTGGGTTATAGATCTCAAAACGTGTTTTGTCATTGAAAACTCGACATCGAAAATTTCAGCCCATAACAATACTTTCTTCTTTTTTAATAGATAAAGAAAGTCGCGTGATGTTCACACCAGATTTTTTTTTAAATGGATCCTCATCTTTTTGTTCCGCCCGTGGCCTCTTTTAATACAACATAGCAAAAGTAGGTCTAATAAGTAATAATAAACATTGTTTATCTGAATAATAGATGAGATTCATTACGAGGAACAATCAGAAGGCTCAGGGTTGATCATCAGATAGACCTGTCATGTTAACCTAAACCTTGACAATAACACATTAGGAACCATTCCTGATCTAATCTTGATCTGATATAGGAATCAATTGTTCCTAAACCTTGACAATAACACATGAGGAACCATTCCTGATCTAATCTTGATCTGATATAGGAATCAATTGTTCCTAAACCTTGACAATAACACATTAGGAACCATTCCTGATCTAATCTTGATCTGATATAGGAATCAATTGTTCCTAAACCTTGGCAATAACAAATTAGATGGCTCCTGATCTCATCTTGATCTGATATAGGAATCAACGTTGATCCGACTGGAAACCGCCAATGTCATCTAGATTCACTATATGATGCATTCTGGTATATACGTAATATTCCATAATACTGGGTTGTTAAAAAAGGATCGGAGCTTAACAATCCATCATACGTGCCCTTGATTTTCAAGGAGGAGCTTGCGAAGCAGCGTTATGCTGCCTCAAATGTTGATTAATAGAGTGTGCTATTGAATTGATTCCTTTGCACTGAATGGAAACATGAAATTCTATTAACAAATTAATGGTACCTAATACAATTCCAGAGTCATATTTTTTGGATAAAAAGAGAAAGCGTGGGTCGGAGAGGCCACAACTTCGCAATAGGCATGACTTGCATTTCATGAACAAACAATAAAACAGACATTTATCTATCCATTATCACATTATCAATCACAAAATAGAGAGCCTTAGTCTATAAATGTTCCTTCATAGGCTCAGAAACGGAATTCATACCCGATGACATTGTACAATGAAAGGTCCATAAAATGTTAAATTTTCCCTCCATGGGCTTAATCTCAAGAGCGTAATCTGCGTAATGCATATCTGAAGAATGTTGCATAGCCCTATAATGAGGAAAGGACCCTGTTAAGAACCCCGCTATTTTAAATAATGCTCCCACGAGTACAACAACGGATCCCTACGATTTCGTTCCTTTCCTCGATGGACTCTGAGAGGGCAATTTTATACAAGAAGTGTATGAATAAGGGAATTCTATGAGGGATCCTAAGATATGGGTCTCTTTTTCTATGGTCTCTAACTGAGGTTCGAATTTTATACCTGACATGTACAACAACGAAACCCTATGGTGTTGTTCCATTCTTCAATGGGCTCGGAGGAAGGAATTTTATAGAGTGTACAATAAGGGAACACTATTATTAGGGATCCTAAGATGTGGGTCTGTTCTTCTATGGAGCCCAGCACCTCCAATGCGGAATTTAAGAATGAAGTCTACCTGTTTAAAGAACGATTTAACTATTGTTTGGTGTAGTTTAATCCACCGTGAATGTCTTTAATTCTTGTTGGATCAACCGATTGTGAATTTAGTACAGTTTTGATTTTTGATGGGTAAAAAAACTGATTTGCAGACTTTGCTATATCTTTAAATTTTTTCTGCAATTAGCGGTTTGAAAAGTAGTGTCTATGCAATGGCGTGCCAAGTAAACATAAATTAACCTGAAATCCGTCGAAGATCCACAAATTGATAGAAGTCTGTTTTGAAGGCGATTGATAGAAGTCTGTTTTGCAGAGTGTTGCGTTTCTTTCAGATTCTGCACAGAACAAGGACTCTATAATTCAAATATGGGCCTGAAAGATTTCTCTAATCTTGAACGCCACAACATAAAAGATACTTTCTAGAAGATCTACCTACTGAGACATTATGAAATATTGTTGTTCGGAGTGCGTGGGTTGGAGAGGCCACAACTTCGCCACATGCATGACTTGCATTTTAGAGAAATTGACAGTCATCTATCTATCCATTATCAATTGACGCAGAGAGAGACATGATCAATCACAAAATAGAGAATATGCTAATAACTGTGGCCACTTTAATAGCAACACAGATGAAGGCCATGTGATGAAGATAGGAGTGCCACTTTCAACACCAAATAGTTAGGTTAGGTCGTAGTTCCCGGAAATGGAAAATATTCCTACAGCCCCACGTCATAACACCAAATTGTTCAATATAATCTGGTTGGTCGTTAATATGGTGAAACAGATAATTATATGTATTATGCAAATCGAATTAAATTTTTGATACTTACGACCATTTTAGGAGTAATTTTTTAGGGGGGTAAAGCTTTTTTTATTGTTTGGTTGGTAAACAACACATTTTATTTAAATAGAAGGGGTCAGAAACACCCTCTATTGGCCCCGAATCGGCAATTGGTATCAGTAAAACAGAAGCCTGCAGCTCGGTGAGACAATGGATGAGGGAGAGTCATTAATCTCATTGGGCTAAAAATTTAGGACAATGACATAGCAAACAAATGTTAGCGAAACCATCAAAACCTTTAACTGCTGATCTACTTTGCTAAAATCAAGAACAAATGAGACTGGTCACTGTATTAATATAACGGGACATTGAGAAAACACCTGCACAATATGAGAATCGTTAGGGAAAACCCATTGTGCACACTATGCCTGAAGAAAGAGCCTCTCATGTAAAATCTTTTGATTGCAGTGCTCTACTTACTTGGAGATTGAGTATCATGCGGCCACTAAAACCCGAAGAGGAACTCTCTGAGCAATTAAACATTATCTGGAGAAATCCAAACCTGAGATGTAAGGACTCCAAACCTTAGGGGTCGAAGCTCAATGAAACGAAATTATAAAAATAGAAGTCATTTTTTCATAATATTGGTCTAGGGTGCTCATGGCAATGCATCCAAAAAAACTTTCCAAGCTGACATAGCTATCTTGTGAGATGACCTCACCAAAATCGTGATATAAGAACCGAAAGATAATATACATTTTATTTTACAGTCGGTCTATGAACGCTTCATCAAAATCAGACCAGGCGTTCAAGAGATATCGTGGAACAAAAGACATATAGACAAACTAGAGAAAAAATGTCGTTTTAAAACGAAAAATCTACCCAGGTCACTTGAAAACTTAAAAATATGCAGATTGCATCCAAGTTATCGTTATCATGGATTTTGGAAAGTCAAAGAATTCTGGACAAGAAAATATGAAGGACAAATGTAAATTGCTTAGTCAAAGCGGTCAACTAATAGAATGGCACTAACGTGTGACAGCTGGGCGGACGTACTCATTCTAAATATCAAATTTTGATTTGGGTATTTTTTTGTTTTGTTTTTCCGTGGTCCAGTGCAAAGTTTCATTAAGGAAATATACATAATTATTAATTATGTATAATTATTCAATAGGGAAATCAAATTTGATTTTTTTTTCCTGGAAACTCTATCAAATTTTTAAAAATATATTTATATTAATCTATTTTTGATGTATAAGAACTACCGCCAGGGCCCTAATGAGGATTTTTTCGGGGGGGGGGGGTAAATTATAAAGTCGATATTTTTGACCTAGTGAGGTTTAGTTTTACTACGACAATATTCCGTTTGTTTGTCTTTTTGTACCACGATAACTCTCGAACGCCTTAATCAATTTTCATGAAATTTGAAATGGATATTCATTGTGCCCCCGGGAACCAAATAGTGCCAATTTGAAGTGATTGATATCTAAAGTTCACAAAACTACTAATGCAATTTCGTCTATAAAGGTGACATTGGTTAGAAAGCTCTACTGTGTAACAATATTAAACACAAGGACATTTATAGAACCTAATTTGGTGCTTCATCTCTGAAACGAATTTTGTGAGGGTTTTAGACATTCTATGGATTTTGCAACCTCAGAACTCAGTTGGTTGAGGCGGTGGATCACAATAGATCTAAATAAAGGACGCAGTGATAATTGCAGTCTCAACTGAGACGTGCAACCCGTTGAATAAATTAAAAAAATCTGCCAATGTGACACATGGGTTTATTGTTTTACTGGCTAAAAAATTACCAGTCCCCCCAAATAAAAAAAAAAAATATTTTACGATTCAAACTAGGCAGAATCCAAAAAAGAACTTCGAAACAGTCCGGCCCAAACTTTGTGTGTGCCTGTGTCCACCTGACTGATCACGTGGGGGATCTTAGTTTCTATGGACACTCAAAAATAACAACACCAAAAAGTGTAGTATATCCTTGAAAATGTCAACGAAGTATTAGATGATCCTTGGGTCGGAGTGTAAAGTAAGACGGAATCCTTGTCATGAACTCTGAATGAAAACAAAGCTTCCTAGGCACTCCCCATACTTACGGCAGTGACTCTTCGATATATCTACATTCCAAAACAAAGCTTCCTAGATACTCCCCATGCCTACGGCAGTCACTCTTCGATGCATCTAATACATCTCCAAAACAAAGCTTCATAGGCACTCCCCATAATTACGTCAGTGACTCTTCGATACATCTACATTTCCAAAACAAAGCATCCTAGGTACTTCCCATGCCTACGGCAGTCACTCTTCGCTACATCTACATCTCCAAAACAAAGCTTCCTAGGTACTTCCCACGCCTACGGCAGTCACTCTTCGATACATCTAATACATTTCCAAAACAAAGTATCCTAGGCACTCCCCATGCCTACGGCAGTGACTCTTTGATACATCAACATTTCCAAAACAAAGCTTCATAGGCACTCCCCATACTTACGGCAGTGACTCTTCGATACATCAACATCTCCAATAATAATCTCAATGGTTATCAAAAAAGTATCCAGTTTGTGATTTACAAATCCGCTGGAACAATTTTAAAATCCATACTTGGGAATGAAAAATATTGCAGCACAGCTTCCCAAAAGACCTGAATATCATAAAAAAGTAATCCTGCAAACAAATTTGGTCAATCATGGACAAACTAATTCTGGTCAAAAACTCAATCAATACCATTAAACAAGCTATAGGATACGGTTTCCTTCTGGCAGCAATCCCGAAAAGTGCTTACATGAGTCAAATGCTTCGATGAGTAAAACAATCGTTATAGCATACACATGGAACCAAATGGAAAACGCTTCGACATCATAAATTTGGAGGATTAGACTACCACAATCCATAACCCCTTTTTTCATCACCAGTCCAGGTACTTTCTTCACAGAATGTAGCTCCTTGAGCTTCCCCCTGGGTAAGGCCATGACACGTTCAATATACAATACCGACATATTTCCTTATTGAAATAGGTTACAAAAATATTATTTAAAAATCAAAACAAATTTCCAAATTTAAAAATGTAAACAGCATCATGCTGTGGCTGCATGAAACAAACAGGGCTAACAAAAGCCCATTGCAAGTGAATCCAGTCTCATTCCTCAGCAATTCATTTCAGTCCTTAGTCAGTTAAGAGAGCTAAATCATTCAACAGTACCAAGGTAACCAAGTTATAAGGAATTTCTATGAAAGTTAAGATAGCAGTCCTAACAATCCATAGAAAGTTAAGTCAATCCACAATCTCCGGACGAAATAAAATAAAAATACAAATGATATTAATACCTATTAATAAATACAAAATTTAGTCTTTAAATTTTGTAGATGCATTTTTAAAATTTAAAATTTGGTAGATAATCCAGATATTATTCCACTAATACTGTCTCAATACAAATCAACAAACTCCATTTCAATCTGAATTCATATTTTTATTCATGCTATTCAAGAAAATTGGTACAAAACATTCAGATACTTTTTTCCCATAATTTGACTTGACTCGGGGTATTATCGTCTCAATGCAAGATAACAGTTGCGATTTCAAAACTAACTATCTAGTTACCAAATTCATGCATATTTTTATTCACGCTATTTCAGGAAGTTGGTACAAAAATTCAGATGTTTTTTCCCCATAATTTGACTTGACTCGGGGAACGGCAAATGATAATTCTCAGAAAGCTAATCATATTATTTTTTTGCTGTACATGTGTATTGGCAACACCTTTCCGAGTCCAACAAAAACGTGTCTATGTTCCTCCCTCTCCCTCCTTCTCTCTCACTCACTCTCTCTTCCTAATGGCTGATGGGTGTCAGAATTGCAATCTTATTCTAATAATGATAAAGGCGAAACAAATCGATGTCAAGTTTGTCGCTCAATTCTATTTAATAATATTAGCAACAGATCTCTGAACACGCTCACACTGGACTGACAAAGCAGCACCATAAAAGCAAAGTGGATTAGTACCTAGGTATATTTCCCGCAGCACAAATCTTATAACTGATAAATTTGGGTTTGTCAGGGTATGGTCCCATATCGAATTTGCCCTAAAAACTGTTATCGTTTTACTAAAAAAAATTGTTTAAGGAAAGATATTAAATATATTTTTTTTTTAATTTGGCTTAACATCTATTGGTCATTCAAGACGGGGGTTTCACCCTCCATTCGCTGGAAACTTGCAACCCAGCTACCCATATTGACCTCACCCAGCCTGGGCTGACCCGGACGGGAACTGGTGTATTCAACGTGGTATGATCGTTGGCTATATTAAATATTTAAATTTTCATCAGATTGACTTTTTCAAATTTAGATAGAAAGAAAGTATTATCATTTCTATCTAAATTTGAAAAAGTCGATCCGACGAAAATTTAAAATATTTATAATCTTTCCTTAAAATGTCACCAAAGACATTCATTTATTATAAGTATTATCGTTTTAATATAAAGGATTGTTTAAATAGATTTTTTTTGTAGATTATTTTACACAAAGATCTTGTTTCACCTTCCCGTTTTCCTATTTGCCCCGTATTCTCCTATTATTGCCAGGGTTAATCCTGATTTTGAACGTGACGATTTTTATTTATTATTTCCGTGATTAAAATTAAAAATTAGCAATGACAGGAAAAGCTTAACATAATAAAAAATATTAGTGCTGATCTTTCGAATGACGAACACCGNTTTTTTTTTTTTTTTTTTTTTTTTTTTACTATATCGAATGATACATCATTCGAAAGCTTCAAACTTCAAAATCTGTATCGCTTGCCATAACGTATTAGGGAATCAATTCCAAATTTTCAAATTTAAGCAGCCGCCATTTTGATGTGGTAAATGATATGGATGTCTTGTTTTCCAAAAAAATTCAACAAAAATTTTTTGAAGGCGGGTATTTCCCTTTAAGATTTTGAAGTTGAAGGTGCGTGCTCCTGCATTTTAGCATAAAATATCATGAAAAAAAGAGACCTTCAGTTAAGTTCGTAACCAATATTTTAAGTGTCCACCGCATTGAGCCATCAGTGGAGGGGGGGGGGGAGAGACATTATGAGTGCATTGTATTTCAAATAAGAGGCGTTATCAAGATTCCAATAATAACTGCAGCTGGTCAACTTTTCGTCCATTGGGAAGACACACATTTAAACAACTGCTGTCAAGGGTCTGCTAACAGTTACATTAATCTTCATTTGTCCAGCACGCCTGTGACTGACCACTAGTAATTGACCCGAAGCAAACAATTAAATTGGTTGCGGGTTACCAGTTTCTATTTATAGATCGATCTATTGGCTACTCATTAGGAGCACTCGGTACGTGTGCTACTGGGCTGTATTTTTTATAGCACCAAAGTAACTGTTTCATTTATTTAGAGCATCAAGAATCTTTAATATTACCGATTTATTAACCCGACGCGGCGTACGGTTGTGTCAATACCTAATGTTACAAATCTGGAAACCTTTCTAGGTTTTTAACACTTCAGCATACGCGTCCTTCATTTTTAAGAAAACGCACGAGGGGCAGCATTGGGCTGTCCCAAATGTTGACCAATAAACTGTGTTCAATTTTCGGTATATTGATGTAGAATTGTAGAAACTTGTACACTGAAGGATATTTTGTTTTCAATCAATTTATTCAACCAACACGTGAAAATCTATTGCCAAATGATTTTAATACAATTCTTGAACCATCTTTTTTTGATAAAATTTTCATTGACGCCATGAAAAATAAAACAAACACATAAGGATAGATACATCTAAATGCTGCCTCCCAGTAACGCATTCCTGTAATATTGACTTTATTCTAAATCAAGAAAACATTATTAACAAAAAATCAAATATGGTAGGAAGATTTGACCTCGCGTTTCTTTTCAGTAGCCCTCAGGAGGCTGAGTGAACCCCGCATTATCCAACGCTTTATGACAGTTGATTTAGTTAGTCGATGTTCTTTGTTTCTCAGTTGTCTATTCATATCAATTTTAAGCACGGAATTTAAAAATACACTTTCGGATGAAGTATAATCATTTGTTTTGCCTGCTTATTAGCGGTTTTAGGTCGCCTTTTGGCGCTCTGCTTTAAACAAGAGCTACAGCCTGAAAATTGGTGGCTATATGTAACAATTTAAAGCATGAAATGATCGGAGATTCTTTCGGTTGAATTCAAATCTATTGGTGGTGTTTTTTTTTTCTTTTTGCGTTGTATTGATGTTCAGATGTTATAACAATGTTACTCGTATTCTGTACCATGGCGTTGTATTGATGTTCAGATGTTATAACAATGTTACTATGTATTATGTACCATGGCGTTGTATTGATGTTCAGATATTATAACAATTTTAATAAGTATTATTTACTATAATGGCGTTCTTTGAATAGAATGGTTTGCATGATAATATTTTATATTATCTTGGGTGTTAGAAACATGCGCGGATATAGGGGAGGACACGGGGGGCAAATGCCCCCACAGTTTTTTTAAGCGGGCGATGTTTCTAAAATTTCATTATACCTAATCACGTAAAAAATTAAAAAAAAAATCAAATGAATGGTGATTCGCCGTGTCTTTTATCCCATTGACAGGGGGGGGCGCGGGCNTTCCTGACACTAAATAGAAATACGTAGGTAAAAAAAAAAAATTCAAAAATTCTGTCATCCGTTATGGCTTATGGCACTTTTTTTCGAAATCACTCTTATAAAATCGCTTATCACCTTTATGAAAGGTATTTGTGGTAAGCTCTACAGCTTTTAACAAATTAGGTATCGTACCCTGATAAACATTGCATTAAAAAGTACTGCCAGGACTCGAACACCCCAGTCCCTTGGTTACTAGTCCCTACCCATCCTCCCCCCAAATTTTCTATTAAGTATATTGTACGATTGTGCACCCCCAAAATGAGGGAGCTATATTCGCGCATGGTTAGAAACTTTATAGATCTTTCAGGAGGAACATCGAGAATCCTTTGTTTTTTATTAAATTTCTATTACTTATGGAAATTCCTGATTAAATTGATTTTGAAACATCTTATTCCATGTCGACCGTTATCGACAGTGGTGGGAGCATATTAATTAATATTAATTTATAACTGCCGGCCTGCCTCATTAATAGCAACATTAGAATATTAGAGCAATTTACAACAATTAGCACAATACTTACTCGGATTTATATTAATTACTTAGAAGACTGACCGTCATAATTACTAATACACAGTGTATACAGAACATATACAGTGTAATTTAAAGGAAAACCTTAGCCAACATAACGTAAAGTGAGGAAACTTCCGACCGGAGGGACGATGAAACACTAGTGCTAGTGTACACTAGAGCGACTTGGAAAAGGGGAGTATAGTATGCTATTGACATATCAGCTGATTGAGTGTGCACACCAACATATCGCGGAACGATATTAACGTCAGCGATTGGTATGCATTGGTATGTATAGTCTTGTTGTCACCTTTTCAGATACGGGACACTCTAGTTGACGTCCACATGTAACTGCTTGTGTTTACTCAATGGAATAATATTTAACCTTCAGTCGTCGCAACCCCTACAATGACTCCTCGTCCAATTGGTTAGGAATTGAGAAAAACTCATTTGTTAATTGTGACTAAAATTAATAAATAAATACAATCATAAAGAACTAGACCATAAATAATTCTGAGAGAAACTTAAAGCATTTTCAATTCTCAATTTGAGGAATCTTGAATTTTATTGAGATTGGTGTTCATTTGAACGGTGTATGGTCATATATTTCCAGGATTGAGCCGCTAAGAAGTTAGGGGTGACTTTATGAACTATCTATACAACGCTATGTTTAATTCGTCCCGATTTATCAAAGAATGGGTTGATCGTATAGCGATAAGTCGATGTGCCTGGTAAACAGAATGCCAACCCATGGAATTTCATCCTCATTAATTTGAGATATTTACCACTATTGGAAGACATGGAAGGAGCCGGAATTATCAACATCTAGTCCGGCGTACTCAGAGTAGCATATTATAATACCCGACCCTTCCATCACCATCTCTTAACGTAATGGACACGGAAAGTAAGTATCGTAAAATTTCTTTCCTTTTTAAGAAAATTAAGGACACCATCACAAAGCTCTCTCTCCAAATTGTAAAAGAGAGAACATGCTCCCAATTTCTAATGAACATGTCGTTCTCAATTGATCATTGATTAGAATACCAATCAAAGCAAGATCAAACATTTTGCGCCAATGCCTGGGAACCAATGGTCAGTTTGTTCAATCAAACCAGTTGTTCGAGATAAATTCGGTTAATAGAAATGCCACAGTCAGGAGTGCCTATCAGTTTGTTTGTGTTTAACGTGTTGCTGTGATTTATTTGGTTTTATCTGTCTGACGTCTTTCGTTGTAATTATTTGTTGTTGTTTTTTGTATTTCTTTAACTATTGGTCATTTGGGAATTTTTTCTGCTTCTGATTTTTATTTTGTGGAGCTGCAAATGATTCTTTATTGTAAGTACCAACCATCAACCATACAGTATAATCTGGTGTGAACTTCTCAACACGACTTTCCTTATCTATTTAAAAAAAGAAACTATTTTAATGGGCTGAAATTTTTGATGTAGAGTTTTCAATAATAAAACACGTTTGGGGTCCCCAGAACCCAAATCTCGGGTTTTACTCATTGGTTCGTGTATGTGAATTTGTAGAAAATACGTCAGGATGAGTGGAATTTTTAGTGTAATAACATTCATACCAAATACTAATCTGCCGTTCTTTTTTCGTGAAAGCGACAAAAAATGTTATTAAATGGCGAAAATTATAGATTTCAACCAAAAATGTCTTGACGGCCGCATTCCAATAATATTGATATAAATAGACTCCGAATTTCACTAGCACTTACCTCTCTAGAGATATTTTCACTCTTGAGATATCTTCTGTACAGCATTTACCACTCTTGAGATATCTTCTATAAAGCACTAACCACTCTTGAGATATCTTCTATACAACACTTACCACTCTTGAGATATCTTCTATACAGCATTTACCACTCTTGAGATATCTTCTATAAAGCACTTACCACTCTTGAGATATCTTCTATACAGCACTTACCACTCTTGAGATACCTTCTATACAGCACTTACCACTCTTGAGATACCTTCTATACAGAACCTGTTTACCCTAAGTTATCAGAGGACCGCATGGACGCCAATATGCTTAACTGCACAAAAAATAAAAAGCCAGTTTTTTTTTATTCTGCAAACCAAATATTTTAACCATTAAAATAAGAGATGGTGGTCCGCCACCTTAACGGAGCTGTTCAATAGAGGATAAAATAGGTATATTCTCTCCAAAAAGGAATCCTATTCAAAAAGTTTCAAAGAACCCACTCCCTTATTTGGCCCAAATAACATGTTGTGATTCCTTGATACCACCAGTAGTGGTTGAAAAAACTGCTTAAGCCAGATTTAATATATACAAAAAAAAAACATTTTATGATCGAATGGGGCGGGGAGGCAATAATATATACCTACATATATTACTTATTCTATATATAAACACCACCAAAGATTTTTTCACGCGTTTTGAAACTATTTTCAACAGCGATTTCTTTCCAAAAAGTCTGGGAAGCCCCGTTCTATTTTTTGGATTCTATGTATCCCGAAAATTTGAGGAGAAGGGTATTTTTTGTGGTGTATTCCAATCCTTAAGGCCGGAATAACTTATAATACCTATCTACTCTAACTTTAACAGAACCCTGAAATTTGAGCTTCAAGAAGAGGCCCGTCTCTCTTCGACCGTTAACATCATAATATCGTAGTTACAACTTACGCCATCATAATATCGCCCGTCTCTCTTCGACCGTTAACATCATAATATTGGAATTACAACTTACGCCATCATAATATCGTAGTTACATCTTACGCCTTCATTTTGTTTTAGTTTATGTAGATATTTTTTTTAATGTACTTCGGAAAGAAGAGTACCTAATTATTTTTATTTTAAAGCGTTTTATGATTATTGACTAATATATGCACTTACAAAATAATTATGCACCTAGGTACTAGTAACTAGTTCATACTGGGTGATCCAGAATAACGTTATCACAATCCTAGGGTACTAGTAACTAGTTCATACTGGGTGATCCAGAATAACGTTATCATAATCCTAGGCTAGGAAGAACAGCTCATTTCCAACAAAGAAACTTTAACGGCTACATAACGCTTTTGCTTCGTTTTCGAGAGAGGCCATTTTGTAAATTTCAATTTAAAATCGCTTTGTCTTTTTATTTGGTTTCAGATAGAAAAATTCACCTAATTTAAATTAGCGAAACAAAAACAATATTTTCAGAAATAGAATTGGGTATACAAAAAAAAAAAAAAATTGAAACATTGGGATTTTGAATTGAAATTTGGCTCGAGGCATGCATTAGATAAAGCAAATCCGCACTCCAAGCTGCTAAATGGCACAAAAATGAGTCATTTTTCACACTATTTTTAGAGGAAACTATGACCGGAATGCACCCAAAAAAGCGATATCGCGGTATAAACACAAATAATATAAGTTTTGTAGTGTTAAAACTAAACCTCATTTCATTCAGTCAATCATTCGAAAGCTTAGCTCTAACTTTGAGCGGCCGCCATTTTTCGAAAATATTTGAAAAAGTGGAAAATCAAAAGTATTTCATCGAATTCAAACAAATTTATTTTGGGATCTGCTGCCCCCCCCCCCCCGATGCCCATNCCCCCCCCCCTAGATGCCCATATGACAAAAAATAGACCTTGATCGCCGCCTCTACACAATCGACAATTTTTGAAAAAATGCAGAAATTCCTTCAGCTTTGCCACACTTGGCATTGCACATATGGCCCCTGCTCCCTGTGGAATATCAAAGGAAGCCCTATACGAGTACATACCTTTGACTCCGGCCTGGCCGGGGGCTTGAAAATCTATCAACAATCCTATTTTATATTAGTTAGAAAATGTGAATAGAGCTGGAGGCAAGATTTTAAGAATAGATTAACATTTTAAGTTCTCCCACGATACCTTCCCATGGTGACCCACGACCGAATGAGTTTGACCACCCTGTGGCTGTGGCATACGGGTCAATTAGACCAACTCGTGCGATGGTTATGGTCAAGTACACACCACAGATAGAATCCTATCTATTTGACCGATCCTATCTATTTGAGTTGTAACACCACGATTTCCCTTTTCCTTGTCTTTTCATACCACTAAAACTCTCAAACGCCTTGTATGGAATACAGAATGAAGCAAAAATAATGATTCTATTTGATTTCTCTAAAATTTTCTAAGGTGACAATTAATTTCATTCTAAGTATGAAATTTGTGATCTAAACACTTGTAGAATTTGCATAGACAAAATAGGCATATAATACTACATTTCTCAGGAACCGGGACTAGTTGTGAAAATGCTTTTGGCAAATAATCGTTCATTGGGATTTTTGAGAGAAAATCACATTCTCATTGAAGACAAGTTAAAAGATAATTCAACTTAAAAAGTTACAGCACATTTTGAGGAAAGGAGATGTTTTAATACAAAATGCAAATATCACATCAGCTTATTGTCTACAGATCTTCAATTACTGCTAGGTAACCTATTTTAATAAATGCTCGTTTAAACCTCGGATCTCGCCATGAGGATAATTCTTTGAAAAATCATAATAAATGATTTTTTTCCAAAATCATTGTTACTCGTTCCTGAGCAGTGCAGTGTTTCATAATTTGTCTATACAAATTCTACAAGAGTGTTCAGATTGGAAATTTAATGTAAAAATGAAATTAATTATCACCCGAAAAAATGAAGAAAAAAACAAATTGGTCATTACTTTTGGCCCAACCTGTATTTTAATAGAATTAGCTGATTTGGGACCAAAGGACCAAATGGAGGCCATTTATTGAGTGAGGTCTACAGTTCACAGAACTACTATTAGTTATCTTTTGATCAATCGGAATTCAAGAGTTCCCAAACAGTTAGGAGTTGCGAGCACCTAGACAGGACTGCTAAGATAGACTGACAATGAGGTGTGCATTGGTATTATCCGACTGACATATGTGCTTCGTGGTTTTTCCATTAATCATGTAAAACCCCTTACCAAATACTTAGTCAGTCAGTTCACTCTTTCATTACCACAAGTCCACAAGTACTTGGTAGATATATTTGTCAGTCAGTTCACTCTTTCATTAGCATAAGTCCACAAATATTTAGTAGATATATTTGTCAGTCAGTTCACTCTTTTATACCGGCAGTGGCAGTGTGTAAATTGGTACAGTTTTTTAGCATTCATTAAATTTATAAACATTTATTGAGTTTTCCCGTTCAATTCTATTTCTTGATACGAGCTGAAAGTGACAAAAAAAAAACCAAAATTTTTTGAGATATACAGGTTGTCAAAAAATTCATTCACGTTAAGCAACGTTGGCTTGGTTAGTACACGGATGAGAGCCTGGCCGGAGACTCCACGTAGTCCACGTATCTATGGCTTGGGTCATGAGCACAACTACGTAGCTGTTGGTAATTACAGCGAACCGTCACAAGAGGTTCTACCATAAATAAGAGGTGCCTTCTGGCTCTAAAAATTGCTCTCTATGAATTTTTGTTACGGCTCTTATGACATATCATCATAGGCATCGTAACACATTATACTGTGTTTATCAAAGTGTGCTGAAACGTATATCAATCTTCTGTATTTCAAGTACCCACTTGGGAATTATATGATCCCATATTTATAGCATATTATCTATTGACAATATTTTAGATTTGAACACTCATATAAATTTTATGAAATTTTATTACACATAAGCCACATGTAAACACAGATATTGTGTATGGAAAATATAACCGTGTGTTCAGGTACGTTCATATTTTTTTTTTAAAAAAAAAAAATACGTACATATTTACGAGCTGCTTGCCCGTGCTTCGCTACGGTTATGAAATTCAACAACAATTTGGAGATTGAAACATTAAATCTTCTCAAGTTGAGATTTTTGGTAGAACAGACCCCCAGGAAAAGCATGGCTCCTATCTAGAAAATTCAGTATTTTACTCAAGGATATTACTATTAAATTTCAGCTTTCTCGCTCATCCCGAAATGATAGTTCTAAATTATGGATTTTTGGTGGAACAGACGATAGACACCAGGAAAAGCATGACTCCTACTTAGAAAATTCCATATTTTATTCAAGGCTATGACATTTTGTACGGCAGAATACCTAGTATTTTGGTGGTGAAAACCGTCCATAAATCGGAAAGAAACCAGAAAATTTCAAATTTTATATTTTTTATGGCGTCCTTATATATTGTTTTTTTTGGGGGGGGGGAAGGGGGTCCATTCTCGGTCATTTTTCGTTATCTCCTTTAGATTGCACAGAAAAAAATACAAAAAGACCGGCTAAAAAGCGTCATTTTTGGCGGTAACTTGCTCCCGCTTAAGCTTTAGACTTTTTCCTTTCTTATTACGTACCTACATACTAAAAGGGACCTGTGTGCCAAGTTTCAAGTCTCTAGGTTTAGGCATTGTGGAGCTACGTTGATTATCAATCAGTCAGTCCGAATACCAACTGGGCTTTGCGTTTTATAAGTATAAACTGTATTTGTGACAACTTTAACTGTCTGAAGGTACTTGTCTCCTAGTTGTAAATTTGTGTTCTATTCCAAAGATTCATACTTCCCCTAGGGATTCCAAAAATAAAATCAAAATTTACGAAGACTTGAAAATTGAGGAGCGCGGCCGCCCGCAATGCCGAATACAGTGAGCGGTGTCGGAGTGTATTTACCTACTGTATATTTTATGGTCCAATATAATATTCTTCGCTCTTGAACCCAATACAACGTCTGACCATGGTATGTATCATTTCAAGTGTGATAGTAACAGTCACCTTCAATCAGACGCAGAAAACAAATTTGTACATTTTTATTAAACTTAGAATGGTCGCCATTTTATTACGTGCCGCTAAACTATTAGTTGTGTTAACTTTACACCCCACTCACATAGAATGATCGCCTTATTATTAGCATTAGGTTCCGCTAAAGCATTAGTTGTATGAAATTTACACCCTACGCACATAGAATGATCGCCTTATTATTAGCATTAGGTTCCGCTAAACCATTAGTTGTGTGAACTTTACACCCCACTCACATAGAATGATCGCCTTATTATTAGCATTAGGTTCCGCTAAACCTTTAGTTGTGTGAACTTTACACAACACTCACATAGAATGATCGCCTTATTATTAGCATTAGGCTCCGCTAAACCATTAGTTTTGTGAACTTTACACCCCACTCACATAGAATGATCGCCTTATTATTAGCATTAGGCTCCCCTAAACCATTAGTTTTGTGAACTTTACACCCCACTCACATAGAATGATCGCCTTATTATTAGCATTAGGTTCCGCTAAACCATTAGATGTGTGAACTTTACACCCCACTCACATAGAATGATCGCCTTATTATTAGCATTAGGTTCCGCTAAACCATTAG
Source organism: Pachypsylla venusta (assembly GCA_012654025.1). Classification (NCBI taxonomy): domain Eukaryota; kingdom Metazoa; phylum Arthropoda; class Insecta; order Hemiptera; family Aphalaridae; genus Pachypsylla; species Pachypsylla venusta. Next base: position 13,206,697 of record CM022879.1, on the reverse strand, counting down.
TTTTGTGAACTTTACACCCCACTCACATAGAATGATCGCCTTATTATTAGCATTAGGTTCCGCCAAACCATTAGTTGTGTGAACTTTACACCCCACTCACATAGAATGATCGCCTTATTATTAGCATTAGTTTCCGCTAAACCATTAGTTGTGTGAACTTTAACCCCACTCACATAGAATGATCGCCTTATTATTAGCATTAGGTTCCGCTAAACCATTAGTTGTGTGAACTTTACACCCCACTCACATAGAATGGACGCCTTATTATTAGCATTAGGTTCCGCTAAACCATTAGTTGTGTGAACTTTACACCCCACTCACATAGAATGATCGCCTTATTATTAGCATTAGGTTCTGCTAAACCATTAGTTGTGTGAACTTTACACCCCACTAAAATTATTCGAGCACGCTTCAATATAAACACGGTAAATTGGTTTCTGGACTGCGGACTGCTGGGAGATAGGTAGGTAAGTAGGTATTTTTTTTTTTNTTTTTTTTTTTTTTTGAAAATATATAAATGGATAATTGAACATTTGTCGTAATCAATTTGGGACTTTGTTAATATACAGGTTGTCCGAGTTTTTCTTCTTCTTCCATTTGTCCTGGAAATGCTTCCTAACCGAGATATGGATCGCTACGCAGCCTAATGCCCTAGCCACTAGTGATTGTGTTTCTGCTTCTGCTCTACATTGTTTTGCTTATTTATGTGCTGGGAACATACAACTAGCCTCTTGCGTAATAAACCGAGCATCCATCTTATTGCAACCAGAAATCTCCTTGCCTCTCTGCGACTAGCCTCTTGCGTAATAAGCTTGACATGCATCTAATTGCAACCAGAAATCCCCTTGCCTCTTTTATTATTTCAGTCTTGCATTGATCCTAAGAAAATGCTGCATGGATTTTACTACCGGAGGTGCTCAAAAACGCAATTAAAAAAAAACAAGTCATAAAACTTTTTTGGTCCATATCTTATTTAGGAAGCATTTTCGGGAATTTGCCCATACGAAATTTTAGCCTTGTATTGATCCCTAGAATCGATCCTAAAATTATCTAAATGAAAAACTCGGACACCCTCTATATTTATGGAGCCCACAAACGATTTTCCAATCACTCTTATCGTAGAAGTATCCAGCCTAGCATTACAACTGCCGGGGCGATTACACTACTTATTCAATTGCACTCAGCTCATGACCCCCCGCAATTTGCAATAATGATAACAATCTGCTATCTTAAGCATCGAGTAATCCCCCTTCCACATTATCCACACTGCACTCACAATCATTTCACAGCCTTTTGAAAAGTTCAAATTTTTCACGCATGTGCGTTGCCCCGTACATCGACCCAAAAATATCACCTCCTTTCTACCCATTCATTCATGTGATGAATAGTAACCTTGTAGTGGCTTTTACTGATAGGCATCCCCAATAACGATCTTTTTCTGAAGCACGTGAAAAAACCTGCCTGGGATTGGGTAAGTAGAGTGACTATACAAGCTGGGACGTCCGGACATAGTTAGGACACTTTTTAGAAATTGTCATAGTTGGATATAATATTTTATTTTTAGGTCCAAACTGGCAAAGATATGTATGGTATCTTTGCATTCTTGTAGGTGTTGATCTGGGACGTCCGAACGTAGTTGGGTCATTTGATACAATTGGTCATAGTTGGACATAATATTTTATTTTTGCATCCAAATTAGCAAAGAAACCAATCCAGATAATTTCATTGTTTATAAGATCATGAATAGTGACATCAATGCCACCATCCATGGTTGATCCTGTCTGTCAGCTAGAGCACTATGGCTTCCATCTGGCTTCACTATGGCTTGCGTTCCGTTGGGCGTAAATTTCTTTTACATTCCCAGAATTGGACAGAAACAATATGAGAAGTTAATTCGATCAAAAATTATCTACGATATATTTTAGATCTCTTTCAAAAATTATCTACGATATATTTTAGAATTGTTTCGAAAATTATCTACGATATATTTTAGATCTGTTTCAAAAATTATCTACGAAATATTTTAGATCTGATTCAAAAATTATCTACGAAATATTTTAGATCTGTTTCAAAAATTATCTGTGATATATTTTAGATCTGTTTCAAAATTTATCTACGATATATTTTAGATCTGTTTCAAAAATTATCTACGATATATTTTAGATCTGTTTTTAAAAACATTTAATTTTTCCATTTTCATTATGTAACTTTGCAACTGTCAATAAAGCCGTTAAGTGACTGGTAAACTGCCATCTTTTGGTTAAGTGGGGAAACTACCATCTGGTAAGTTCGAACAGAGTTGCGATACTTGGCAGAATGGGTCACAGTTAGACCTATTTGCCCTAAACTTTAGCTTTGTATTTGTAATCATGAGAGTTGAAATGGAAGATAGCTTGGTATTCATGAAGGATTTATTGCTCAATGTTTCTTTAACATCGAAGGTCATTCGAGACCCCAAAATTGCTGGAAAATGACAAACCAGCTACACACATTAGCCTGAGTTGGACCAGGAATAGGTAATAAAGCCTTGCTGGTTGAATAGCTCCGGATATCTTATAGGACCTGTTGTATTCAACGTGCCATTGACAAAGCTCACTTTATTTTGTTTGTTTTTTGTAGAAAAATACGGAACCGTTGCAAAGCGAGTGTTGACTGTTTTTCATTTTGTTTTGTGTTTCAGACACGGTTTAAGATGCTGGACGTGTATGGTCTGGGTGGGATTATCATATTCTATTCTCTGGTTTTGGTCATTGGCGTGTGGGCAGGAACCAAACAAAAGAATAATGGAGAAGAAGAGGTCATGTTGGCTGGCAGGAGTGTTGGTCTGTTTGTTGGTATCCTTACATTGACAGGTGAGGAAGACAATTGGGTTGGACACATTTCCCCTTCTATTTATTTTTCCTTTCCAAGAAGAGGTCCATGTAGGCTGGCAGAAGTGTTGGTCTGTTGGTTGGTATCCTTACGTTGACAGGTGAGGAAGACAATTGGTTGTACACATTTTCCCTTCTATTTGCTTTTCTCTTTCCAAGAAGTGGTCATGTAGGCTGGCAGGAGTGTTGGTCTGTTGGTTGGTATCCTTACATTGACAGGTGAGGAAGACAATTGGGTTGTACACATTTCCCCTTCTATTTATTTTTCCTTTCCAAGAAGAGGTCATGTTGGCTGGCAGGAGTGTTGGTCTGTCGGTTGATATCCTTACATTGACAGGTGAGGAAGACAGTTGGGTTGGACACATTTTCCCTTTTTTTTTCTTCGTCAAAATTTTGAATTTAAATAAACTGAAACTAAGAATTCGACAATATTGTGAGCGTATGGGGATAAAGGTGCAGCTTATTACAATCAGTTTGGAGCCTGGAAATGACAGCACTTTTCTTTGTGGCATCTGACGTATTCACAGATCAATGTTTGTAGCAGCTTTGTAAGCAACCAGGTTCCTGATCTGACAACCCTCTGTTTCTGCCATAAGTTTCTATTTTTCTGCTTTCTTATCCTATAAAAAAGAAAATATTGTAATGTGCTGAAATTTTCGATGTCAAATTTTCAACGCCTAAACACGTTTTGAGTCGTCAGAGCTCAAATCTTCAGTTTCAGTCTTTGGTCCGTGTGTATGTTTGTACGTACACATGACAAACACAGACATCTAAAGAGCAGTAAGTGCTAGAGACTTAAATTTGGTATGTATGTCAGTTTTATGCCAGGGATTTTGTGTGTCGTGTGCCACAAAACTTGGTTGAAATCGAATATACCGTTAGCAGTTCTTTGTTTTTGACGGGTTTTTTTAATCCTGTCTAAGAGAAGAATGGTAGGAGCTATAAATTACATGCATTAAATGTGCAAAAGATTAAATCTTTTGGTTGAAAAAAATCAACCCTTAACGGTATTTTATGCTTTTTAGCGGTGTTCACGAATTTATATAGTGAAAACAGCAAGAGGTAGTAGAGATGGAATTTTGGTGTCTAATCATATCAAATTTCTTTTCAAGTTTTTGTCCGATTTTTGGCGGTTCTCGCGAATCCTGTCTAAAAGGAAATCTGTACGCACTGAAATGTCAATTGTATGTATTGCAGGCGTCACAAAACATATATTTATAGTCGAATGTACCGTTGGCGGAGTTGCCTCCTTTTGTACGTCCAGAATCCTGAAACTCGAGATGTGTGCTCTGAGAACCTCAATACGTGTTTTGCTATTGAAAATTCGATATCAAAAATTTCAGCCCATTACAATACTTTCTTCTTCTTTTTATAGATAAGGAAAGTCGTGTGATGTTCACATCAGTCGTGTGATGTTCACATATTTTTATCTTTTTTGCAGCTACGTGGGTTGGTGGTGGCTATATTAATGCAACTGCAGAAGCCTTGTTTACAACAGGACTGATATGGTGTCAATTGCCACTGGGATACTCTCTAAGTCTTATATTCGGCGCTCTTTTGTTTGTCAAACCAATGAGAGAAGCCAGTTACATTACCATGTTAGACCCTTTTCAGCATGCGTATGGAAATCGAATTGGTGGTCTTTTATTCCTACCGGCTCTCTGTGGCGATGTATTTTGGATTTCATCAGTGCTTAGATCGTTGGGTGAGACAAATTTATTTTTCATTTTCTTGGTGAGATGAGCAGGCCCGTTTCCAGGACAAAGGTTTGATTTTTCCTATAATCCCTATATGGTAAAACTCCCTTTACATAACCCCCCCCCCCGAAATAAATTCCTGGATACGGGTCTGGCAGATGAGTACTGTTTTGTGGACATCGGGAATATTGGATATTTTGTAGTCTTTAACGCGATGAGTTATGAAAGCTTTTGTATAGTGAATCTTGACCAAGTGGTAAGTGTGGTCTCCTTTACAGGCTGGGCAGAGGATGTGTACCGCTTTAAAGGAAGGCCTGTGTTTGGGGGTGCTTATGGGGTGTTTGTAACTGTAGGAGCATCTTACTTTAAGGAGCTATAGCATTGTTTGTACCGAGTGCGCGAAACTGAACGAAATAACCAAACATTTAATTTTATATTTGACAATATTATTCCAGGAGCATCCCTTATGGTTATTTTGGACATTGGCAACTTTTGGTCGGTCACCACAAGTACAATATTTGCAGCAGCTTACACCGTTTCTGGTGGTCTGTATAGTGTAACGTACACGGATGTCCTGCAACTCATTTGTATAGTTATTGGTTTGGTAAGCAATATTCTATTCTACTATGATATCTGAAATCCGTGTGCCAAACTGTTCAGACTTCTGACCCCGATACAAATTTTGCACTTAGGGACCCTTTTTGCAGTATGAACTTCCTCCAAGGCCATCGGACCCCCCCCCTAAGGGCGTAGATAAAACTGCGTTCAACATTTCTGCCTTCAGAAGCCACCGCCAATCCGCTGATTCTAATTGGGACGTCTTTTGCGTAGAACTTTTTCCAATTATTTCTGTCCGTTTATCTTTGGTTCATCTCATTTTTTCAGTTACTCTCATTTCCATTTGCTATAAGTAACGCCCACTCATATCTCAAAGAGCCCAACATTACATTCTTTTCATCAGAAATTGATTGGGTAGGTCATGTTGAGCCCAGAGATTACGGACTTTGGATTGAAGGAATGCTATTGTTAGTGTTTGGAGGCATTCCTTGGCAAGTAAGTAAAATCTATCTATAAACATTATCTCATTTGGGTGGGTCATGTTGAGCCTGGAGATTACGAACTTTGGATTGAAGGAATGCTATTGTTAGTGTTTGGAGGCATTCCTTGGCAAGTAAGTAAACTCTATCTACAAATAAACTTGAACTCATTCTAGAAATGTCTGTAAAATATAATTCGGCACTATTCACCAAATTCCGAAAGTATAAATTCCTGCAAAGAATAGAAATATCTAGGTATACTTAAAAAGGCGAAGCCCAGTTGTTTAGGGGCATTATAATCAACGTTAAGTCAACGCGATGGCTAAGCTAAACATTTAGTATGTACATAGCTGCGGAATGAATATGAAAAAATCCAAAGGTAAACTGGAAGCGAACAGTAAAAGATGTCAAGAAAAGACGACCCCCCACCCTAAAAAACACAGGTACTCAAAACCTTCAGTGACAATTTGAAATCCAGCGTATCTAGGTATCCTTGGTTCGTATCCCAGCTACAGTTTATTCTAAACAAATATCATGTTTTCTGATATTTGAAAAGATTAAAACATACTGAGTAGACTAAGTCGGCATCAATGACACTTTGAAAGTTGAGTACAGCAGTTTCCGTAAGATCAGAGAAGTTAAGAAACGTGGGTGATGGCCACGACTAAATAATTCGGGTAGCTAGTGATTTCATAAAGGATAAAAGTAATTCAAGGAACGAGAAGTCGTGGACAACAAAGAAGAAAATGAATAGCTGACATCAAAAAAGTAATGAATACAGAACATTACGGAAAATGTAAAAGGGATTATAGAAAAAAGCAGAACAGCGAGAAATATGGACAGAGGTCATTAAAAACATGGTCCAAGCAACATTCGGATACGAAGAAGCTACTCAGTACTCACTGATGATGAAAATTAATTCTTGATGAGATTATGGAAATTGTCTTGCATGAGACACTATCACTGCTATCACAGTTTCAGTGGTAAAGGCCACGTCGACAAACTTATAATATGAAGGCTCTTTGAAATACCCTGAAAGGATATAACTCTTGCGAACGGCATAAGATAAAAGGTTAAAATTTCGAGTATGTTCCTAGGATTTAGGAATTCACTTTTTGAGGGTGTGTACATGGTCCCAATTTTTAGAGGAAGTGCAAGTGGCTACAAAAGGGGACTATATATATATATTTTTTTTTTTGATTTTTTCAGAGCTACTTTCAACGCATTCTCTCTTTAAAAAGTACAAAGACGGCTTATCACTTATCATTCTTATCAGCAATTTTATGTTTTTCTATGGCAATACCTGCTGGCGCATTTGGAATTGTAGCTCGAATTGTAGACTGGAGTAAAATACCTGACTATGGAAAAAACTTCACAGTTGAGGAATCGAATTCAGTATTACCTTTGGTTCTGAAAGAATTGACTCCAAGTTGGGTAGCGTTTTTTGGTCTTGGTGCAGTTACTGCAGCGGTAATGTCTTCGGCAGATGCAGGCATTTTATCATCAAGTTCAATGTTCACAAGAAATATTTATAAGTTATCATTTAGACCCAAGGTTGGTTGTTATTTTTATTGAAATGAAAAGTTTAGTATGAAATCGGTCAATGAAAAACCGGTTCATCCTAGTCGTAAAGTTTTTAAGACATTGACTACTTCTTGATTCAGAGGCTGCTAGTTCAAATCTTTGGACGAATCTCCTCGTCAAAAACGTAATTTTTATTAGTTTCGACGTACCTTTGGACGAAAATTGCGATCATCAAATTTGAAGAAGGGGGGGGATTATTTCTTTACATTAGTGATCAAGTTAGTGAAGATGCACTTTTCGACACTTATTGAATTCATGAATGCATTCATAGTATACCTATTAGCTATACCAACTATGCCATATACTTAAATATCTGTTATCTGCAATCTGATGTAGCTACTCATATTTAACAATGAACACCTTGTTGGTACTTTATAGAATTTGACGAATTAACCATTATCCAGGGGTGTACACAAGGGGGGGGGGAGGGGGCTGGCGGGCTATAGCCCCCCCGAAATTTTTTCGAGATAAGCCATCAAATGTGAAACGCGAGTATATATATCATCTAATGCTGTGCTTCTATTTCAATGTCACGCAGAAAACATTTTTTGGGAAAGGTGTTTCATACTTACATAACAAAGTGCAAAGTTAGGGCGATTTAAGTTTTTTTCTACATATTTTCAAATTTTAAGTAGTTGTACCTACCTTGCTTTTTATTATTACCTCTTATTATTTGTGGTTTGTGTTATTTGATAACTAGTTGAGTAGAGATTTTAATAATTACATTTTAGCTGGGTGGGTTTCACCCAGAGACTTGAATGTTAACAGGAGAGTTAACAAGCTGGTTTTCATTGAACCGATCTGAGGTTTCATCTGGGGTCTCAGATAAATATTTTCCTCTTTGATTGGTCCGTGGAATTTTTGCTTCTTACCTAATTCTAATGGTAACTTAAAAACAAGGTCGCCTGATGGGGGGGTTAGGCAAAATTTAACCTAGGTACCTTAAAAAAAAACGCCCCAATGTACTATTTTCTAGAAAAAAAGCCTATATCTTGGGCGCGATAGAGTACATCACCTAATATGCAGAGGTGTAGGAACGGTAGGGCGGACCGCCCCGGATGTTGGTCCTATAGGGCTTTGCTACGCTTTCATCTCTAGAAACATTCGGGGGGGGGGGCTATATTTACACTTTGTTTTCATTATCCCTCACTGAAACTAGATGGGTTCAACACCACGACACTGTTATGGTACCTACTTGGTTTGCCCAGCCCCCCCCCGAAAAAAATCCTCTGTACGCCCCTGACAGCATTCAACAGGTTGTCTTATTTCTGTATTTTATTTCTAACTCTTCTTACTGGTACGCAAGACCGTATCCAGGGGGTGGGTTGAGGGGGCTGCAGCCCCCTCCGAAAATAATTAATGGTGCAAAAATACATGCAGATGTAGAAATTTATTATTAATCTGCATTATATGAAAAATGAGAAAGAGAAATCTATAGGACAAGGTACCTTTGATATCTACCGACATCACTACTCGAAGTAGATATCAAAGGGGTAGTCGGCACGTCCATATACGAATATGAAATCCTGATTATAATAATGTCTCTGGTTAGAGCTGTCGCCTGTC
>CM022879.1:13126425-13153118 GCA_012654025.1 Pachypsylla venusta | reverse complement strand
TTTTCATTTTTTTTTTTTTATTCATTGCACAATCTAGTCTTTACAAAGGCCAGTTTCTAGTAAATTACATAAAAGACTTTTTTTTAATAATAAAAAAGAAAATTCTCGGAACTCACTTCGTGTTTATACAGGGTGGGCCAAAAGTCACCATGGGGTTTAAAAATTTAATATTTTTTTCATTTATATATATATATATATATATAAAGTTGATCTAAATATAACCTTAAATTTTAAGGTCACCATTAAATTACCCCTCCAAAAATAAGTGGAGTTTGTATCGAACGATTTCTTCCTATCTCTAACGGTTTCCGAGATATTTGTCTATGTCCTTTAAAATGACTCACCCTGTATTAGGTCAATAAATTTTTTGAAGTATATATCTTTAGATTTGCTAAAGATATTTACGATTTTTGGGTTTTCATGAAGCTGGATATTCTCTAGCGTTGTTTGGGGTGCGACGCACCTTTAGAAACATTATCCCGAAAATAATGATTCACCATCCAAAAAACAACTGCTGGGTGGATCCCATGAATAGATTATGTTCCCCGATTGGTAGATTTGTCAGACTACGTAGTGCTTATTTTTTTTTTTAATTTAATTTAATAATTGGACTTAAAAAAATACAATAATGAATAATGTGGAGAGGACTAGATGGCCAAAGCGGGCAAGTCCATTTGCTTTAGAGGCGACGTCATTGAACAGGATTCCTAATGCATGATTGGTGTAGACAAAGCAGTCATTTTGTATAGGGTTGGGCTGAAATTGTGGCCTTTCATTTTGAATGACCACATGAGTAGACATGTAATTATTGTAGTGATCAAAACTCAAAAATTTCTTTTTTTAAACAATGTGGTCACAAACGTCCAAAGTCCACAAATGTGGACAATGGTCTTGGGATACAGAATTATCTACAGGAGGCTGAGCTTCTCTTGAAGATTGTGCAAAAAATTCAAACCGTTCAAAATGTGTCACGTCGGTTGATCCAAATAGAAATTTACCCTTCTCAAACATTTGTCAACACTACCCGTCCTGTGAGACATAAATGTTATAGTTCTATTTCCACTAGTCCAATAGCATCTGACAGGGCACGATGCACAACGATATTTTTCAACCAATCAGAGTTGATACAGGGACCATCCAGCGATCTTACTATCGAGATCCTCGATATCAGATTTGCCACTGGCTTAATCACTGGTCAATCTGGTCAGTGTGGTCTGAGGAAACACCTTCACTCTATGGGCTTCCATCAAGACCAGGTTCTGTGTAGACTCTGTGGGGAGGAGGAGTAGACTGCTCACGTCATATTTGATTGGAAATCCTTATATGGAGACTAATCATGGGGCAGCTACATCCCAGGCTTGATATCCACGAAAAATACCTAGCCAAAAAACTTATAAAGCTTTTGGCCTTAGCTAGGCAAACAGGTTACTTTCCAAGCACAAAAAGACCAGTTAGGGCTTAGGTACAGGGGCTTATATGTCCCTAAAGAGGAATTTAGCTCAGGAAGCATATTTTTTCCTGTGTCGTGTCGGTGGCCATCAGATGATAAGTGGAAACTGAGCTCAACAAGTAAGTAATTAATTCTAGGTAATAATTTGATATAGACACAAAAGTGAGGAGCACACTGGAGAAACCTAATTCATAAAACCGGTTTTTACCAGCTAGTAAAAACATTTCTTTAATGTTTTTACTAGCTAGCAAAAACCTGCTAGTAAAAAACGTTGCGTCGGCAGTGTTCGAGTAACTTCGTGTGTACTACTATTGTTGGTGGTTTGCAGTGCAAGTAATATGGCGACATAACATAAATAGGGTGCTTCCAATTTATAGTCCCTGTGTTGAAACAAGGGAAAATCGCGTCGGCAGTGTTCGAGTAACTTCGTGTGTACTACTATTGTTCGTGGTTTGCAGTGAAAGCAATATGGCCAACAACATAAATAGGGTGCTTCCCAAACTTAAGAAAGGGCAAATTTTTTGACGGTCCTTATATTTTCATTGAAGATGTCTGGATGGATAAAAATTATCTATTTCTCCTTATTAGAAAATAAAAACTTTACAATTTAAAAGTAAAAGTTACCGTTATAAGCCTATCTCTATTACTGTGTTTACTATTTTGTATAACAGTCTTTGAGAGCATTCAAAAGAATCAAAAAAATATATATAAGTTGTAGTTTTTTGCTCTAATTCATAAAACGGGTTCACTGATGTCTTATTATAATTTGTTTTTCCTTTTTTTTAATATATATTTATATATAAAGTTATACCCCGGAACCACTTTCGCAATACTTCAGGGCACTCCTTTTTATAGCCATGCCATTCTGGCCAAGAGAAAACTCGATCACCTCCGCCGGGTCTTGAGTTAATGCTCTTAATAACTTGGCCACGGAGGCACTGTTCTGTAGCTACTACAGCTATTCTGTAGCTTCTATAGCCTAGTTCATAATACCGGTTGACTGATGTCTCATTAGACTTTGTTGCTCTGTTTTGTAGCTACTAAGGCTAGTTCTATAGCTAGTTCATAAAACGGTTTGACTGATATCTTGTTATAATTTGTTCCTCTAAGGACACGGTTATGTAGCTACTAAGGCTAGTTATGTAGCTTCTATAGCTAGTTCATAAAACGGTTTGAATGATGTCTTGTTATAATTTGTTGCTCTAAGGACACGGTTATGTAGCTACTAAGGCTAGTTATGTAGCTTCTATAGCTAGTTCATAAAACGGTTTGAATGATGTCTTGTTATAATTTGTTGCTCTAAGGACACGGTTATGTAGCTACTGAGGCTAGTTCTGTAGCTACCATAGCTAATTCATCAAATGGGATGATTGATGTCGTGTTATTATTTGTTGCTCTAATGGCACTGTTCTGTAGCTACTATAGCTAATTCATAAAACAGGTTGACTGATTTCTTAGAAATATGATTCTATGTACATTAAAATATATAATATAAAAATAATAATACAAGAAAAAAAAAATGAAAACAAAACAAAGATTATAGTGTTACAATATATAATTCTAAACGGGTAAAAATTAATTGATTTTGGAAATATAATTCTGTGGTCACTTGAAATTGCCATTTTGGTTTTCTATTTATAGTCAGGGATCCAAATTTCTTCATTATGCGCCCACACTTTTAGATTGCGAAAAAGTAAATCTTCAAGTCGTTGCAGAGGTGTTCAGTTGTTCACCCTCCTAATTAAATGGTCTCCATTTCTAATTTCTAGATTCAAATTTATGGAGAAGATACGTTGATATAATGTTACCGAAAAGGGTTTAATGGCCATTGGCTGGATCTGTTACGGTATGGGTTCTAGGTCGTCCCGATACGTAGAACCTGCCATCGTCAGGAAGACTGGTCACTGGACAAATAGTTGCCTAGTAGGTTGTTGTTGCTGTTTAAGTTTTTGACGTCCACATCTTCTGTAGGATCACTCCAGAATAATATTATATTACGTTCTAGGATCTGCATTGAGGTCCACGGTTCTATATTGCTTGAGTGATGTTAGCTTTACTGGTACTTAAGACATGATTCAATATCTGATCTAAGTAGAATTGAACAAATTAAACTTGTAATAGGTGCTATATGGACAAAAATGATTTAAAACCGCCTCCAACTTAATCCAAAGGGGCTGAATATTTACTGTTAATTTTTGAGATTGCAATGAAATTGTCCAATAAAGTAAAATATAACTGGCTTCCATTCGTGGGATGAACAATAAAACCGACGGACAAACCTACCACCCATTAAGGAAACCCTTAAATAATAATAAAAAAACACTCGATTGGTAAATGATGACATCTCTTCCTTACTGAAACTACCAAAAAAGACAGGAACTAAAACTTGGGATGGAAATTTCAGGTGACCTGGTTATCATTTCAAAATAAATCAGACTTATGAGAAAGAAATAAATTTAATTTACAATAGAAACAAGGTACATGGAGATACCAGGTAGCCACGTAACCAAAAATGATACATAATAACACCAGGTAGGCGGGTCATGTGTTCCAAGGCTCTATCTGTCTATCTGCTTTGCTGGGTTCCATAAATGCATGACCGTTCTGTGGTTGGTCTTAGGATATAAGGGGTACACATAAAAATAAATATTTGACTGTTCGATGTGGATATTAAAGAGACACCTAGAAAGTGGAAAACTTTTCAATCGGAGTTTTTGCTTTGTGCTATTCGTTTTTTTATATTACTATCCCATACAGGTAAAGAGAAAACGGAAAAAATAATCCAATAGATCAAGGCTAAAAATTGAAATGTTGAAATTATAAACCCCATTGAAAAGGGTTTTAAATTTTTCCATCCATTAGGCCTGTTTTTTTAAAAAAATATTTAAAATAATGTAAATTATTCTAATAGAGAAGAAATTTTTATAAAAAGAGGTGAAGTTAAAATTTTTGAACATTTTCAAGGTTTCATTTTGTGGCATTTTTTTATGAAAATTTGGATAATTAAATATTTTTTTAAATTAAAAAGTGGTGGGGGTCTTGTTTCTCTTTGACTTGAGAATAAGTCGAAGAGAAATGGGAAATAAAATAAGTGATTTTAACTTTCTTCTCTATTAGAAAAGTATCTTCAGTTTAAGAAAAAATGCCTTTTGAATACACATTAAAAAGTCGAATATCAGGGTCCATTTCACTATAAACTACCAGAAGTTCTGTGAATTGTAGACTTCACTCAGTTAAAATGGCTTTCAACAGACCCCGAATAACCAAATAGGGCCCAAATTTATTTCACCCTGTTTTTGTCTTTCTTAGACGGTCCCACTTTCAATTGTAGCTCGGGAATAATTATTGCTAATCAGAATTTTACATTCAATATCTGAAAATGAAAAGCCTAAAATTAACGTGTTTTGAGTTAATATTGTTCTGCATTTGATATTTTAACGAAGACAATAAATAAATTCTGAAGGAGTTGTTAAAATGGATATATTACCGTCAATGTGTAAATTCAGACATTCTATACAATGCGGGACGCTTTTAGTCAAAGTATTAATTTTTTTTATTATTTTAAATTTTGGCTAGGCATTTTATGAAATGACTGGGCATAGTCATTCTACAGAACGCTTAATCAATGTGTGACATACTCTTTTTTTTCATACATTGACTACTTTTTAAAGACATTCTGTAGAACGACTAGGCATTATATAGAATGACGGATTTCATACATTGACGGTAACAGATATAATAAACTTCCCAGAATAGACAAACATTTTTATTAGCAATCATGATGTCATGTGGTGACCTAGACTCATTCCTTCTATAATATCTTGTCTCTTCATGTACAATCATGATGGCATGTGGTGACCTAGACTCATTCCTTCTATAATATATTGTCTTTTCATGTACAATAATGATGTCATGTGGTGACCTAGACTCATTCCTTCTATAATATCTTGTCTCTTCATGTACAATCATGATGGCATGTGGTGACCTAGACTCATTCCTTCTATAATATATTGTTTTTTCATGTACAATAATGATGTCATGTGGTGACCTAGACTCATTCCTTCTATAATATCTTGTCTCTTCATGTACCTTGAAAGAGATTAGTTTAAATTAGTTTGGTTGATATCACCACAATTTATTATTCTAGAAAACAGAATATACTGAAACGTGTTTATTCTAGTGAACGGAATAAAATGAAATTGATTCTAGCTAATGGAATACCGGTGGGGTTGTTGCGATATTGGTCTTTATGCGATATCCCGATATGGATATTTTTCCGGTATCGATATCGCGATATTATCGCAAAGGAAATATCGATATTCGCAATATCAAAAAATATCGGTTCGGATTCCAGTTTAAAAAGTTATGATGTGAGAATTGAAGCTTAATTTAAACTTTGCTAACTTAGTTTACTATACAGATTATGAATATTGATTACTTAAAAATTAGCAAATGGAATGCAAAATGATAATATTACACAAACATTTTTTTTTTTAATTAGATGGGTATCAGATTTTCCTTTTTGAATCTTTTATATATAAGTCCTTAAGAATATAATGATCATTCTTGTAATGGAGTAAAATCCGAAATACGCGTTCGAATAATATATTAAAATTGTAGAACATAAAGTCAATTGTTTTTTAATCATTTTCATTTCTTGTACATCTTTTTAAACACGAACACGAAATTCAATTAATTATTCAGCGCAAAAATGATGGATATTTGGTACCTTTTTTTAAAACAAACTATACGAACAAAAATAATAGAAGACAGCCCATCGGTGATCAATTGCAAACCAGACTAAAGATAAAAACAATAACAAAGAGATGCTAGGGATGACCAATGAATAAAAATTGAAAATCGATAAAACAGGAGATACAACCCAAAGGATCTGATATGCTCTGGGACCCTTCCTATGACATTCTGATTCGATATTGACATTTTTCTTCCGATATTCGATATTATCGAATCCCTGGTATCGATATTAATATCGGAAATATCGGAAGAAAATATCGATATTTATCGATAATATCGCAACATCCCCAAATAAAGGTGAACAATTAATTAAGTCGATTATCTCGGAAACCGTTCATTTTACAAACAAAATAAAACGTGCAAAGTTAAATTCACTGACTGCAAGAAGAAATACCATGATGACCTTAAAACTTTTATCAAAGGTCGCTTTCAAGGTTAAATGGAATCCTTTATTTTTTAATGAGATATTGAACTGAACACGCCCATTGGTAATATTCCACTCGAAAGCCTATTTTCTTTTTTCATTACAAATCAATATTTTCTGATAAAAAAATCGATCTGACAGTTTTCGAGATAAACTTGACGTGCTCATAGTAAGAGATATCAGGCACAAGAATGCAATTGTAAGTCTGATCTATAAAAATTCAAAAAAAAAAATCCTTTTTTTATGCACAATCGAATAAGACAATTAAATATACCTACAAAGTTTATATAAAAAAAAATTGATCTTTAAATTATCTTCAACGTGACCTTTGAGAAAAACTTGAAGGTAGGTAATCATAATATTTTGCTTTGTACGTTGTTTTTTCAAAATGAATGGTTTTCGAGAAAATTGACCCCAATCATTTGAGTAACCCTGTATGCTGAAACGTATTTATTCCAGTTGTCGGAATATACTGAAATGTGTTCCAGAAAAATAAATAAATTGTTTTGAAATGAAGTTATGAGACTCAAACCTTGTAAGTTGTGAGACTCATGCCTACCAATGATTCGTTGCTGGAAATTATGGACTCACATCTGACAAACTTATGATAACGAACACGACGTGAGACGCATATTTAAAAATGAATCGTTGAAGATGTGAGACTCACACATGACAACGCGTTATTGATGTAAGGTATGAGAGTTATACCATCTAAAGCAATTCGTTGTTGTAAATTATGTGGCCCAAACTTAACAACAAGCTGAGTAGAACCTCCCACTAACTGTACTAAATCAGTTTACTTTACTTAATTAATAGAGATAGAGAGAGAAGTGTGACTTGAGATTTTAAAATTAAAATTTTATTTTACAATTAAATTTCCAATAAGGAAAGAAAATCCTTGAAAGGAAAAAAATAAGCATTTTTTTAAAAAAATGACAGACTATTTTATGAAGTATGAAAGTATACCAGGGATATATGTATATCGGAGATAAAGAAAATGGATAGACTTTCGATGCCCCTTAATGATTACACCCCATTACTATGCAATTCTGTTATAATTCAAAGGAATAACCAAATACTTTTTGGTAAACAATTTGCAGTTGAGTCATAATTAGGTCCTTTTGAGGTCAAGTCGTGTTTTTAATAATTTGACTTGGTGATGAATTAGGGTTTTGTAATTTGGGGAGTATTCGAATATGGTTTATTTTGGTGATGTAGTTCATTGAGTATTGACACTAATGGTAAAGTGGTAGCAAGATCGAGATTTGGTTACTTTCACTATTCTGGTAGTAAGTTCTCACAATACAAAACTCTCCCGTCCTTACGATGCGTTTACGTACCAGGACAACGATTTTTAAAATAGAAACTTAAAAAATGGGAAGAAAATTTGATTTTAAGGGGACAAAATCAAAACTTTCTGTTCCCTACTATAACTTTGATATTTTGTAATTAAACTAATAATCTTTGTGGTTTTTTTTTTTTTATATGAAATAACGTATACATATGAGGCGGGGTACATGCCAGAGCAACACGATATTGGTCGATATTTTATCACTAGTGATTTTTATTGCTCAAAACCCAAGAACTACACTTGGGTCGTTCACACCGGGTGATAGCAACTTTTATCGAACGATAATTATTATCGCTAGCGATAAATAATCTCCAGTTTTCTTCTCATATTCCAATAGGTTATCTAGGTCCTCACTAGAACTTGGTTAAATTTCTTTATTAAATTAACATTATTCTTTTGTATTTATTGTACAAAATTAATATACCATAACAATAATATCGTTATTTTTGTATTAATCAGAAGAAATAGGCAATATGCTGCAACAGATAAAAGTTGCCTTGATGTGAACCAGTTTATCGTACGCGCTAAAAATTACTATCGCCCAATATTTATCTAGCTGTTCTGATGTGTACCCCGACTTAGAGGGACAGAGAAGGGTGGTTCGGTACTACTCAATAATTACGTCCGTTAATTTTACATCATTTTAAGTAGATGAAACACAAGTGTCAGAGTTGCAGGAGAACATTTTAAAATTTAAATAATAACAAAAAGATTAATAAAAACAAGGCGTGTATTGCATTCTGTGGAAATTGCAGACATTTTGTGTTTTTTCAAGATTCATTACTTCACTAAATGAAATCAACATTTTTTAAGACTAAGAGTGAAGAAATTTGTTTTCTCCATTTTGAAAATCAACCAAAAATTTTAATATTGTGAATATTTTGCGTTTTTTCGTACCTAAAGTCATTACTTTTCTCAACGAAATAGACTATTTTTTTGACTTATAGTCCAATTTTTGCTATTGGAAAAAAAATATAAAAAAAAATAAGCAATTCAGATTTCAAAAACAAAATCTCTCTAGATTGTTCAGACAATGTTCTGAACTTTATTTTCACTCCATTTATCTCTTGTCCCGATTATTGCACCCCTCACCTTTCAATTAAAATAAGATACTGTGATGTCAGTGCCAAAAACTCAAAGCGTAGAGTAAATTTTTTAGAAGTATAGCTTGTCAAGAGACATTCCTCTAGTTAATTGACTTCTAAAGTTTAAAATATTTTTTAGGACATCGTAACCACTTGAAGTGAAAAAACAATAAAACAAACAAGGTGACAAACAAATAAAATGAAACATACTTCACAACTAGAAATACAATTACATGAATAATAATAACAACGAAGGACTTGAAAGATACAATTACATGACCACAAGAATGCAAATACAAATTTGAAATTAATATTAAAATTTCTTTTTTGTCATCAGAAAGGAAATATTAAATTATTTTAATGATAAAAAATATTAATTTTAAACTTATATTTATTTTTTATATATATTTAAATCAGAGGTAACGTAAAGGCGTAAAAAAATCGAAGGAGAAGAAAAAAATAAACAATTTAAAATTTAGAGTGCGCATTTAATTGGACAAGTACAAAAATCAGAGACAGTCAGATTATGGTATTCTGGTACCCGAAATCTACAATATTTTGGAATAAGGTGTCTAACACAGGATGAGTACGAACGAATGGAAAATCCTTTACGGGCATACATTTGGGACAAAAATAAGTTTCTATGAACAAAGTTCCCAAAATGATTCCTCTCTGAGCTGGGATCTCCCAAAGTTGACTATAAAGTTTAGTGTTGTAGTAACACAGGTCGCCCTATCACTAAAAGCTGTCAAAACTTTTCGTTACTAAACAAGATATACCTGACTACCTTCGAAGCTTGACTAAAACCCTCAATTTTATTGATCTTCTTGATGCTATTTCCTAAAAGCGATTCTACGCCGAAACACTGAACTTTGTTGTTGTACTAGCAGCAATCATGAGCAAAAGAAGACTAAAATCAATGATATTAGTAAAAATTTCTTTCATTACAGCAAATCAACGTCGGAATCATCAGGTTGAATGCTGTGAGACGATGTTGGTCTTCTTTTGGTTTAGATGGTCTTTGTCGAAACATTTTTGAGTGCTTAGGTTGTCTTGGTACGTAGACGTAGGATTAACCATCTGAGGACAAACACTGAACGTCAGGCGCTACGCGACTGTAAGTTCTACGCCCATGCGTTATGTAACAACTCTTACGTTTGACGTGCAGTCGCTTCTGGGGGAACACAAGCAAGCATTGAAGTTAACATTAATCTGTTTTGTTTTTATATGAACATCTTTGATGTCTATGTATGTTCAATGCTGCGTATACATCCCATGCGGCAGTCACAGCAATGTAGGCAATAACCGGCTATTTTTGTTCCAACAACAATACGGTTATTACCGAAAGAGTTCATGTTTATATTCAACAACATTATAATAATAGTCCATTACGGACACTAGAGTGGATTTAAATTTAAACATTACGTTCCTATAGGGGTCTCAAATGTGACTCCTCTGTGGGTTGATTTTTCCAGCATGTTAAGTCTTCCCTCGCAGATATTTTGAAGAAGTTTAACCTTGTTTGGATTTTTTTTTTCGTTAGTATTTTCAAACGCAGTAAACAGTTTGACCTCTTGACTAAAATATGAACATTTTACGCAGATTCTATTCAATACAGACGAGTTACAATTTGGCAAAGGAAAAGACGTTCTCTGAGAGGCATACTCTTCAAACCACTTGACTGTCCTTCAGGGAGGGGTTAGAATTTATACAAGAGAAAGAAGAAGAAAAAAAGAAGAAAAAGTAGGTGGGGATAACGCACGGCAGATAGATAAGACACGGTGATGAAGGTTCAGACATCTCACCTGGAACCAAAATAAAAACAATGCCTTAGGATACAGCAAATCAGCGCTAAGATCACTTGTCTATCTATGCGTAGGAACGAGCAAAAATTTAAAAATAATTTTACCCCTAACGTAAAATTTAGGAATAAACGTATTATTTGAGTTACAGGTTTCTAAAAAAAAAAAAACCTTATTTTGGTCGGCTCATTTTGACGCAAAATTTAAATTCTACTTGAGATTGATTAGAGTCAAAATGTTCATAAATGCATAAAAAAATCTGGAAGTTTTTGGTTTCTGACCTCAGAAACCGTCGCAAACTTAGAATACTCTTATATTCGACATGACCAACGTGAATTAAAAAAAAATCAAGCTTTATTTTATGGGACTTTATTCCCGACACGGTTATTTTGGTCTAATATTATTATACAGAGTGATCATACATTTCGTTTACCCCACCGTAACTTTTGAACGCATTTACTCCATTCTTAACTCTCTGATGATATCCAGAGGAACTCTCTGATGATATCCAACATCTCTATCACCTACCGATGTTGTTGTTATCGTAGTATGGGTGTTCCTCTTAAAATCAAATGTCCTTCCTATTTCCAGATTCGTGTTGATATGAGATTACCGAAAGGTTTTGATGGTCTTCGGCTGCAACTGTGATGGTACGAGTTCCGGCCATCGTGAGGATCACTCCGCATTCAAATGATAGAGTGTACAAAGCAGTATTCTTAATTATGGGAAATGGGGGAAATAAAATTAATACTCTTTTGTGGTGTCTATTTTCTCTTCAGCTGTCTTGTAAAATCAGTCCAGTTAAAACTTACTTAAGAAGGAAATCGCTCATGAATGAGCGTTATTTGTAGCTGGGGAGGGCGGGTCTTTTTCTTTGGGAAGCGAAGGTGGTGGTTTCTCTTCCGTCACCGGTGAAGGTGTAGGAGGTGCATCCTTCCTTGGAGGCATCCTCTCATTGATTGCATCAAGACCTTTAGCTTCCGCAAAAGATGTGATTTTGTGATTCGGTGAAAATCCTTGTAAAGCTGAAAATAAAAATGTCTGTTTATGAACAAAATGCCTATAGACTCTATGTAATTGACAAACACACCAAATTTAAGTCCCTAGCACGTTTTATTTTTTAGGCAGGATTCGTAAAACCCGTTAAAAAGTGGCAAAAAAAAAAAAAAAAAAAAAAAAAAAAAAAAAAAAAAANAAAAAAAAAAAAAAAAAAAAAAAACGCCAACGAAACATTCGAGTTTGGTCCTAGCATAAAAATGTCATAGACACCAAATTTCAAGTCTCTAGGACTTACTGCTCTTGAGATATTGTGTTCACACAGACACGCACAAGGAAACATTACTGAAACTCGAGCTCGAAGATTTCACGCCATTGAAATACTTTTAGACAAATAAAAAAAAAAAATTGAAAGCATTCTAGCCGACGCGCGATGCAGTAGTCCAAAATATTTTCTTTTCTTTTTGAATGTTCCAAACCGTGTCAAGAAAAAAAAAAAAAAAAAAAAAAAAAAAAAAAAAAAAAAAACGAACAGGGTATTACCGTTTTAAATCGATGACATACTTACCGTTTTTCAGAGATGTTTTGCCCCCAGATAGTGCCCCCAATGGTAAGGACCCAGTGGGGGTGAGACCTTTTAGTTGCAATACACTCTCGCTTTCTTCTCTGAAAACAAATAATGAAAATAACAGCATTTTAGAAGACTCCAAGTATACGCGAGAGTAATTCTAGACAACATTCTGGACTATATTATAATATTCTGGAGTATTTCTTCTTCGGGGACTTTGGCCGTCTTTGGTCTGGATCAATCAACCCATATAGAACGCCCGAAATGGAATCAAACCATTTATTTGAATGCAGACCCTACAAAACTAGAATATATTATAATATTCTGAAGTATTCCTTCGGGGACTGTGGCCGTCTTTGGTCTGGATCAATCAACCCATACAGAACGCCCGAAATGGAATCAAACCATTTACTGGAATGCAGACCCTACAAAACTAGAATATATTATAATATTCTGGAGTATTTCTTCGGGGACTGTGGCCGTCTTTGGTCTGGATCAATCAACCCATACAGAACGCCCGAAATGGAATCAAACCATTCATTTGAATGCAGATTGCAGACCCTACAAAACTAGAATAATATTCTGGAGTATTCCTTCGGGGACTGCGGTCCTCTTTGGTCTGAAAACATCGTGCATGTCGATTTCGACAACATTAACAACAACTTCATTCCGCAGTCAAAAATAAGGATTGTATGTGTCGATAGTTACCTTAAAACAGAGAAGACGCGAGCCATTTTTCCAATAGCGCGAATTTTATTCCTGATGACTTCTTTCCTCAGATTGGCCGCTGCACCTGTAATCAAAAAAAAGAAAGCAATCAAGTCATTAGTGAGGGTCTAACATGACAGGTCAGATAAGAAGAAGGACAAATGATGTAATGTGTTAGCCAAATTAACATAGGTACAAGTTGGCTTTGTCAATATATTAATACGAGGTCCGTTCAAAAAATAAGGTGATTTTTTTGTTTCCCCAATTCCCAATGTTGGTAAACTAGTCTCAAATGTATGTTCACAGATTCAAGAATATAACATTTTTTGTTTGTCTGTTCAATACCTCCGGCAGGAAGCATTTACTAGCAATACTTGAGAGTTAGAGAGGTCATTTTGACCTCCTGAATGTATGGTAAAAAAAATCCGGTCCCCTGTGTTTTAATCGACATTAATTACTTTCAAGAGAATGGATTTATTCTTAATTTCAGTAGATTTTATTTTCCTCAATTAAATTGGATTTTTAGTTTTGAAATCAAAGTAAAATTTTATTTCCAGTGACAGGTGTGATGGGAGAGATATTATCAAAATTATTTTTAATTAAAAAAACTTTTTAGCCCATGATGATAAAAGTAGACATTCAGAGCTAATTAAGAACTTTCTACACGCACACAGCCTCGTCTTTACTTCCCCTTCACACACAGCGTCGTCTCCACTTCCAGCTTCCCCTTTTAAAGCAGTCCAGAATTCAATTCGTTGGTGCGTTAAATAAGGAATCTAAAGTTTCTTTTCAAAGGGCATTTATAGCTGCTTTCTCCTTTAAATCTGTGTGTGCTCATAGCTGAGAATCCTACATTGAGTCACTCTTATTCTAACACTCGAGGCCGGCGTAACTTAGTAATTCTACGAATAGACCATTTATTTTTTTTTTATTATTATTTTTTTTTTTTGGGGGGGGGGGTAATTTTTTATTATTCCTTGCCTTGAGAATGCAAAAATTTATTATCGACTTTATAAACTCCGATTCTTACTCTATAGTTGGGAATCATCTTAGACACCAAACTGACATGGAACCCTCATCTGGCAAGACTAAAAGACAAATGTACTCGGGCATTAATGATGTCTAGAAGGACATTTGGAAAGAGTTGGGGATTGAAGCCGCAGGTAATGAACTACCTGTATCGAGCTGTCATAAGACCCATGGTCACCTACAACTGCGTTGCATGGTGGCCCAAGATTGACCAAAGACAGGCTAAAGAACTACTGGACAAAGTCCAGAGGCTAGGCTGTCTTTGTATCACCAGCGCTATGAATAGCACACCAACTTTGGCTATGGGGACACTCCTCGGACTTGCTCCTCTTGAGATTCATATCAGGGGGGTAGCCAGAATGACGGACTTCAGGCTAAAGTTGAACAACACATGGACTGCCCAACCATATGGGCATTCCAGAATCTCTGAAGTTATCAAAGGTCCCGTCTTTGAAATGGGCACCGATAGGATGGCTTTAGAAGAAATCTTTGACAGCCCCGTCAAGGTCGTCATTGAGACGACTGAAGACTGGGGAAGTAAAGAAACCAGACTTTTGTCCAGGGGGGCCATGGTGTGGTACACTGATGGCTCCAAAACAAAAGCGGGATCTGGCGCTGGTATACACTGTGTGCGACCCAGAGTGGACATATCTCTGCCCTTGGGGACCTACGCCGGGGTGTATCAGGCTGAGATCCTTGCAATTCGCACCTGCGCGGATGAGAATATAAAAATGGGTCTCTCTAAAAGGGAGATTTATATATTCTCTGACAGCCAGGCAGCGCTGAAGGCTATAATCAGCTACAGCACGTTTTCTAGGATAACGTGGGAATGTCAGCTAGCGCTAAAAGAACTGGCACAGAACAACCGAGTTTGTCTAGGCTGGGTGCCAGGGCACAAGGGCATTGCTGGCAATGAACGGGCCGATGAACTGGCGAGAATGGGGTCTGCGACACCATTCATCGGACCAGAACCCGTGATCGGCCTGAGCATGACTGAGGTCAGGAGCTTCATTGAGGGCTGGGTACTCAAAAGACACCTTGAGCGGTGGAGGGCCGTCTCGGGACTGAGACAAAGCAAGGCCATGCTGCGGGGACCGTCCAGGAGCCTTACGATGGAGATCCTGGCCCTCAGTCGGAAAAATATCAGACTAGCCACAGGCCTTATCACTGGGCATTGTGGTCTGAGAAAGCATCTACACACCATGGGCATCCACCAGAACCAGATTACGTGTAGACTCTGCGGGGAGGATGAGGAAACTGCCTCTCACGTCATTTTCGACTGCAACTCCCTGCTTACATGGAGACTGAGTATGGGACAGCTACAACCCAGGCTCGACATCCATGAAAAACACCTAGCCAAAAGGCTGATCAAGCTCGCTCGGATCTTAGACCTTAACTATGGAAACAGGCTATACTCCAAGCACAAAAAGTCCACCAGAGGCTTAGGTGCAGGGGCTTACACAGCCCCAAAGAGGAATTTAGCTCACGAATATACGAATACTCTATAGTTAGGAACAAACGTGTCTTTGCTTGAAAGCCATAAACGAAAGTTTTATCTGATCAGTAAAGTGTAGGAATGCAAATCGTGAAATTAGTTCAGGGAGTGGATTGCAAACAATATTTCTGTTATCTCAGAAATCAAATCAATCAACAGTGGCATCATAGTTTCCGATATGTATGAGACTTCAGCTCTAAATTTAAAGTTTTTGTTTACTGCTAAAGATTATGGTGGTCTAATCTTGGGGGCTAATAATTGTGATGGGCCCCCAGAATGACATGGTTCTGGGGACTGCAATAGAATTATGTCAGTAACATAATGCCTTACCCTCAAGTAATATCTCACAATCTCAAAGTATGACCCAAATTCACTATGGAAGTTAAAAAAGGATTACGTCTCCGGAATGGAACGTTTGACACTTTGGGCAGAACTTAAGAAACAATTGATTGAATGTATTTAGGCTTTTGACTATTAGAAGACCTCTTCTAAGCGGCTCTCGTGAGGCAGTTAGCCAAGTTCAATTTCAACAAACTGCACCAGGGCAGCAACATTTCTTTTCTTTTTTATGAGAAAGTGATTTCATCCTCCCTCGTCAGTCTTAAATTGCACCCCAGAGAAATTTCAACACAAAATTGCTTTCTATTTCTTCTCGTGTTATATCGTTAAGGAAAACGATCAGACACGAAATAGCATCATGCACCTATTAACCACAAACGAACGTTTCTCGCTTCAAGCGACGCCGACAGATTTATTTATGTGCGCTATAGAACAAGACGTTTCTTGAATTTCAATTATGACTGAAAAACGTCCATAATGAAAAGTAAATCCAACTTGAGATTGTGAGAAGTTATTAATTTCTTCCAATCCAAATATAACACCTGACCTGATGGTGTAAAACTAGTAGATGATCAGGTGTTCACCTGTTCACGTTAGTGTTGAAGTCATTTATAGAAAAAATATCTTGATCAAATTTTAGAAAATAATTTTCAAAATGTCCTCCCGAGGGGGGGGGTAGGGCCCCCTCAAAATCGAAAAGCCCTTAATACCAGCCAAAACATATCAAAATTTTACGTTTCTACAACAAACCGCTAAAAAGATAAAAATAATTTTCTAAAAACACAATATTGTGCCCCCTGGGTCCCTAAAACTATGCAGCAAATTTCCTTCATACCCTAAACATGTATACCAAATTTCGTCAAAATCAAATGAAAATTGTGACTTGTAACGCGTAACATACATACACATATGCAAGTGCATTTCGGGATGTATATGGGAGTTCACTAACGTTCACAATTATGTTGCTGTGATTGCCATCAAATTCATAGAAGAAGCAAAAAATGTTGCAATCTATGTGGTAAGATAAGTCAAGATGTGAGGGCGAACAGAGTGTTGATTGATGCAGAAATTTGAGATGACAGAGGTCTCTCCGCCTAAGCAATAGGCGGAGGGACCTCAGAACAATTATCAGAATTCAAAAATGCCAAACGGTTTTCGAATTACGGCCAAATTTTTGTAAGAAAAAATATGGAATAATATTATTAAGGGAACGGTCATACCTCTTAGCAGCCAAGCGAAGCAGGCGCAGTCTGCTACTACTTAATAAGATAAAGTACCACCATCTTTCATTCTGCCAACCAAAACACATTTATCTATCTTACACCTACTTAGTATTTCCTTGTCGCCCCCCCCCCCCAAAAAGGGAGGGGGTATAATGGATGTACTCTCTTTGGTTTCTTTCTTGTACAGTTGATAACATTTAATGGAAATTTATTTCCCAATTTCTCATTCAAAATTTAAATTGGGACCCTTTTCTTGCTTGAGAAGGAAAATTAAACGAAGCACGTCACATCTTGAGGGACGGAGGTGGAGGACACAGAGCAACTCAATGGATGGCAGAAGAACAAGTGGAGGGGAGTGAAAAAAATGTTTTTGTACACATTTTATGAGGTGGAACACAGAGACATCCAGACCTTGTCTGTTCATGCCATCCACCCGGCCAAGCACAAATCATAGATGTTTAAAAAACATGGGGTTAAGTTAGTGATCTGACGTAAGCAACGTTGGGCGTGGTACGTACTTGGATGGAACACAGAGACATCCAGACCTTGTCTGTTCATGCCATCCACCCGGCCAAGCACAAATCATAGATGTTTAAAAAACACGGGGTTAAGTTAGTGATCTGACGTAAGCAACGTTGGGCGTGGTACGTACTTGGATGGAACACAGAGACGTCCAGACCGTGTCTCTTCATGCCATCCACCCGGCCAAGCACAAATCATATATGTTTTAAAATACGGGGTTAAGTCAGTGATCTGAAGTAAGCAACGTTGGAGGTGGTACGTACTTGGATGGAACACAGAGACATCCAGACCGTGTCTGTTCATGCCATCCACCCGGCCAAGCACAAATCATAGATGTTTAAAAAACACGGGGTTAAGTCAGTGATCTGACGTAAGCAACATTGGGGGTGGTACGTACTTATATATTTATATATATATATATTACGCTGCGAGGTACGTCTTACAAACCAAAAATCTATTTAAAAAAATCGCTCATCCTCCAAAAATTTTCAATTTTGCTATGTAGCGTTGAGCGATTTTGAGGTATGAGATAAACATGTCCTACATAGGAAATATCTTCGAAATCGGGGTAAGCTAAAAGAAAAACGTGCTGCTCACGGAATACGCGATACAGCGGACGAATGAATTTTCTGTTGGAACGAAAAATTCACATTTTGAAGGGGTGTTCACGGGTACTAATCCCGTGGTCGATTTCAAAGGTTCATTACTGAAAATAATAAACCCCAAAAAAGGATGCTTCCCCACCCTTAAAAAACGTTCACAAAGTCATACATACTGCATACTATTATTTTTTTCCATATTTCTATGTATATGAAATCGGTCATATCTCCACAATGATTTGACGGAATTATGAATGAAATCAAATAAACTTCAAAATTTTCTGGACTATCTGACCATGTACTTGATTTTTTTTTTTTTTTTTTTTTTTTTTTTTTTTTTTTTTTGCAATTATCCAGACCTGAAATCATCCTGTATTAACACACCATCACAAGCGCCCTTCAATCCTGTATTAACACACCATCACAAGCGGAACAGCATTCGGCTGCCTTAAATGTTGATCAATAAACTGTACTCAATTTTTCTTGTATTGAATTGAAATTTTGTACACTGAAGAATAATTCGGCCCAACCCAGGCTGGGTGAGATCAATGTGGGTTTACAAGTTCCCAGCGAATGGAGGGTAAAACCTCCGTCTTGAATGACCAATGTGTGTTGAACAGATGTTAAAGAGACGTTAAACCAAATTCAAAACTTTCTTGACTATCTGACCATGTACCTGATATTTTTCTTTTTTTTTTTGCAATTATCCAGATCTGAAAACATCCTGTATTAACACACCATCACAAGCGCCCTTCAATTTTAGGAATGCGTACGCGGGGAACAGCATTCGTCTGCTTTAAATGTTGATCAATAAACTGTACTCAATTTTTCTTGTATTGAATTGAAATTTTGTACACTGAAGAATAATTCGGCCCAACCCAGGCTGGGTGAGATCAATGTGGGTTTACAAGTTCCCAGCGAATGGAGGGTAAAACCTCCGTCTTGAATGACCAATGTGTGTTGAACAGATGTTAAAGAGACGTTAAACCAAATTAAAAAAAAAAAAAAAAAAAAAAGAATAATTAAATTTCTATCAATTTATTCAATCGAAACGTGATTAATAATTATGCAATTTTATTCTGAAACCAATTTTTGATGAAAGTTCAATTCTCGCCATTGAAAGACACACAGGGGGATACAACAAAATGCTCCTTGATACGACCTGTCACCTAAATGCCTTAACTCTGCGTAATCTATAGGTCATAAAATTTAAATTCGAAGGTCACTTGACATGTTTTTATACAAATGACACATTCCTGGAATATTGACTTTTATTAATCCCCTAAAAAGATATTAATATCAAGTTTGGCAGCAAAATTCTGCCCCGCATGTTAAAGAGGCAGAATAGAAACTTAACTATCGTCCCATATATCTATCCCCCATTCTACACAATCTGATGATACCACCTAAAAAGGATAAACACAAGTTTGTGAATAAAAACCCAAAGTCGTCATCAATTCGAGCGAAAATTCCAGGAACAAATGCCCCAGGTCCAAGGCAGCACAAAATAACATCAATGTATTTTTGAAAAAACAAAAATTAATCAGAGTTTCACTCCAATGAACAAAAATTTGGCTCTCTACAATTTAAATTACATTTTTAGAAACAAAAGAGAAAAAGAGAGAGGTCGAACACAAAGGCCGGATAATGTCACTAACTACACATCTACACAATGGACGAAACAAAAGTTTGTGACGTCACTTATGAAAGAGATAATGTACTTTGGAGCCCTCTCAGTTTTGTTCTTAACCTCTTGAGAAAATGAGAAGTACGCTAATAAATGGTGGCTGAAAAGTTACGGATTATAGAATACTGGTAGGGTAGCCACAAAACTCTGATATGGAAAGGGAAGACGTCTGACTCCTCCGGGGGGTAACAACTTTTTCCTTAATGCATGTGAGAAATCCCATCGCCTTGTTTGACGCTCGTACCTTTACTACAAAAAGGAGGTCCGCAAGGGCGGACTAGGGATCCAGAGCATGAAGGGCCCCACATTTTTTTTTCATATTTTTGCCCCCCCCCCCCCCCCGNTAGGGCCCATCAGGCCCACATATTTTTTCTCTCACATATTTTACATGTATTTTTCTTTCATTATAATGCCCTACAATGAACTTGGGGCCTACATATTTTTTCTCACACTCTTTCATATTTGTGCCCCATTCCCAGATGGGCCCCCGGCGCACCGGGTATATAACGCAGATATGGGTTTAAAACCCATATCCTTACCATAACATGTTAATTATAAGTGTTAAAAATATTAACTTTTAAATAAATAAAAACAAAACACTTACCAAAAACACTATTTATAATTCTTTATAAATAATTATAAATAGTGTTTTTGGTAAGTGTTTTGTTTTTATTTATTTAAAAGTGACAAAAGTAGCCTTGTGTTGTTTTCGAGGAATGAAAAGCGAACGAATCACTGAAAATGCATTTCACAAGCGCATCCTATGAACTTGGTTTGGTAAGCTAGTAAACTGACTGACTAAACGCAAAGCCCAACTGGTATACTGACTGACTGGTAATCAACGTAGCTCTACGATGGCTTAAGTTAGAGACTTGAAATTTAGCACACACATCATCCCTTTTAGTATGAAGGTGCGTAATAAGAAAGGAAAAATGTTCAGGTGGAAGAAAGTTACCGCCATGACGCTTGGTTTCTTTGGGCAAACTAGAGAAGCTAACAAAAAATGACCGAGAATGGACCCCCCCCAAAAAAAATAGTTTATAAGATCGAACCCTTAAAAAACATAAAAATTGAACTTCCGGTGTCTGCCCGATTTAATGTCGGTTTTCACCACCAAAAAATCGGAATTGAGAAGTACCACTTCGGTATGAGTGAGAAAGTTGAATTTCGATACAAAGGTGTTCCGGTGTACAGAAAGTACTGGGGAGTCGCCTCCACCAAAAATCCAACTTGAAAAGATTTAATGTCGCAATCTCGAAATTGTTGTTGAATTTCGTAACTGTAGCAAAGCACGGGTAAGCCGGATAGTAATTATATTTTTTTGAAATTTTGAAACATTTTGATTTGTCGGTTTTTCTTCAATTCAATAATGAATTATTATTTTTTTTTTTTTTGTAAAAAAAATATTAATCGATTAAATTATATTTAAAAGAACTTATAATTAAATATGTATACCGTCAGGATGCAAGAAAAGGCGACCAAATGACAAAATATTTCTTACGGGAGGATTAAAAAATCAAATTTGAAATACGAGATAAAATTGTGTGTCTATAATAGTAAGAAAAAGATTTATTACGAGATCGAAATTTCAGGTTTTTTTTTTAAAAAAAAAAATAAGAGTTGCGATACATTGTTGAAAATGCAGTCTAAATATCAACGAAACTGTTGAAAGTTGTCCTTGATAGATCTGTCAAAGTTGTCCTTGATAGTTCTGCCAAAGTTGTTCTTGATAGATCTGTCAAATTTGCCCTTGATAGATCTGCCAATGTTGTCCTTGATAGATCGGCCAAAGTATTCAAAGGACCGTAGAATTTTATGAAATATTCGATTAAGTAAAAAAAAAAAAAAAAAAAAAAAAAAAAAAAAAAAAAAAANAAAACAGATCGTCATCAAGGTCACCGCAATATGTCCACTTGATATCGTGACATTTTAGTCGGATTTTTTTAATCCCAATAGTTTGGGAGCTACCAAGACAACGCAAATTAAAATGGACCTCTCATTACACCATTCACAGTTACAAAATAGCACCCAGTCAGAAATAGTTACAAAAAATAGTAACTTTGGAACCGTGCCCTCTCATTAGAAAGCATTTTTATAGAACTATAACGGTTCAAACGTTAGGTATTCCACCAGGAAATAAGGAAATAAAAACTTTGGTTTCTCCTTGTGGTTCCCGTGCTGCATAAACCCTCGTTTTGAAGTTAATATAATAATTTGGTCAACTTTACTTGTAACGTGACGAATATAATAAAGAAAAAAAGATATAATACGTACAGTGAGTAAGCAGAAGAAGTGAATACGATCCCAGCAGAGGCGAAGTGGCGCATGGAGCAGAAGTAGAGTGTGATAATATAAATAATATTATAAATATATAAAATGAAAATGCAGCGTGGACAGTCAATGCGAAGTGAGAGATAGAAAAATATAGAAACAAAATAGAAAGACAGATTAGTAAGAGAATTGAATTTAGAAAAGAAAATTCAATATTATAGCTATCAATTAACTAAATCTAGAAATAGTAACTGACAATGAGCAGTATGCACAAGAATTGAGCAATCGTTTTAGCATAAGAAAATGCATCGCAGTATGAACATATGCTCCAATTTTTTTTTTTTTTTTTTTTTTTTTTTTCGATTTTAATTTTCCGTGTTACTTGGGTATTAGCAATATTAGCATGTTCAACGATGCCCAACTTCTGAGTATTTTCTATAGTAAAAGTAGGTATAGCCAGCGTCTATGGTACGTTGAATACAACAGTTCCTGTTAGATCACTGAAGTTATGCTACGCCCAGCGAGGTTGTACCAAGTGGATGTCCACGATGGTTCGCGCCCTCGTGATGTTGAGATCAATGTGGGTAGCTGGTTTGTAAGTTTCCTGCGAATGGAGTTTAAAACCTCCGCCCCGAATGACCAATAGATGTTAAAGGGAGTTCTATATAGAACTAAAGAATGATATAGTAATAGTATTTGCTCAGATTTTATGCATACTCATTGAATAGAATGCATAAAACAAACAAAGTGAGTTTACTTAAGCAAATGATCCGATTAAAAATAATTTTGTCTTTTTATTAAAAATGTTTAATACAAACTTACTTACTTAACTTAGGCTTCTAAGAAACTATAACCTACTTTTAAGTATTTTTAGTATAAGAAAATGCGATGCCGATAATTTTTGAGTTGCTACCTACATTAACACAGTTAATCATTTGGTATAGTAAAAACATTAGCTTAGTTCTTATGCATACCTTTCATTGGGGCAGTAATCACACGAGAATAATATAATCTCGGACAATTAGAACATTTTAGTTGGCCGTCATCTTCACATGGCTATCTATGTTCATTCCAGGACAAAAACATCGATCTATTTGACTAGATTTTCAGCCTTCGTATTAGACGGTATCTACTAAAGTAAATCAGGAAGCGAACTTTTGCAAGTTCATGATGTAACCTTGAAATGTGGCTGTCATTTTGAAATTTGAGAATAACAATGTGTTCGGCGGGAGTAAAGACAACCTCTCGGGAATGCGAAAGAATAATTTTCAACTGATTCAAATTTCGATGGCTTTCGAAATTTATGTACCGGAATCAGACGGGTGTGTTTCTCAGGTTTCTATTAATTTATTAATGAAGAATAACTGTGACGGCAAGAAATATGTAAGAAGTTTGCCCCCTCCCCCCCCCCTCAAACTATAAAATAGCTGAATGACAGACGCACACCTCCCTTGGACGTATTATCCCTTACAGATGTAAGAAATAGAGCGATGTTTTTGGCCCAGGATTTTGGTTTATATTAGTGACTAGTTTCCATTGGAAATGAAAACGTTTCAGTGTCAATTGTAGCAACTGGGGTACTGTAAATGGGGACACGCCGACCGAGTTCCTCATCTTCTGGGTACCTGAACATTATACTTCTGCATACATGGTATAGGTCGAAAAGAGGACTTTTCGGCACTAATCTGACTGTCAAAATGACTCAGAGGAATCTCTTTTAAGGTGGACCAGGGCTACTCCACCTTCTGTACGGTGCTGTTTACTAAATAACTACAATCCTAGACAAAACGCTTCTTCGGCCGACCTAAGAGATTCGAGAATCTTCGTGTGATTAATGCCTTTGAGTTAGAGCAATAAATAGAAAATGAAGGGCTTAATCACAAACATCAATGTACTTATTTTATTACAAGGGTAAGTCGTTCAGAACTGATTTTAAAACTTACATGTTCTTCAAGAACATTCTGAATTATTTGATTCTGTTTTGCAAAAGATGCAGTTGAGTTCCTCTTCATCAAACACTCTGGACATTCTATAATGCCATGTTCTCTCAGCACAAAGGTTGCTTAGCACCCGTGTTCCTTCTCACCAAAACTCTTTTATTGTCTCACAACAAAGGCTGCTCAGCACCCGTGTTCCTGCTCACCAAAACTCTGTTGTTGTCTCACCACAAAGTTTGCTCATTACTCAGCATATTCCTCTTCAAAAAACACCCTAGAATGCCATGTTGTCTCACCACAAAGGTGGCTTAGCACCTGTGTTCCTGCTCACCAAAACTCTGTTGTTGTCTCACTACAAAGTTTGCTCATTACTCAGCATATTCCTCTTCAAAAAACACCCTAGAATGCCATGTTGTCTCTCCACAAAGGTTGCTCATTACTCAGCATATATATTCCTCCTCACAAAACACCCTAGCCATTTTATAATGCCATGTTGTCTCACCACAAAGATTGCTCAGCACCCGTGTTCCTTCTCACCAAAACTATGTTGTTGTCTCTCCACAAAGGTTGCTCATTACTCAGCATATATATTCCTCCTCACAAAACATCCTAGCCATTCTATAATGCCTTGTTGTCTCACCACAAAGGTTGCTCAGCACCCGTGTTCCTCCTCACAAAACACCCTAGCCATTCTATAATGCCTTGTTGTCTCACCACAAAGGTTGCTCAGCACCCGTGTCCTTCTCACCAAAACTCTGTTGTTGTATCACCACAAAGGTTGCTCATTCCTCTTCACCAAACACCGATAACTTTATTTAAGGCCATGACCTCTCACCACAAAAAGATGCTGCCCTAATGAATCTAAAACAACCTGCTCTGTCAATGATCGAAAATCGCTAGCACAAAAGAGTTTTCATTTGCAAAAAAAATATTTACCTTTACCCCGGTAATGCTGCGTGTTCACTAGCTTTGTCAGAAAGTTAGCAGATATGGATCTGAAAATCCCCCTCCCCTTTCCTCCGTTTTCTACTCAATTTTCATGAGTTGCTTGTGTTGTGGTAAGACACTCTGATTGGTAAACAAAGCAGAATGATAAATAATACGAAGAGAAGAGAGCATCAAGCAGGTTCCAATCCCGCCAACCCATGGAATTTTCATCCTCATGAATCTTAGATATTTACCACTATACGAGGACATGGAAGGGGCCAGAATTATCAGCAGATAGTCCGGCGTCCTCAGTGCAGTTGAATATGCTACCTATAACCCTTCCACCATTATCACTTTCCGTGATCGTGATGGACACGGAAAGTAAGTAGTTAATTCTCAAAAATGCAAAATCCACCAACGGACCTTCTTTCAGAGACAGGCGCCAATTGATTAATTTTCCCGTTTGGAATCAATTCCACTCCATGCCTTCACAAGATTAGACAAAATTTGCATTTGCAATACATAAACATTTGAAGCGATGAATGTATGCATTATTTTCCTCCCCAATTGAAAGCCTCAGGCCTTTTATAATAGAAACCTTTTTTTGAAGTATTCTCATGAGAAAAAGTGAATTTTGAAACATGTGATGCATAACCTTTTGTACGAGTTTGTAGAAAGAAGAGGTGTTCCCATCTCCGAAACTAATCCAACTATCCAATATGTATAAACAAAGACAGACATTTAGGCCAAATGCTGATGCAAAAGTCTTCCGGATAGAAGTTATCGTTCTGCAACGGTATTAAGCATTAATTCAGATACAAATAAGTATATGGGGTGACTCATTTTAAATAGTACACTTACATATCCTAGAATCATGTTGGAGATAAAAGATAAAAGCTCAGATAGAGACACATCTATACTTTTGGGGAAATATGCCAGAGAACATATATTAGCTGCCAGACTAAATAAATGCTAACAAGGCAGTGCCTTCAAACACTAAGAAGACTGGGCACTCTCAACAGAGTAATAGGTGCCAGGACATAAGTGATTGCAAAAAATCAACACATTGACAAACCGGTAAAGATGGGAAGGTATCTGAAACTCTCTTTATTGCTCCTGGACCAGTTATTGGTCTCAACAAAATGAAGAAAAAGGTTCAATAAGGCAATGGGATAACCAAAACCATAGATCTTAGTGACTGAAACTTCATTGCTCCTGGAACAGTAATCTGCATCAACAAAATGAAGCAAAAAGTTCAATAAGGCAATGGGATAACCAAAACCATAGATCTTAGTGACTGAAACTTCATTGCTCCTGGACCAGTAATCTGTATCAACAAAATGAAGCAAAAAGTTCAATAAGGCAATGGGACAACCAAAACCATAGATCTTAGTGACTGAAACTTCATTGGTCCTGGACCAGTAATCTGTATCAACAAAATGAAGCAAAAAGTTCAATAAGGCAATGGGATAACCAAAACCATAGATCTTAGTGACTGAAACTTCATTGCTCCTGGACCAGTAAT
>CM022879.1:13084956-13115170 GCA_012654025.1 Pachypsylla venusta | reverse complement strand
AAAAAAAAAAAAAAAAAAAAAAAAAAAAAAAAAAAAAAAAAAAAAAAAAAAAAAAAAAAAAAAAAAAAAAAAAAGAAGACTTGTTGAAAGCGGTAGACAGGCCAAAAGGTAAGACGATGGATACAGGCTAAATTTCAAGGAACGAACCCCAAATTCTGTGGTCAAAAAAATGGGGAGTGTATTCTATAGGAAAAACTGAAAAAACACTTCCCAACGAAAGGTCACGCCCGGCCCCTCCCATAAAAAAGTCCTTGATAATTTTTCCTGGATTTTTATGACTGATTCAAAACGCAATCCATAGAGGTTTAATTGACATAGCCTATGGCACGTTGAAAAACACCTGTTCCCGTTTGATCACTGAAGTTAAGCAACGTCCAGCGAGGATTTTCTAAGTGGGTGGCCTCGTGATGCTGGCTTTTTCCGGCCCAAAACAGACTGACTGAGATCGATGTGAGGTAGCTAATTTGTAAGGTAAACCCCCACAAAAATATTTAAAATAAACACCCACTATTCATATTACAATACAATTAGATGACCCTTTAGTCTCAAGGCCATACTTTTTTTTTTTAATTCTGAAAAATTGTTTTTTTTTAAAAAAAAAAATTCAAGTTCAAAAACCTATATAGACTTCAACAACCACTAAAAGTTTCCTCTAAACTAATTTAATGTTTTTCACTTGGGTTTCCAGTTTCNCCCCCCACACAATAAAATCTTGGGAAAAAATGTCCTCACGAAAAAGTCAAAGAAATCAAGTGTTTCATCTCTTGCCAAAAAATTTTAACAAAAAGGATGTGATTATTTATCATTCATTATGAGTGAATGTTCATGTCAGCCAAAAACTATTAGACCACCATGTTCATGTCAGCCAAAAACTATTAGACCACCATGTTCATGTCAGCCAAAAACTATTAGACCACCAAGTTCATGTCAGCAAAAAATTATTAGACCACCATGCTCATGTCAGCCAAAAACTATTAGACCACCATGATCATGTCAGCAAAAAACTATTAGACCACCAAGTTTATGTCAGCAAAAAACTATTAGACCACCATGCTCATGTAAGCCAAAAACTATTAGACCACCATGTTCATGTCAGTCAAAAACTATTAGACTACCATGTTCATGTCAGCCAAAAACTATTAGACTACCATGTTTCATGTCAGTCAAAAACTATTAGATCACCTTTTTAAGTCATATCATATGAGCGCCCAATTTATATCACCTCTTTTGGACTCTGGCTTTTTCGACAGTTAGATCGAAAGATAAAACCAATTTGAATAGAAAAAAATTGATGCCGAAGGAGTAAATCGATAGAATATTTTTTATTAAGACGATTTGGATGAAAATACACTAAACCTAAAAGAATGCTAAAAACAACTGAAACCCAATTAAACTTTCAAGCAGAAAAATAAGATACATAGCTAAAATGGAAATACAGTTTTGAGTAAATTTTCTATCCCGTCGCGCCGTCCTAACATCTATCTAGTGGGGAAGAAAAAGGATTAGAAATCAAATGGATGACCCGAATGAAATATAAAAACGAGAAGATGAAGCTTTTATTTATTTGTCTTGCATTGACCTACTTCCCCAGAGAATGGAGAAGAAGAGCGAACAACATATAAAAAGGAGATTACAGAGAGATAATAAAAAGAGAGGATAACGAGTCCTAGAGCGAGAGAGAGAAAGAAAAAAAAAGTTAATTCAAAAGAGAAATAAAAATCATGATGTACGTACAGGGTGTTAATTTGCGCAGTCTTTTTTTTAATTTGGTTTAACGTCTTTTTAACATCTATTGGTCATTCAAGACGGGGATTTTACCTTCCATTCGCTGGAAATTTGCAAACCAGCTACCCACATTGACCTCACCCAGCCTGGGTTGGGCCGGAAAAAAGAGCCAACGATACGTGATGTTCCCAGGCAGTCACCCATCCAAAGCCCGACGTTGCTTAACTTCAGTGATCTGACGGGAACTGGTGTATTCAACGTGGTATGATCGTTGGCTGCGCAGTCTAAATATCTTCAAAACTGTTGGGAACACAATAAGTCTATTCCGACTAAAATGTTACGATATCAAGGGGTACATTGTCCTTCAAAATTCTTTCAAAGTCTACTTTTGTTTTTTGAAAGGGACGACCTAATTTATTTTCTACATAATCGTATTTTCCATCAAATCCTTTTTATATTCAGTCGATTTTCCTGTATAAATCTCTTTTTCCCTCAGTGTCGTGATTTTTTCCATTCCAAAGAAGCATGTTATTCTCAATCGAATTGTGACAATGATTTTTTTTTTAACCTTGACAGATATATCAAGGTCTCCTTTGATATGGTGACACTTTGGTGAGAAGAGATTTTTTGTATTCCCAACAGCTCCGGAAATATTAAGACTGCGTAAAATTGAGCACCCTCTATAATAAGGGTGGCTTATTTTAGTAGATTCAAATATATTGAAATCTGTTGAAGATACAAAAAAAATATTGTCACCAAAAAGAGTTGGTCACTGATATCATGTAGAATGATATCGAGGGCGACATGTCTATGGTGACCCTAAGGAATCCTTTCGGATTGATTTTATTTTTTTATTTTACATGGAACATTTTCAATCCATATTCGAATTTTCTATTAGCCTTTAACCCGAACTTTTTAAATGGAATAGAACATTGCATATTCGAATTCTATTAACATAAAATCAATTTTTTTTTTTTTTGAAAATGTCTCAGTTTTCTCAAAATCCGTAAATTTTGAGCATCCATATACATGAATTCAACTTTTCTACTTAAAATGACCACCCTGTATTTCAATTTGCAAAGGTCGACACGGAAAAATAAGTCGAGTGATGTTAAACGGCTCGCGATAGGTGGTCTATAATTTTCATTAGTTAGTACATAGAATTTGAGAGCAGCCCCATTCCCAAAGTTGAAACACTTGGCCTTGTCATCCGAAATAGTAATCTACCTATTCCAACACATAGATCCAATAAAAATGTTTTATGTTGTTTTTTCTACCATCTGGAAATACGCAATTTTATCTAGTTACAGGGCACCAAACCCCGCCCACAGCAATGATACTTGTAAATAAACACTCTTGCGCGTGTATATCCTCACAGAGAATTTTAGTCATACTTTGATCTTTTCAATCAAACTTAATGTATACGAGACTTACTCAATGAGAAAGTTGCATACGTGAACAGTATCATAATCCTGTTTATTATTTTAATATTTGCAAATTGTTCTGATGACGTCTTTAGAAGGAGAAGAAACATGTCAACTCCATTTGTAAATTTGTAGTTTTTTAACTATCCACTCGTAATGAGTAGTCTAAACCTATCACATTTAAGTAAAGTATAAACTTAATGTTTAAATATTTTATTATTTTAAATGTTACTTGACATGCATTACTTATCCTATATTAAAAAGGAAAGTATAGAAAGGGGGTAAAATTTTGAATGTCACATTATTAATTTTCGACATGGTCCATATATGTGTCAGTCTGTAAAAGTAATACCACAAAAACCATTATGCGTGACGTGCGCCATCTCCTTTTTTTGTCACTAATCACGAATGCTTCCGTGTAGGTACATATGTGATATTTGTCAGTCCGCCTCACAAATTGTAAGTGGTAGACACTTGAACTTTGAAATGAGTGTCAATATTATGCATGAAGTGCTCCGAGATGAAATCAAATACACAGACAAATGGCTGAAACTCGAAATTGGTTTACTCAGGGTACCTCAAAACGTGTTTAGGCGTTGAAAAGTGGATAGAAATTTCGGCCCATTACAATACTTTTTCATTTAATATAGGAAAGGGCATCGTGTTGTTTTTGAGAATCTTATTATGAAATGATGACAAATTTGGTAAATAGAATAGATCAATAAGAGAGCCGGACAAAACTGGTCTAAGGATTTGGTGGGGATATATAATTAAATGATCCTATCATTGAGAAAGGGGAATCAGAAGGATGGTTGATGATGACACAGAACAAAAACAAAAATTGGGACCGAAAATTATACATCCATTCGCCATTTTGAAGTAAATAAAACAAGGGTCGACTTTTGAACACTGATTGTTACATTTAGAAAATGGGTCTTTTCGGGTAGAATGTCTGAAGTAAGGTTATGGTTATGATTTAGTACAAACAGTAGAAGATAACTTAAAAATAGAAAAATTTTGCAACAAAATAATAATCAAACAATTAACCTTCTAATTTCTTTCACATTTGAGCCAGAGGAATGAGAAATTCACAATAAAATTACATCGTATTCCAAACCTTACAGTATTTGTATTGAATATATCTCATTCCTCTGGCACACCTGTAAAAGAAATGAGACGGTTCATGTTTGTTATTTTTTGCAAAATGTTTCTATATTTATGTTACCTTCTACTGCTTGTACTAAATCATAACCTTACTTTAGACATTCTACCCGAAAAGGCCCATTTTCTAAACTGATTTTGACCTCCTGAAGAAAAATGAGATTTGACTTTGTCAGACTACGATACTGATAAAAATGATTTGTGTACTTTTGATGATTTCAGTAGATGTGTAACCTTTTTCTGGTACACAATTATTGAACTTTTACATCGAAGCTCGAAACCGGGGCCGTTATACAGGGTGTAACAAAATAAAACTTAACTCAGACCACCCTATCTCCGCGCCTGATTATTCTTTTCAGAAGATGATAGTTAGTCCTGATTTTATTCCAACTTTTATATTCAAAAATAAAATTGGTACCATTCCATTTAAAATTCTTGAGAAACAGAAACTTTTATTTAAAAAATGTCAATTTCGGGGATCGAACCTAGATTATACTACCACCAATCGAATGCCTATGTTACCCTTTCTATCCATAGGATCAATCAGAATTAAAAAATTCCAAGCCGTTCAAAAATTAGAGGACTAGGACTTCTTGAACATTATATCCTTTAATCTTTTTCCATCCGGAAAATTTCAGTACAAGACCCCAAAACTGAAGGAAACGAACATTTGCGAGAACCACTGATTCATAAAAATCGTCCAACTCTAAGTTGTCAACAAAGTACTACTCTGTACTGTGTGCGTAAGGTAGACACGGATCTTTGCATTGCATCCTAAAATATCGAATGCTGTGGGAAGATATTATTTTTGTTTGGAGTCAATTTCAAAGGTTTGCGTATCGAAAATAATAAAGCAGGATCAGTGAAAAAAGTGGAAACGTGTTTTTGTTTAGCTCCAAAAGACGTAATGATACTGTCCCAGTTCACCAAAATGAACCGAGTGACGTAATACACAAAGCTAGTGAACAGATGAACAGATAATGGATGATTAAGACAAATTAAAAGAAACTGTTAAAATTGCAAATGAAATTAGGAAAATGAAAACTCAAAATTTAGCAACTAAACTGGAAATAGTGCAAAGAAAATTAAAGACGATCTAAACGCAGTAGTAGATTAAAAGAAAACCAAATTAATAATTTAAAGAAAACTCATGATTAATTTAATTAAAGAAAACCTCAAAACTTAATTAAAATTAATGTCCAAACGAAATAAAAAAAGGTGCCTTGCGTTTTTATATCAACTAGAAAGTGAATGTTATTTTGGCCATTTCAAAATATACTGGATCTTGGCGAGAATTATGGTTTTCATTGTGATAGATACAAACTAAGTGATAGAAAACACGTTGAACCTCTCGTCAACTGATATATTTATTTGGGAGCAATATATAGCGATATTTGGAAAACCCAGGAGCCCTCCGAAATATTTCTATATGATCATGAAAACCCCTTGAAAACCCTCAAAACTGGCACAAGCAAACCAGAGCTTTAATGGTCCGAAAAGGAGGGAGAAGGTCCTAGAACTGAGGTACATTGTATAATATCCCAGATAGACTTAAGTACAAAGTATTCCTTTGAGGAAATATGCCAGCGTATATCGGACTGAAACGCAAGCTATAGCTGTTAGTGCCAATAGCTTTTAGACTAGATTCATGCTAACCAGGAAGTGCCTTCGAACTTTAACAAAACTAGCAAACTCAAACAGAGTACATTTGGAATGGGGAATGAAGGGACTGCAGTAAATGAACACGCTGACGAAGTTCAATAAAGCAATGGGATACCCAACCCATTGATCTCGCTGGACTAAAACTTCAGGGCGACCCCATAGAAAACATAATTATTGTGGTATAACATCTCTGACTGTTGATCTTATCGACTAAACAAATTTAAATAAGATGGGAATCTTAAGAGAAATCTCATTGTATACACGATGCAGTAGCCAAACTATACCCATTCAGGGCATATAGGGGTGTATAAGGATTGTTACTGAATTTAAAGCACTACTAATGTACAGTCTTTTGCTCGGTTTTGCATAAAACCTCGTCTTTTCTCCGGTGAACGCGGCCTCTACCCTACCTTAACATCGTCCTACTGAGTGCTAATATGTCCGATGATGACCAAATTTGGTATAAGGAATGCTCAACCCAAAGATGTAGATGAATTAGACCGACGACATGTTCTTGGTGCTGCAATGATCAGCAGTACCTAGACGCACAACCCGAAACCCATAATTTTATTATAGGCAAACAACTCTTGAACTGACTAGGAAATAACATTCACTATTTTAGTTTGTTGCTTATTGCTTTTTTATATAAAAACTTACCCTGCCTTTGTTTGATTATGAGTTTTGCTAGAGGTAGGTGTAGAGTAGCGAATAGTGTGAGAGAAGTGGAGAAATGAGAAGACAAGAAGAATGGTGAGAGTGTGAAGAGAAGAGGACACGCCCATCGCGAGGCAATAGAGAATAGAGAAGGCATAGAGACAAAACCAAAAAAAAAAGAAAAAAAAAGAATAAAAACAAAACAAATGAATAAATGAAAAGGTAATTTTAAACAAAGAAAAGACATTTTGAAAGTGTATCAGACGAGGGGGATGAAATTAGACACATATACAGAGCTTACAAAAATCGGTTCAAATGAAATTGGACCGACTCGTACCGAAACTTGGTCGTACGTACTAAAAATCGGTGCCAAATATTCCAAAAATTGAATAAAAAATCCGTTAACCGAATAAAAAAATCCATATTTCATTAAAATCGGTCAACAATAAGTTTTTAAAATGCCGCTCACAGCGCAAGGCGGGCAAACGGATTTTTTATTCAATTTTCGGATCCGTCATTACTATTATTATAAAACTGGTTGCACGTCTCTAATGAGACTGCATTCATCACAGCGACCTTATGTTAGATCTAATGTGACCAGCGACAGGGATGGAGTTAAGATTCGAAACAACAGCCTCTTGGTTACGAATCCATCGACTCAACCAACCAGCTACTGAGACTGTTGGATCCTTCATTCCAGTAGAATCCTAGAATCTCAAATTAAAATTAGGTTCTATGTCAATGAACACTACCACCACTTTTATGTTTCAATTTGGACTTTTTGAAAACTCTGTATATTTTTTTTTTGTGTTAGTATGTCACAATTTTTCACAGCATTTTTTTTCCCCTCTTTGATTGACCTTGGTAGTCTTCCGGCCATCAATAAACAAGACCTGGTTTGACAAAGTAGTGAGTTATTTAGTTTATCTTCGTACACATTTGATGGTGGACAGATGTATGAGACTGCAGTTTCCAACGAGTCCTTGTAATCTAACATCTAATTCTTGGAGACTGCCACTTGATTTGCACTGAACCTAACAGATGTATTGTACTAAGACAATCAGACTATAGTAACCCAATAAAATCAGTAATAATTATTTTCTATGTCATTTTTATACTATCAGTTCAGGGGCTCATCTTATAACTAATCTAGTAAATTGTAGAGTTTAACATATGCAAAGCACAAGTACTTCAAGAATAGTAATATTAACTTGTAGTTTATTGTGAAATGGGCCGAAGGTAGTATTGATGTATTATTGAAAGAATTATTTCACTTAGAGCCCAAGGTTTATCCCGGGCCAAAATCATCGACTCATTTGCCCTCTAAGACAGGAACAGGAAGCGTCTGTCAGAAAAAAAAGAGACAATCTGATTTTGGTTGTTTTGAAATTTGTAAATGACCTATTTCAAAATTTTGTAGATAATTTCTGGATATATTAAAGCAGATATCCCCAACTCTTTAAGATGGTCGGCAAGAAAAAGAAAGAAAATATGCATCTCTTTGAGCATATACTTGAATAAGTAAAATACGAGGTGTGGCTATTCAATAACGAGATTGGTTAAGAAAAAGGGTTATATTATAAAAATTATTCTACATTGGAATGCTCCCCTTCAATATACTCCCCTCCCCTCGCCACACACCTTTCCATACGTTTTTTCCATTAATCGAAGCAGTGCTGGAAGTCTTTTTTGGTGAGGACCTTTAGGAGCTCTGCCGTTATTGGCTTTACCTCTTCTTTAGGAGCTCTGCCGTTTTTCGCTTTACCTCTTACATCGACTCAAATCGGGTCCCTTTCAAAGCAAATTTTATCTTCGGAAACAAAAAAAAGTCACACGGTGCCAAATCTGGCGAGTAAGGCATGTGTTCGAGCGTTGATCAGCCAAAAACGCTTCACAGATAGCGCATTATGGGCAGGTGCGTTGTCCTGGTGCAAAATCCACGAGTTGTTCTTCCACAACTCGGGCGGTTTCTTACGAACTCGTTTTCGCAGTGTTGCCAAAACTGACAAATAGTAAGTCTGGTTGACAGTCTGACCCTCTGGAACCCATTCAGTCATCCCGATACCGTTAATGTCGAAAAAAATCAACATTGCCTGGAATTTTGATTTGAGACGACCTGGGCGTTGGTCATCTTCAGTGCTCTCTCGGCCCTCTCTGAAGTGCTTACACCACTCAAAAACACGCGTACGAGATAGAAAATTGTCCCCATAGCAACAATTTATAGCACTCAGT
Organism: Pachypsylla venusta; assembly: GCA_012654025.1. NCBI lineage: Eukaryota > Metazoa > Arthropoda > Insecta > Hemiptera > Aphalaridae > Pachypsylla > Pachypsylla venusta. The sequence goes on along the minus strand of CM022879.1, from coordinate 13,106,312 downwards.
CGGAGCTTTTTTCGATTTAACGAGAAATTTGAAATTGATACGTTGCTCCTGTTTTTCGTCACACATGGTTTTCGGCACAAGAAAAAAACACGTTCGTTTCAAACCGCTACTGCACAAATACTATAATAGTGACGAAAACGTGTTTCGGTACGTGAATAGAGAAGATTTCCAGATACCCAAAGCACTACTCGTTTTTTTCCTCACCCCTCTAGGGCGCCCTCTAGGCGCTCAGTCTCGTTATTTAATAGTCACACCTCGCAATAGGTACTTAAAAAAATGTACGGAGAGCATTTGAGACAAGGGGGGTGGACAGGACATTTGGGACACACTGTGTACCCTGCATCAGGATCATAACCCTTTATGCTAACTCGTTAATAAAGAAGGAAAAAAAGGAGAATTGATTTTCAACGAGAGATGTTTGGCGACTGTGTGCGATCATTTTCCTTATAATAGAGAAGCCGAAAAAATCATTTGTAAGGTACGTCGATAAAAAAGATTCCTGATTTTAGAAGGGGATTGGAATACGACTATAGAGTTATATTATTACATTTTTACGTCCATATCTCACTAAAAATTAAATAAAAAAACTCAATACCTTTTAAAGTTAACCTAAAGAATGATACAAAGTTGGAAGGAAAAAAGTAAGAACAAGGATTTCAGTGGAAGAGAATCCTTTGAAATTTAAATGTCATTAGCAGGACGAAAGACACTCTGAGTCAAAGTAAAAGTAGGAGAAGGAGTTTTACTTTGAAGTCATAAAAGTAAATACTTTTACTATAATATACTTGTAAAATTTAAAACAAATAAAGTGACATTTTAAGGGATATTTTTTTCTTCTTCTTCCTCTACCAATTATATTTTATTGCTGCTTCTTCCCCGTTGAAAGGAATTCTCATTATATGCAAACTCTAAACTTCGGGGAGGGATGTCTCTGGAGGAAAGATCAGCAGCATTTAGGATACCTCTGTCCTCGCCTCAAACCATGCATATTATCTCAGCTGTTACCTCTACCATCGTCCTAAATCATTGATGAAAAGAGAAAGAGCCCCCGTGACCGAGTTGTTAGGAGCATTGACGTTTGGTTGGATTTTTCTCATTTCCGGAATGACATGTCTGTCAAGGAGCATACACACTAAGCAGTGAGAGTGCCGGCAAGTTATTCCCGCTGATTGTGAGCTGCCTGGAAGTATGCCGGGCGGATCACTCAGCGGTCATGGCACTATCACTATAAGTGTGAATAGTCGTTAGAAGGTCCCTGAAGAAATGCAAACTGGGGCATATATATATATATTTTTTATTTTTTATTATTAAATAAAAAAAAAACCTACCATCGTTCTAAACCATTGAAGACATGAGAAAAGAGCTCAGTACTGTCATATGTCGCATCGTCCCACACCGTCTTAGAAGAGGTCGTCTCGAAAAAATTTCTCCAGCAATTTGTATACTCCTACCTTCAAATCATACTTTGCAAAACGTCTGTTACCCCAAAATGGGATTGCGGCACCCTGCTCTAGAAGTGGCACCGTTACCATTTATCCCTAATCATCATCTTTAATGACGTTTGGTATTTAGGTCCTATTTTCGGTGGTTCGTTCTCAATTTTTTTGTAGAGGTCTAAAAATGAATACGAATACACTACCAGATAATTCAGTACAATTACCAACTTTTTTGCTTACCCAAACCCATTCAGAGGTTGTGAACCTAGTTGAACTTCCCTTGGAGATAAGATTTTTTTTATAAAAAAAATAAGTGCAGAAAAAAAGACACGACGCAAAACAAAATGGAAAAGAATAAGAAAAAAAAAAAAAAAAATAGAGAATTTAAAATTAAAAAGAGAAACACTAGTAAAAAGGATGAGAGGAAGGGGCGGGACAACAATCACATCAGCAACGACTAATTTGAACAAGGTGCTACACAGTGAGACAGTAGCGCTGAATCAGGCGTAACCAAACTGTGACGGACGAATAATAGTCAAAAACTCTGAGGCAATGTGATACCTGCGTTTTTTATTTTACGAGCTAAAAAAATTACCCCCCCCCCCCCCCNCCCCCCCCCCCCCTCAAAAGTGATATTTTAAGTTTCAAAGTACGCGGAATCCAAAAATCGAATAAAAAAAAGTTCTTACGTTGGGGCATATTAATGTAGGTAGGTATATGATTGAAGAAAAGTTGAGCTATAAGTTTAGATTTGGAAGCTCGAGTTTTGCATCTACAGTTGAATTTTTGATATCTTCCACTATATTAGGCCACATTTATATGATCATATTGGGCAGTCATTCAAAATGTGGTCCATGATCTTGGATGATCACACCCACATCTTTCATCGTCACTTATAACCGCTTGAATATTCAAACTTGCAATATGCTAATGTGGTCATTTGGGCCCCTGCTTGAAGGGGCCCCGGCAGACAACAGACAATTTCTTTATTTCAAAATACTTTTCCGAGAAGGGATGTGATTATTCTACAATGTAAATTTCCTCCCCATGAAAAAGTTTCAAACCGCATGAAAAAGTGTCCTAAATTTAGAGGACCACGAGGAATATGATCGCACCTAAATATGAATGGTATACTTTACGAATTCAGGTGTCTACCGCCGGTGGCGGCTAAACAAAATTTCGTCCAACGCTCGGCAGTCCACATTCGCTTTCATAATAGGCCAAAATACTGGTTACGCGACTGGTCCGAGGTCAGTTAAGTTGCACGATGATTTTCTTGTAGCGATTAAATCCTGTTCTCCTATTTGACTACTTATAGTTACCGAAATCAGACACAGTTTGGTTACCCCCAGAACATCGTTAATACATAACATGGTCTATGCATAATAATGATTATTCTACAATGTAAAAATAGAGAGAAAAAATAACCTTTATCATAGGATAGGATAAAGATAGCCTTTATCATGGGATAGGATAAGGAGAGCTTTTATAATAATAGGATAGGATAAATAGACTCTTAATGTTACGATTGAGAGTTTGTATAATAGGATAATATTAAGAGAGCCTTTTCCACTCACCCATAAAAGATATTTTAGATTTCAGAAGAAGAAAAAAAATCGTTCGTCTAACGGCACTTTTGCAAATTAACGTTGGCTGATATTAATACGACAGGGACCTAAATTATAAAACTTCCTGTATTACAGGCAAAATAAATGTATTAGAAGTCAATTTCAACATTTTAGAAGTGTTGTCCCTTTACAAGGCCAATTTTTTTTTTTTTTGTCTTTTGGTACCACGATAGCTAATTTTTTTCCAACCCATTTGTAAATCTACATTTCCTAGACTATAGACTATGGAGACATAACTCAAAAACAGTCAGAGATAATATGGAACTAATCGTGAGGGAAATTTAACTGTCGTTCATTTATGTCTTATAAAATAATTCGATAAAGTTAACCGTTCTCGACATAAAGCAAAAAAATGTACATAAAATTCAAGATGGCGGACGGTTCCGCAATTTTCCCATCTCGGGATAATATAGATGAGGGAGGTATATTAATTAAGCTATCATTTTCAACAAAATTGAGAACTATATCATTTAATGTTTATTCTTTTTCTCAAATTCCTGGGCTACGGGTGTTCGGAAATGATTTGAAAGTGAGAAAAACTTTAAACCGGCCTTTTTAAATTTTAACCAATATTTACAATAGAAATTTTCATTTAAATCAGTACTTACAATGACCCTACTAAACTGAAATAAATAAATTTTCCTAACTTTTCAGGACTATGGACAAAGGGAGACATTGTACGATACATTATAGTTAATAAAGCCTTTGTGACAGTTCGACACACCATCCATCAAAACCTGTATACCTATGAACCCTAACTGAAAAAGGCCAAATAAACTCATATATTTTACTTTTCTAACAGTCACTGTCAAAATTAGTAGGATTTATCAGGAGATTTATTTTTTTCAGTGACAACATGGCCGCGGCCAAAAGCTATCAACATCGGCAAACTCTTATTGAATGATGATTTGCAACTTATTTTCTTGTAATGTGAGGGCCATGATTTACTAATGGACAAGGTTTTCGGGGCATTTTTCTATGAATAGGAAAAAATGACTTTTATTAGGAATGGTAGGCTTATACTTATTAATGGATAAGCTAACGAGAATTTCTTGATTTTTACTTCGATAATTTTTTACTAGACGATGTATGGCGTAGAAAAATATTTTGGTAACTTCAAGAAGGACTCTCTCTTACTTCTACAACAAAAGGTATTGAACTTTTTTAAAGAATAAAAGGTTATTTTTTTCAAATTTCAAACACAATAAAGATAAAAAAGGGAATAACACAAAATTTGACGTCAAAACATATTTTTACTATTACCCTTGTTCCCCCTATATTATGGCTAGGAAGGGATAATTAGTGGACGATGAACTTTATTTTAGGAGAGCGCGGGCACAAGAGGGTGGATCTTTCCAATAAGAGAACTTTATTTTTAATTTAGTGGTAATTTCTTCCAGTCAAATTATGACTAATTATTAATATTAAACAGCTTGCAGGTCTCCCTTGAGACTAATTGCAATTATCACTGCGACCTTTATTTAGATCTATTGTGAGTAGTATTTCAAAAAGGCGGGAATGGATTTACATCCGAACCTACAACCTCCCGGATACGAATCCACTGTCTTAACCAACAAAGCTGCTGAGGCTACTTACGAACTTCAATAGTAAAAATAGTTCATATATTACGAAGATTGTGAGATGTTACTTGAGGGTGACATCTTCATGGTCTGAGTCCACCTGAACTGATGATGTAGAATAATACAGATAGCAATTCTGGAATATTCTGATGTTACTAAAGTAATTATATTGCAATGCATGACAGAGCTCGTGTGGCTCGTGACAATTAAAAACTTAAGCAACAGCAAACAACATCTTCTTCTGAGTTGGATTCCCATACATCTGGCTAGCATCTTGGTGCCACTATTGATTAAAATATTCTCATACATCTGGCTACCATCTTGGTACCTCTACTGATTGGAATATTTCCATACATCTGGCTACCATCTTGGTGCCACTACTGATTGGAATATTCCCATACATCTGGCTTCCATCTTGGTGCCACTATTCACTGGAATAATTTTACTTTTACACGAGCATTTTCAATTTTTTAGTGATCTTCCAGAATTTTCTACGGTTGTCAACACAAAACGGTCAATTTTTTATGATATTTAAGGAAGTGAAGCGCAATATTAAAGAGTGGATATTATTACTAAGGGACTCTTATAATTTAGGAGCTAAATGTGCATCTTACTGTTGCACTGTTAAAGGAAGTCTGACAGATTAACAGATTTTGGGGGATAAAAGGTAAAGAATATTAAGAGGCTCTTATTAGATATAAACATACACAGGATGGCCCTGAAAAATGTTGCTAAAATGGAAGAGATTAGGTAACAGGAACAGCAAACAGCACTCCAACAAAAAATTCGCCCACATATACACTCTGTTTTAGCTCCCAAGATGGCGGACATTTTTATTTTTCTCATAACTTGTATGTGACTATCAGTAAAGAAAAATGGACTATTAGCAAAAAAGAAAAGTTACATAACTTTCCCCATCCAACAAAAATCCGCCATCCTCAAAACCAATCAAAACAGACTACTTGTGCTCGTATTTATTGTTGGAAATAATGTATTGCAATAATTGCAAAGTTTTTTGTGGAGCACCCCGTAAATTTCAAGGAAGTCCTTAACAGAGATCATAAACAGGGCGATGTAATAGAAAAATGTTTTTTGAAATTATTATATAGGGGAGAGAAGGGCAAATGAGTAGGGATTATAAAAAGGAAAACCTTTATTAAAAATATCGGACAGGTATCTTTTATAGGGAAGGGGATCACAACTAAAAAAAAGGGGGAAGGATGGTATGGGGGTTGTTAATAGGTTGGGGAGGGGGGTTTACTGGGTAGAACAATACAATTCTAAAATTATTTAAACTATAAGTAGAGATAATAAGAAAGAAATGACTGTATTGTTTATCTTACCGTCTAGAGAGAATGGCATTGTTAGTAAGGTGAGAAACCACGAGAATGATGACAGAGTGAAAAAGAGAAAATACATAACAAATAAGGTACATTCAGAGACAAAGAGGACATTGACTACAGGCAGAAAGGAAGAGAAATTGTCGACTTATTGCCTGTGATTTAGGGCGCCCTTTATGATTTAGGGGTGCACCCAGCAGCCTTTTTACGAGCCCATTGTGTAGCTACTTTATTGTCTATAGCATCCAGTGGCAGCATTACCAGAGTAAAAAGATTTGGTTTAATGGAAGATTGAAGAGGTTTTTAATAATGCTGTCTTCACCACAAAGAAGCTCCTTCCTTTCTTTTAAAAAAAAATATTTGTTAGGGAGTCCGGACATGCAAAACTTAATCTAACCTCCCAGTTGAGGGAAAATTATGAGGGTAAGGTAAGCTTACGTTTTTACGGCCATGTCTCAGTATAAATTTCATTTTTAAAAGATTTTTTTATGCCGAAACTTCTTTTCTGCCTGTAGTCAAAACCAACAATAATGATAAATTAATAAAGATAGACAGTTATCGACAGAAAAAAAAAACACACGTATACGGAGACGCACGTATTTTTAAACCGAAAACCCACTTCAACCCATATTGTCAGAATTACCGGATTTTACAACAAAAGACAAATACACACATAATTCTATTGGGTTTTCCCTGTTAGAACCAAAGGCGGATTGGGAAAAATACATTCCGGGATGCGGCATTTAATTGTTAAACCCATTCGTTTTACGTTAAAAAAAACATAAAAAGAAACATTTAGAAAACATATACCTATAAATTGAAATATAAATTTAACCATAAAAAAGATCTAAACATATTTCAACACTCATTGCCAGAACCAGTACAATGAAATCGCATTCAACCTTATTAATTAAACATCGATTCAAGAATCGGTAAAAAAAAAAAAAAAAATCATCCGAGCAGAGATATGATTGTACGATGTGAACACTATCGCAACTTGACACAATGTTTTTAATTTTTTTTTTTTTTTTTAAAAAAAAATCTTTTTTTTTGAGTAATTTAACTCATTAAACTCTGGATCATTTTAAAATTAAATCAATGTTTAGCAGTTAACATAACACGAATCACGTCAAATTTAAGGGATTGCTTGGCATCCCAGAAGAGTAAATTACACTATTTGAATAGACTTATTTCTTAAAAATGAACAAATATATATACACCTTATCTTACTGTTAAGAGTCTCCTATTAAAACTTAGTGAAAAAAAAAATGAACCAAAAGCTATACAAAACATTGATATAAGAAAAAGGCTGACGTAATTCTATTAAATAGCTCTTATCAGTATATCTCTTTATTAAAATTTATGAAACGTCCATTTGAATCGATTTAAAAAGGCCCCGATTAACCACATGGCAAAGACGGCAACTGCCCAGGGCCTCGAGCTTCTTAAAATGGGTTCAGAGATAGAAACAGATATACGATGTTAAATTATTATAGGTAGGTATTTTGTATTGTTTTCAACAATATATACCTCGTAACATAGTATACCTAGACTAGATGCAAAAACCGCAGGATTGACGATCCCTTTGATGTACGGTTTTTATCTCAACCCATACGGACACCAGAGCCGCGCTAGAATTCTGTTTTTATTTATGGAAGAAAAAAGAGAAGAGGAATGCAGTTCTTGAACCGGAGAGGAGTGTCTGGCAACCCTTTGAATTTTTTAACCAATTTCATCCCAATTAGAGAGGTTAGGAAACGTTTATACGACCATGCCTCTATTGCATATGTACATTGTAAACCGTCCAACATGGACCCATGACGGCCAAAAAAAAGCATAAGTTTTTGACACTCCCCCCGGGTCCAGACCCAGAGGAATACGGGACAAATTAGGAAATTTAGTAGTTCGTTGACGCATATGTTTTTCCCTAGCAACATATTTTTGGTACTTATGTATTTTACCAACTTAAAAGAGCCTCGCTCTATAAAAATATTACGGGGCTCACGACAAACCACGGTGACAAATTATTGCCCCTGTCCGGGATCGAACCCGCGTCTCCCGAGTGCAAAACTAGTGCAGTCACCACTGAGCACTGAGCCATTGGAAGCTCAAATTCGGAATGAAAATAAAAAATCCATTTAATTTTAATTAAACATTCCACCGTATCGACGCCATTTTGAGAAAGTAAATAAGTTTAGGTGATTTTCATTTTAGGAGAGAAAACCAGTAGCCCAGTAGTCAGAGACAAAAAAAGGGTGTTTCAATGCAATAATTGGGGAAATCTCGATTTTTATATATGTTTGTAGGTATGGACCTCCTCTTTAAAAAGCTAAGTTTTCGACCTCCCAACCCTTGTGCGTTCTCCGCCATCTTGAAAAAGCCGCTCAAAAAGCCGCTTTTTTCAGGGTTTCCTCAATTACTCGCTTCCTGTGCATTTTAGGCGAATCGTTGTAGCGATTCATTTAAACGACAATTAAATTTCCTGCAATTTCAATTCACACATATTTCCTGTAGGATGTATAGGAGTGCTCCTACAAGCGGCGCCGTTTTGGCGTAAAATGCCGTTTTTGTCAAAAATGAACTTTTATATTCATTTTTACCTTTCTATTTTCTAAACAAAGCCTCAATACCGCATAAACACCACAATAAAAGTTGTAGATATTTTAATTTTACACCGAATTCATATATCAATCATGAGAAACGTTTTAGTGGAAGGTTCAAAAAAGACAAAGAGCTGGTCGAAATGAGATTTTACTTATTTAATACATGTAACATATCGCCCATAAAAGAATGGATTAAAGACGATGTGTGATTTTTTTTGGGGTTGTTAGGTATTGTGGGGAGATTATAAAACTGAATTTTCGACCTCTTAAACTGAGGGGGAATTTTAGGCGGTCATTCTACGCCAAAAAGCGCTGCCAAAACAGTATTTTGTAAATAACTCGAGAATGGTTTATCTGAAGAAAAACAACGTGAAAACATGGCAAATAAAATTTCCTATATACAATTTGAATTCGCAAATTTTCTCTGTGCGATGTATGGGAACGCTGCTACAGACGGCTTCGCCTTGGCGGTAAAGGGCGATTTTGATGAAAATGAGTTTTTATCCTTTTTTTCGTATATATCCCCAAAACATCCTTTCTGAAGTTGAATATAACCTTACAGTTTTAATTAGAATTCATATATTAAACATAGAAATCCCTTAAGTGGTATACCAAAAAGAGCTAGAGAGGTGGTCGAATTATGTCCTTTCTTATGAGATGCCTGTATTATAACTCCTATTTGCTTTTACATTAAGTGATGAACACACAATGAATATTATAGAACAACATATTGGTGAGAATTCAATAAGAACTCCCATTCAAGGACAAGAAACAACACTAGATGTAACATTTACGCCCAAAAGCGGAGCTAAACCTACTAGTCTTGTAAAGAAGGATGGATGGGGAAAAATAGTTTTTTTTTTTTTAGTCTAATGAACACGACGCGCTTTTACACTTAGAGAAAACATGAGTAAAAAGCAAACCCTCTGCTCATGCTTTACTGGTTTGGCGAGTCTTTAAGGCTAGGTTCACATGACCGCGCGGTATCATATGCACAAATCGATACAAGTTTGTAGAACTAGTACCGCGCGGCACCGCGCAGTCATGTAAACAATATGCACTATTTAGATAGATCTTGTGCCGCGCGGTTCGTCGTACTGCGCGGTCATGTGAACATAGCCTTATTAAAATAAATTCTAGTGTTATTTTTATCTTTGGGTAAATACAACACTTCTTTTTATCCCCTACTAGAAAGCACGAGGTATGCTTCTCAGCGTACTAGGGATTGTACTCAGAAGCATACTGGGTTTGGTGCCGTTTTTTGGACGAAAAAGTGATATCTAGTGATGTTTTTATCCTTGAATGGGAGTTCTTATTGAATTCTCACCAATAGGTTGTTCTATAATATTCATTGTGTGTTCATCACTTAATGTAAAAGCAAATATGAGTTATAATACAGGCATATCATAAGAAAGGACATAATTCGACCACCTCCCTAACTCTTTTTGGTATACCACTTAAGGGATTTCTATGTTTAATATATGAATTCTAATTAAAACTGTAAGGTTATATTCAACTTCAGAAAGGATGTTTTGGGGATATATACGAAAAAAAGGATAAAAACTCATTTTCATCAAAATCGCCCTTTACCGCCAAGGCGAAGCCGTCTGTAGCAGCGTTCCCATACATCGCACAGAGAAAATTTGCGAATTCAAATTGTATATAGGAAATTTTATTTGCCATGTTTTCACGTTGTTTTTCTTCAGATAAACCATTCTCGAGTTATTTACAAAATACTGTTTTGGCAGCGCTTTTTGGCGTAGAATGACCGCCTAAAATTCCCCCTCAGTTTAAGAGGTCGAAAATTCAGTTTTATAATCTCCCCACAATACCTAACAACCCCAAAAAAAATCACACATCGTCTTTAATCCATTCTTTTATGGGCGATATGTTACATGTATTAAATAAGTAAAATCTCATTTCGACCAGCTCTTTGTCTTTTTTGAACCTTCCACTAAAACGTTTCTCATGATTGATATATGAATTCGGTGTAAAATTAAAATATCTACAACTTTTATTGTGGTGTTTATGCGGTATTGAGGCTTTGTTTAGAAAATAGAAAGGTAAAAATGAATATAAAAGTTCATTTTTGACAAAAACGGCATTTTACGCCAAAACGGCGCCGCTTGTAGGAGCACTCCTATACATCCTACAGGAAATATGTGTGAATTGAAATTGCAGGAAATTTAATTGTCGTTTAAATGAATCGCTACAACGATTCGCCTAAAATGCACAGGACGCGAGTAATTGAGGAAACCCTGAAAAAAAAACGGCTTTTTGACCGGCTTTTTCAAGATGGCGGAGAACGCACAAGGGTTGGGAGGTCGAAAACTTAGCTTTTCAAAGAGAAGGTCCATACCTACAAACATATATAAAAATCGAGATTTCCCCAATTTTTGCATTCAAAAAATCCCCGACTACTGGACTACAGTATTATATTGTTTCTGGTATATAAGAGAAAATGGCGTGGGTATACTGAAATGAGTGTGTTCCTAATGAAATTAAAAGTTTTATTGCAAAACTCAAAGTTAAATCAATGTACCATAAACAACTTTTCAGCTAGATTAGGAATGTGCTAGTAAAGAGTAAAGGGTGGTCCTAAGTTGTTGTAGCGGAGTTCCTCTTAAAATCAACTGCTCCCCCATTTCTGTTCTCAGATTTACAAATATAGTGGAAAAAGGTCGATATGAGGTTATCTGGAAGGTTTTGATGGCCCTTGCTTGGAACTGCGATGATATGCGTGCAAGGTCGACCTGGGGCGTATAACCGGCCACTGGGAGCAGGCCCGACGAGAGGGGGGACATGGGGAGAATCCCCCCAGGCTCGGGATTTCATATAGTGAGACCTGAATTGCCTACTTTTACTTTTATTACTGCCATTACGATGATTTTAGATAAAAGAATAATAGAGGGGCCCATAAATTTTTCCCCTCGGTCCGGATATTCTGTCTACAGCCCTGATTGGGAGGACAATGGTTCTATAAAACGGTTCAATATTAAGAGTAGGTAAATATCACTATGTTATTTTCAATAGTGGTATATCATCAATAGTGGTATATCATCTTGTCCGATGGTTGCGAGTTGGGCCATTTGGCCCCAGGTGGCTTAAATTTGCTAATTCTATGAACATAATAAATGTCCAAGTTTCATTAAAATTTGAAAAGGCGTTCGAGGGTTATCTTGGTACAAAAAGACAAACAAAATCTTGGTGTTAAAACTAGAACTCACTCTGAACTATCAACATACATCCGTCATATTGGACCACCCTATACTATACGATCTATGCCATGTGAACTTTTACACCACAAAGATAAAAGAGAAAAAGAGTACCTATCTATCCATCCATCCATCCATCCCCAGTTTTACTTATCAAACTTTTAACCTGATGGAGAATGGCGTAAAGGGTGGGCACCATACTATAAACTGCACTAACCAGGAGCTTTATTTTAACCAGTGTCTATGGTACGTTGAAATAAGGCAACGATCAGCGAGGTTTTACTTAATGGGCGACTACTTAGGTTCGTGCCCTCGTAGTAATGCTGGTTGTACATCGATCCAATGCACGCTGGGTAAGATCAATGTTAATTGTGGGTAGCTCTGGTTTGTAAGATTCAAATCGAAGATAAAACTCCCGTCTCGAAAGTTCCATTGATGTAAAAGAGACGTTAAGCAAAAAAAAAAAATTCAAATTAGAATTAAATTGTACCTTTGGGACGCCGCTGGATGGGGGAAGGGGGTCATTGGGAATTTATTTCATGTGAAACAATCTGAAACTATCCTATATTTTTTTTTTCTTTCAAAAGCAAGTCTCATAATCTGCGTGGACAGGTCTTTTGTTAGAGAGGCCATAGTAATTAATACCATAAGACAATGAGTATTGCAGGAGAAGTCAATATCTCCGACAATACGTGTGCCTCCTAGCTATATCATTAAATCTAACCTAAGTTTTGACGTAGATATACTATCAATTAGACAATGCGTATTGCGGGAGATGTCAATATCTCCCACAACACGTGTGCCTTTTAAATATAACATAAAATCTAACCTACGTTTTGACGCAGATTTATTATCCGTTAGACAATGAGTATTGCGGGAGATGTCAATATCTCCAACAATACGTGTGTCTCCTAAATATATCATAAAATCTAACCTACGTTTTGACGCAGATTTATTATCCGTTAGACAATGAGTATTGCGGGAGATGTCAATATCTCCCACAATACGTGTGTCTCCTAAATATATCATCAAATCTAACCTACGTTTTGACGTAGATTTATTATCCATTAGACAATGAGTATTGCGGGAGATGTCAATATCTCCCACAATACGTGTGTCTCCTAAATATATCATCAAATCTAACCTACGTTTTGACGTAGATTTATTATCCATTAGACAATGAGTATTGCGAGAGATGTCAATATCTTCCATAACACGTGTCCCTTCTAAATATATCATCAAATTTAACCTTCGTTTTGACCTAGATTTATTATCTAAAATAGGCAAGGACTCTGGGGCTTCATGAACACCTTGTACCTCAGATTTACAATTTCAAACGAAAAGAAAAGGAACCAATGTTAGCGGACAATCTAAATTAAGTAGTCTATTAGAATAAAAATGTTTCTCGAAATAGAAAATGCATAACACCGGAGGGCTTTTCTTTCTTGGAAAGTGTTACAAAAAGATTTTCTTAGTGGAGCAAAATAAATAATTCCGAACGGAAAATCTATCTCCTCACTTGTCCCTTTGCTCCTCCATTGGTGGTGCATTTAAACTAAGGGATGGTTATGATAGTGGAGCGGCACAGGCTCTGGCAATTTAATTTACTGGTAAAATTGCTTTTAAGTCACGCACAAACCTCCAGTTAGTTTTTCTGATTTATATATTAAGATAATAATAACAACAATTTACTGGTAAAATTGCTTTTGAGTCACGCACAAACCTCCAGTTAGTTTTTCTGATTTATATATTAAGATAATAATAACAACAATTTACTGGTAAAATTGCTTTTGAGTCAAGTACAAACCTCCAGTTAGTTTTTCTGATTTATATATTTAGATAATAATAACAACAACTTACTGGTAAAATTGCTTTTGAGTCAAGTACAAACCTACAGTTAGTTTTTCTGATTTATATNGGGGGGGGGGGGGTAGTGATTTGTGTCCACCCTGTACATTGCAACCTTTAAAAACCAAGATTTAAACGTTTCGCCAGGCACCTTAGGGGCACGGCCATTCTGACTTTATTATTTTCTAAATTTTATTTTGCCCGTTTCCGGTTTCGACCCTGTAACTCTGGAATGGCTGGCCATACGATTGCAGAAAATGTCCTAAAATAAGGACTAAATGGCCACCTAAAACTTTCTCGCTTTGAGTTGATATTTTGTCGCGACAAATTTTAAGATATCGGACCGTGACTGTACGATATTGGTGAAGAAATTATAAATTTGGCCGTAACTCGAAAACGGCTTGACATATTTTAGTTCTGATAATTTTCCTGGGGTCGTAGATCATGATTTTGGGGGGGTCCATTCCCATCAATTTTTCGCTATCTGCTACCGTTTGGGTTGTGGCATTGTAACAGACAACCCCTCATACATAGGTACACACAAATTCCTGATGAATATATTAAGATAATAATAACAACAATTTACTGGTAAAATTGCTTTTGAGTCAAGTACAAACCTCCAGTTAGTTTTTCTAATTTATATATTTAGATAAAAAGAACAAAAACGAAATGTTATTTAAATTAGAAATAAAAAATGCTTTAATTAGGACAAAGGTCTCGGAATTCAAAGAAACAATCAAAGCATCGTAATTTATTCCTTAACACGTAACTACAAAATAATAATAACTTCTTCATTATTAATTTTATTCAAAAAGATAGAGACTTCATTCCTATAACAGTAAGATAAGATGCATTTTAAGATATTAACAGATTCCACCTGACAATGTATCGTACAAATATTTTCATTGCAAAATGGCAATCATACACAATTTTTATTGACGTCTATATCATGAATTTTTTCGAAAAATAATTAATTAGGTGACAGAAAGTTTGGTGGACGATTAAATGAGATGGAGAGTGAAAGAAAGAGTTGGTGAGCGAAAATAACAGATTTTTCACATTAGAATGAGTTGGCGAGCCAATGAATGAGTTGGTGAGTCAATGAATGCGTTGATGAGCGACTTACCTTCCTCGAGAGCATCGTCACCGTCTGACATGAGTTCATCGTCAGAACAAATGTTCAGTACATTGACTAACATCTCCGTCACTGCAAACATACAAACAGATAATGAGTTATAAAAAACTCACTTGTAATGACCATCATGAGGGCCCTGTTGACCTAAAATGACCCAAACTAAGTAAACAAGATCATTGTATGGACCAAATATATAATATCTATAGCAAGATTCATCAAAAAAAGAAACTCATCTAATAACACATTTTTTTTACCGTCAGTAAAGCAGAGATCCTTTTTTTATGTAAAATATAATGTGTGCGATCTACAGACCCTCACGCACCTAATGAACCGCCATAGCCTAGAAGGGTAGTGATAGGGGTAATCGTCGCCCCTGACCTTGAAGAAATTGAAAGTCGGAACACTTTTCTCAAATTTAGTGTTTACAAATACTACTAACTTCCATGTTGATTATAATTTGGAGCCTCGAAAGCCCCTCCCCTCAACTGGAGACCTGTATCCACCCCTGTAAAGCAGGGTAAATCCTATGAACCTACTAAATGTGCACACCAAGTTTGATTAAAATCGAACATAGCGTTCGAGAGTTATCGTGGTACAAAAAAGATAACCAGGCAAACTTGGTTCAGTCAACGAAATAGGTGCCTGCTGCTGCTCCCTCTTTCCACCGTATTACGTGTACATTCATAAACCCTCCTCTATCAAATATATTTCCCACCTTCCACAGTTTTATCTCCCAACGAGACACCCCCTGAGAGTGCTAATATTATCCCCGTTGTCAATTAATGGAGAAGCACAAGGAGCCCAACTAATCAGGCATCGCACAGCCCAATGAAATCTGATTTTTAAATAAAATGCAATTATTTTTTCCTATTCGAGAGTACTTGGAAAACATTCCCCATTGATCAATATACAGGGTGTACCAGGAAAGCATTCCTACTTGATAAACATACAGGGTGTACCAGGAAAGCATTCCTCATTGATAAACATACAGGGTGTACCAGGAAAGCATTCCTCATTGATAAACATACAGGGTGTACCAGGAAAGCATTCTTCATTGATAAACATACAGTGTGTGACAGGAAAGCATTCCTCATTGATAAACATACAGGGTGTACCAGGAAAGCATTCTTCATTGATAAACATACAAGGTGTAGCAGGAAAGCATTCCTCATTGATAAACATACAGGGTGTACCAGGAAAGCATTCTTCATTGATAAACATACAAGGTGTACCAGGAAAGCATTCCTCATTGATAAACATACAGGGTGTGACAGGAAAGCATTCCTAATTGATAAACATACAGGGTGTACCAGGAAAGCATTCCTAATTGATAAACATACAGTGTATACTAGGAAAGCATTCCTCATTGATAAACATACAAGGTGTACCAGGAAAGCATTCCTCATTGATAAACATACAGGATGTGCCAGGAAAACATTCCTCATTGATAAACATACAGGGTATACCAGGAAAGCATTTCCCATTGATAAACATACAGGGTGTACCAGGAAAGCATTCCTCATTGATAAACATACAGGGTGTGCCAGGAAAGCATTCCTCATTGAAAAACATACAGGGTGTACAAGGAAAGCATTCCTCATTGATAAACATACAGGGTGTGCCAGGGAAGCATTCCTCATTGATAAAGATACAGGGTGTGCCAGGAGAGCATTCCTCATTGATATAAACATACAGGGTGTACCAGGAAAGCATTTCCCATTGATAAACATACAGGGTGTACCAGGAAAGCAATCCTCATTGATAAACACGCAGGGTGTGCCAGGAAAGCATTCCTCATTGATAAACATACAGGGTGTACCAGGAAAGCATACCTCATTGATAAACATACAGGTGACAGTAAGAACGCAAAATATGCTAGCAGTTATGTGATTTGTGAGCTAATGTCTCCTTCAGGGCAATAAAAGCCCTTGCACATAAGCTTAAATTGTGCTTTTTGTGCTTGAAAGCTCGTATACCTACTTAGGTCAAAGATCTGAGCAAGCTTGCTCAGACCCTAACTTATTATTTTTCGGGGAAGTGTAGTTGCTCCATGATTAGTCTCTACGCAAGTAGGGAGTTGCAATCAATTATTGATTGCAAGTAGGGAGTTGCAATCAATTATTGACGTGAAAAGCAGTTTCCTCAATCTCCCCGCAACAGCTACACAAAATAAGGTCCGGATGGAAGTCCACAGTGTGCAGTTGTCACATCACACTCAACTAGTGATAGCCGTGAAACTCAGCCAATTCTATGAACGATTCGTTCACAGAATTTAGAGTCATTTGAGAATTATTAAGATGAAAAATCGGAGAAACCGCTTGAGAGTTATCGAGAAGCAGACAGGCATACATATACGTTTAAAGAAAAATAAAACTAGATATCAATTATAGTCTGCTGGGTGTCTCAAAATAAAAAGGAGCAGAGCAGGAGAACCTTATTGTGTGAGTCTGATACCTTACGATTCGGTACTGATGTGAATCAGCTAATTCATCCCACTTTGTACGCAGAATTTAATGTTAGGTCCAGGAGAACCTTATTGTGTGAGTCTGATACCTTACGATTCGGTACTGATGTCAATCAGCTAATTCATCCCACTTCGTACGCAGAATTTAATGTTAGGTCCAGGAGAACCTTATTGTGTGAGTCTGATACCTTACGATTCGGTATCAGCTAATTCATCCCACTTTGTACGCAGAATTTAATGCTGGGTCCAAAATAGTCTTATTGTGAGAGTTTCTATACAAAAACAAGATCAGTAATATGACCTTGTATTTTATTGTGAGATAGGCCTCAAATTTTTATTTTTGGTCAATTTAGGTAAAACCGTAATTTTTGTGATGTTTTTGTCTCATCCGCATTTTTCTTCAAATTTTACAAAATATCCAATTTATAAACTCTTAACATGAAAAGTCTTCTTACCTTTTTCGCCTACAAATGGCAGAGACCAGGTAAACACATCCATAAAGTTGGGTAACCAATAAGGGTGGGGAGAGCAATTGAATTGTCTAATGTTCATAACGTTATTCTCATATTTTAAAACTGCAGCCTGGAACAAGGAACACAAATTAGGTTGGATGACTGTCTACAATTCTGGGGCCGCTCTTTAGAGCATTCAAGCTCATAATTTATACAGATTTCAGTCATTGTATTGGATATTGAAGCTTAAGAATTTCCAGAAAACCCACGTCTGCCTGTCCAGACTAGGGTTTTTATTCATGATGGACACGGAAAATTCTGTAAAAGGACCAAAAATTAGCTCAGAAGGTTTGATGAAGGAACAAGACGTCCTACAAATGGCAGACAAGGTATCCAGGGGCGTTGCTCCCAGCAAACGTGGTCAAAACTATAAAAAAGCCAATACAATTAGAACTTAATAGGGAAAAAAATCCCCGGCAAAAGTTTTAGAGATTTCATCGCTTCGGATATGGCCCAATATAAATAACCTAAGTTTCCAAATTTCAAAATTTTATCGTTGGCTGCTCGCCAAATATTTAGCTGTTCAAATACCGTGTATGGAAATGACTTGACATTCTGTTTAGTCATTAAAAAAAAAGTTATAACTGCTATTACAGTCGCAAGTAGTTCATTCTGCCCGACGAAATTCGGGTACACAGAGCAAGTACTTATAATATCATGTTTTTGAGTCCGCTCCAAGTTTTGGCGACTGTTTGGTTTCCTGTTCGGTCGAGTGAGACTTACTTTATTATTATACACATCTAAGTAATTGGGTGCCGAGAAGATTGTAATTAGCGAGGGGAACCCAGTTGTTTGACTTTTCCTATACATTCGATATCTGAAATCACAATAAAACACACAAAATGTTACAGAGATGCATTTCTAGTTTTCAATTTGCTTCCAATGTCATGTCCAAATCCACTAAAGGAAGGGAAATGTTGTACATGGTGTCCCAAAAGTCCGAGACTACCTGAATATCTTTTGAACGGCTTTATGTGAAGTTTTGAAATTTTGCATGGTATTATTAAAAATTAAACCACCTGATGGTGTGACCAATTTTTCAGAGGCGGGTACCATGTGGCCCCACGGGGTCCAACTTTTGTTTTTTCAATACGAATCCTCATCTTGTGATACATATTCTTGGTTTCAAAATGGCGGCCATTTGAAATTTCCCAGACATGACTTCCAAGAGAGTCTAAAACTAGGCGAATTATTTGTAATGGGATGGATATTTAAAAATTTCATAGGACACCAATGTCGAGGAACCGGTTTTTTTTTAGACATAATTCGCTAATGTTTTAGACACTTCGCCTAGTTTTTACACATATGGCTGAATTTTTGGGCTCTGAGGAACTTGAAACTTGTTTCGGCATTGAAAACTTGACATCGGAGATTTCAGCCCATTACAATACTACCTACATTTTTACATTTTTCTTATTGATAGAGAAAGTCATGTGATTTTCACACCTGATTTATAATTTTCGTCTTCGACTTTTTCATTTGAAATTCAAATTAAATTTCAACTCTCAAAATCATGTTTCATTCAAATTAAATTTCTATGAAAAATACAAATAAGAAAAATTGAAATACGGTTTTGTTCAAACAAAACCAAATAACTATACATAGAAAGTCTCATAAAACATTCTTTCTCAAACTAACCCTAGGGTGCTCGCAGACAATTAGATATTTACTTATCTAATTGCATACCACACATCTTAGCATAATGCATATAATATGCGAGGAGAAACAAATTAATTAATAAGCCAGCGCCTTGGCACATTGAATATACCAGTTCCCGTTAGATCACTGAAGTTAAGCAACGTCCAGCGAGGTTGTTCCATGTGGGTGTCCACGTGAGTTCCCGCCCTCATGATGTTGGCTACGTTTCAGAATCACCCCGTACCAAGATGAATCGTATGGTAATGGCTAAATAGATAGCTGTGAGTTAGAGAATGAGATCTGCGAAGCTATGTGTGTATCTGTATGGATGTGAAAGTTGAGAAGGAAAAGTATTTTTGGAGAGTTTTGAAATGTGGTTGTGAAGGACAATGGAGGGATAAAGTGAGAAGTGAGAAATGAATTTTACTGGAGACGATAAAAAAGGAGGACATATTGGTTAGGGCACATATTACGTAGGAACTGTTTCCAGAAGAAGAAAATTGAAGGAAAATTTGAGGGGAAAAGGGGAAGAGGTACAATTAAAGTTGGTATGATGAGTGATGTGAAAAGTGGTAGGAGTTATCAAGGGATGAAAGAAGACGCTCAGAACGGTGAAATGTGGAGGGTATACTCGGTTGATACCTGTCTTTAAACAGATTTACGATTATATTATAGAGAACACAGCCAGATTTGCAGTCGCAAGAGCCGATTGTAAGGAAACGCACCAAACCATTGTACACCGTATCATAAAAATGTCTTGAAATGACAACGTCGCACACAAAGTAAAGTAAACCGTTCCCAAGGGAAACATAAAACTAACAAAGTGTAAGACGTGCTGAAGATGACAAGATAAGAGGTTGAAATGTAGCAAATGCGAGAGGGAAGATTATGGTGCAAGCGGGACTAGGAGACGAAGACAAAGAAAGAACAGAACGAGACAAACACCACCGCGGTACCGACAGTAAAGAGGAGATTTTTCGTGTAAAATATGACTCTTTGAGATTCGAGAACTGTAGAACTCACTAAGTTCCGCCAAACAGACAAATATTATCGTGGTTTGGGGTCCTTTGAGTCAAATCTAACCTGTACAGAAGGCGATAGATTGGGGAACGATCCCTCCGATGATATCAGTTTAGCCTTGATTTTCATTTCAATTTGTGAACAGAAAAAATTAAATTACGTCCCGCAATTTATGCAGAAAAAAATATAAATTGGGCCAACATGAGGTTCCGGCGATCCAATAGGGCCTAAAAAAGACAAATTTTAGATTTCAAGTACGAAACTAGAAAAAAATAGTTGGTCAGTTCATACCATCTT
This sequence comes from Pachypsylla venusta, assembly GCA_012654025.1. Classification (NCBI taxonomy): domain Eukaryota; kingdom Metazoa; phylum Arthropoda; class Insecta; order Hemiptera; family Aphalaridae; genus Pachypsylla; species Pachypsylla venusta. The sequence continues at coordinate 13,085,596 of CM022879.1, read as the reverse complement.
AATAATAGTAGGTCAATTTAAACCATATTAATAATAATAGTTGATCAATTTAGACCATCTTAATATTAGTAGTTGTCAATTTAAACTATCTTAATAATAATAGTTGATCAATTTAAACCATCTTAATAATAATAGTTGATCAATTGAGACCATCTTAATATTAGTATTTGGTCAATTCAGACCATCTTGAAATTAATAGTTGGTCGATTTAGACCATCTTAATAACAATAGTTGGTCAATTTATACCATCTTAATAATAATAGTTGATCAATTTGACCATCTTAATATTAGTAGTTGGTCAATTTAGACAATTTTGAAATTAATAGTCGGTCGATTTAGACCACCTTAATAATAATAGTTGGTCTATTTAAACCATCTTAATAATAATAATTTAGAATATCTTAATATTAGTAGTTGTCAATTTAGACTATCTTGAAATGAATAGTCGGTCGATTTAGACTAGAGGTTCCCAAACTGGGGGGCGTGAAGGCAAGCCAAGGGGGGTGCGAGACGAGTTGAATTATTATCATCTAGTTGAAATATATGTACACAAATTTTTTACAAAGGTAATTTTATTGTACATGATGTTTAGAAAATTTGAATGAGATAGCATTCAGCAACACATTAGCGTTTTGAATGA
>CM022879.1:13070021-13080469 GCA_012654025.1 Pachypsylla venusta | reverse complement strand
AAGAAACACAAAACTGTTTTCAAGCTATACTTATAAAACACAAAGCCCAATTGCTATGCTAGTTGACTGACTGACTCATAATATACGTAATATGTAATCAAAAGAAACACAAAACTGTTTTCAAGCTATACTTATAAAACACAAAGCCCAATTGCTATGCTAGTTGACTGACTGACTCATAATATACGTAATATGTAATCAAAAGAAACACAAAACTGTTTTCAAGCTATACTTATAAAACACAAAGTCCAGTTGCTATGCTAGTTGACTGATTCATAATATACGTATTAACTGTAATCAATTGGTGTCATACATGCAATGCCAATGTTAGTAATTTTTTTATGGAATCCCCTAAGAAATTGCACCGAGAAAAAAGGTATTATTGACATTACATACTGCCAGGATTAATCTATGGATTAATAACTGACACTTCCCCCTATGGATCTGCCGCGGTTTGTATCCATATTCTTAAAATTTAACATTTCTAATAAAATTCAGGAAAAAAATGACAAAATAGGTGATCGGTTACTGGGACCCATGTTTACAACACATTTTGATGTCGAGAATCATTTTTATATATTCGAGATACAATGCCAAATGTTAGCACATACCTTTCTAATGTCATCGAGATTATGAATTTCTGGACTCAGTCCTCCGTGTACACATAGGAACTGCTGATTCATAAGAGCCGCTAATGGCAGACAGTCGAAAGCGTCCATACATGAATCGTATACCCGCTCAGAGTATTTGATTTTGCCTAAAACACAGAAACAAATATACCTAATTATGTTTTCTTTACGTTATCTGTTGTAAAATAAAACAAGTATAATGAGCCCAAGGAGTACACTGAAAAAAAATGTTACCCCAAGGAACCTTTCTTATTTACATTATAAATACTCCTTAAATGCGAAAAATTTAAAGTTAAGAATAATTCATATAAATTGAAATTTACGAAAATCCAACGTCTAGAGCACGTTGAATGCACAAGTTCCCCCAGATCACTGAAGTTAAGCAACATCCAGCGAGGTTTTACTAAGTTAATTATCACACGTAGCAACATCCAGCGAGGTTTTACTAAGTTAATTATCACACGTAGGTTTGCATCTATTTCCAGCCCAACCCAGGCTGGCCACGGTTAATGTGGGTGGCTGATTTCCATCCAATCGTGGTTAAACCCCCCAATACGATTGAGCAATAGGTGATAAAGAAGCGTCAAGCCACAAGAAAGGTTAAGAAATATTTTTTTTCTTCAAACAAAATATTTTTTTTTTTTAAATTGGCTTAACGTCTTTTCAACATCTATTGGTCATTCGAAACGGGAGTTTTACCCTCCATTCGCTCACCCTGTCTGGGTTGGGCCGGAAAAAATAGCCAGCATCACGAGGGCGCGAACACACGTGGACACCCACATGGCAGAACCTCGCTGGACGTTGCTTAACTTGAGTGATCGAACGGGAACTGGTGTATTCAACGTGCCATAGACGCTGGCTCAAAATACTTTTTATTTACACTGGAAATAGATGTAGTACAAGAAATAAACAATATCCATAAAAATAATAATTTGGGAAAAGAGTCCTGTATGCCTGGATTGAAAGTTAATAAAATGCTTTAGCCTAAAGTTGTGCTGCGGCGCATTTATTTATTTTTTCCTCCTTTTTTGTTAATTTTAGGTTAATTCGTTTCTATTTTTACCCCCAAGTAAATTTGCATACACCTACACAATTGAATATAAATACAATGATTGTATACTCGTATACATCATGCATACACATATTGTATTATTATAACATCTATACATACTACATTGAACAATGAACAGACTGTGATTCTGCTCATTGATCCATTCCTTTGTTTTTTAATTTCAGGATTTGAATATTTGTTTCTAATTTTAAGTATTCTGGCAGAATGTTATACAGTTTTTTTACTAAGATAAACAAGGTGTCATTAGAATATCACGTCCTGTAGCTACTTGTCCGGTTTGTCTACTTGTAAAGAGAATTTCGTACACGTCCTGTAGCTACTTGTCCGGTTTGTCTACTTGTAGAGAGAATTTCGCACACAACCTGTAGCTACTTGTCCGGTTTGTCTACTTGTAGAGAGAATTTTGCACACAACCTGTAGCTACTTGTCCGGTTTGTCTACTTGTAAAGAGAATTTGAGGTTTGATTGCCTAAAAGTACAACTAAGTACCATTTATTATTATTATTCATTTCGTACACGTCCCGTAGCTACCTGTTCGATTTGTCTACTTGTAAAGAGAATTTCGTACACGTCCTGTAGCTACTTGTTCGGTTTGTATTGGCGTTAAATATCCAGGTGCCTAACAATTTGTGAGAATAAAGAATGGTCTTGTAAATGTATATGTCCGCTAATGTGTACTTCCAAAATTTTGTGTAATTCAATGGCGGGGATGTATGTATGTGTCTTATTCAGTATGATTCGGAGTAAAAGATTTTGTGTACGCTTTAGTCTCTTGATAGTGTTAATATTAATTATTTAATAATATCCCGATAAGATAAGTAATGTAAAGTGTATTAAGGAGCGCGGTAGCGCTCCAAGAGTATTTTATACGTCACAGCTTACAATGCCGATTTCAGCTATTTCCAGAGGAAAAACTACACACCTCATGATAAAAATGATTATTTTCTACGTATGGGGCGAACTCAGAGACGAAGTATATGAAGTTTCAACAAAATCGGTTAAGTCAAATCGGAGACATAGGCTTTTGAAAAGTACACCTTTTTTCCTCATCGTCTGCTCCTGCTGCTTCTTCTTTGATGTTGACGCACCTACAGCTAAAACTACTGGACCGATTTTGATAAACGATAGCTCATTTTTTTTTCTCGTGAGTGGCAGATGTGCCTTCTGTAGTACTTATATTCGTAGTATCTCCGCCCGGAGATACTACGAATCGGCTTGATTGGGGTCCACACATTCTCGTAAGGCTGTTGTTGATTACAGCGAAAGGCCTTTTTTTTTTTTTTTTTTTTTTTTTTTTTGTGGTCGATTCCAAAGGTTCGTTATTTTTGATTTAGCGGGGAACGGTATCGGAGTCTACTCCTGAGCTTAGTCTAAACGGCGCGGCGTAGTTGTACTACGCCACGCAGGTTTTCCACAGATGCTAAAAAAAATACTAGTAAAAGCTGGGTTGCATTTTTCACAGATTGTGTGCCATTTTGGTCTTAATTTCAGCACATAGCATTAACAAATACATTTTCCATATCTACAGGGTGTATCAACAATGGAGCTGCTCAACGGATTTAAGAATTTATTTTATTCAAATTTATTTGTACACTTTATAAGTCAGTATGGCGTGAATACACACGTTCAATACACCAGTTCCCGTTAGATTACTGAAGTTAAGTAACTTACAGCGAGGTTTTGCCAAGTGGCTGTACACCTATATAGGTTCGCGTCCTCGTAATGCTGGCCATTTTTCAGACCCAACCCAGGCTGGGTGAGGTCATTGTGGGCAACTGGTTTGTAAATTTACAGCAAATTCAAGACGGGGGTTGAATGGCCAATAGATGTTAAAGTAAAGGTATATACTTTTCCTAAATTGATTAAATTCAAAACCACAATCAAAAATACAGGGCTCTATTTAAAAATACGAAGTTGACCTTCAAATAGTCCCGAACGGGACCTTAGAGAAAAATTTCAAGGTCAATATTAACTTTAAAACGAAAGATGGGGTTTGTAAACGAAAGACGAGATATTTGACTATATCCTTTAAAATGAGCTACCCTGTATATTTAGATACATGATTTTTGTTACGCTCTGTACATTATTTGTATTGTTTTGTATCGAACGTTTTCTTCCTATCTCTAACGATTTCCGAGATATTTGACTATGTCCTTTAAAATGAGTTACCCTGCATATTTAGATACATGATTTTTGTTACGCTCTGTACATTATTTGTATTGGTTAACTTTTTACAGAAATATCAACTCGGGGTACAAATATTTGCTCACAATTTTTTCCATTTTTTATTTTTATTATTCTATACATTTGATACATGATTACAGGGTCGTTGAAAAAAGAATTCTCAGAATAAAGTCAAATATTTGTTACAAAGACCGAATCCACCTGAGCGGATGGTGAAAATAACACAGAAAGAATGTCATTAGGTTTGTAACACTTGTTTTACTGACGTCATTATATTACAGTGATTGTCATGGTTCTGGGGGCCCATGTCAATTATCAGCCAGATTTATAGCTGCTGTCTCATACATATGACTACCATCGGACACAATGGTGCCACTACTGAATGAAAGAACCAACTGATTACCTGTGGTGTTGGTGTACCCCCTCAGACCCAACAATGCGGAAGTGGAACATTTGCGGGGCCCAAATTAATATCCTTTGTGGACTTTTCAGAATATGCATAAATTTACAGAACATAATTCTATGTTACGATGAAGAGAATCTTTCATTGATAGGTATCACGGAAGAATTCGATAATTTATTGTTCGTCCGTCTTTTGCCTGATGTCTTGTTACAAAAAAGGGAAAAAAAATCTTCTGATACATCGCCCCCGACCATCCAACGACAAAAGCGAACCCAAATACCTCTGCACTAAAACTCGCAGGTGAACAATTAAAACACTGTCTTATCCTTTAACTTGATATTTTTCCAATTATATTTGGGGTTTGCATTGCTTTCCTTAACTCTACCTCGTGTGTTCAGCGCATACTGACTTTAGTTGTTCCCTTTCCTGATACGGCAACTCTCGCTTTCTTCTCATAGTATCAAACTGTATTTTGCTGATGACCTTTCATCTTTGGTTTGAAGTGGAGTTTTTTTAAAGGCTGACAACAAACTTTATGTATTTACAACCGTAAAACTGTCACCTAATGAATCGAGCTTGCTCCCCTCGGTGACTACATTAACAATTAAAATATTGTAAGTAGCAAAAATTGCAAGAGGGACTCTCTGGGGAAAAATTGTATGATCACCCTAGTGAAAGGTAACAGGGGCCAAACATAACTTACGACCGCAGTAACAATATGTCCATCATAGGGCTTTCGTTTCAAAAGTCACCTGATTCATACAAAATATGGCAAAATTCAGTGTTGGAGCGTGGTTTCAGTTTAAGACTCCCACTTATATTCAAATCTCCTGAATAAAACCAAGTAATATTCGCGCCGTGTCATCATCGACACACAATTAAATACCCAATTGGGAGCTAAATACCAAATTCTATCAAAAGTGGTAAAAGTGTCGCTCATGTCGTATGGGGAAAGACGCAACGGCCAAACGTTTTTTTAATCCAAAAATCGATTTTGGATTCTATGTACCTTGAAACGTTAAATATCGAATTTTAAGGGGACGATTCCAAGTTTTCATTATTGAAAATAATGAACCAAAATACGAGTATGCTCGAGTAGTTTGCTGACAGAACTCGTGTATGTAGCTTGAGTCTCAAATTTTGTAATTGGAGCTATAGTTTTCAATTTAGCGATCCCTGTCACAAATTTCTAAATCATGCTTGCCGTTTCCGATTCGCACATTTCTGTTTACTTTTCAATTGTTGTAGGTACGAGACGGTATTAGGTAGGTATATGTTTTTCATTCATTCGGAAATTTCAGGCAGACAAATTTTAAAATTGAATTTGCACATCATGCTCGCGGGAGCGAAGCTTGCTTGCTCTGTACAGTGTGGTGTGGTTCAATATAATAGACAAGGATATCACCAATTGCTTATTGTCGTCTGTCTGTCTTTAAATAAAATTTGGTACATACCAGATTTACATGAAATTTGGTATGTACATTCATTACGAGTATACTCATAGAATTCGGTATTTAGTTTTTGAGACCTATTGAGCAATCCGGGGTGGCCATTTTAAGTGATTTAAGTCTACCGCTCACAAAACTATTAGCAAATTCTGATTACATTCCTCCTCAGATTCGAATAAACATCTGATTTTGATGAAATTTCTTATGAACATTAATTATGTTCATAGAATTACGTGTTTTGTTTTTAGGCCTTATTGGGCAACCAAAGGACCAATTGGTGGTCATTTTAGACAGTCACCAGTTCACGAAAATAGTAATTATTACATGTTTAGTTTTTGGACCTATTGAGCAACCCAGGATCAATTGGTGGCCCTTTTAAGCAGTCAGCAATTCACGAAACTAGTAGTTATTACGTGTTTAGTTTTTGCCCTATTGAGCAACCCAGGACCAATAAGTGGCCATTTTAAGCGACCAGGAGTTCACAAAAGTAGTAGTAATTACGTGTTTAGTTTTTGGACCCTATTGAGAATCCTATAGGACCAAATGGTGTCCATTTTAAGCAGTCAGCAGTTCATAAAAGTATAGTAGTTACTGACATTAATTTCCAAGGCATACCATCTATTATAAAGACAATTTCAATTGTTTTGAAAGTCGGAATTAATATTCAATATCTACCAAGGACAGAGGTATTTCGGCACAATATTCAAAAGTGAGGCAACTCTATATAAGCATTCTGATCTGGGGGCCGAAGATTATCCGTGAAGACTTTCAGCACCCTATTCTGGGGACTGAATAATGACGTATTCATGACAATAGTCGGCACCCCTCTTTAAAGAAAAATAAATTAAATTATGACATTATGTATTTTCATAATTCTTTTAGTAAAGAAATATTTATTTAGTGAATTTTAATACAACTTTAAGCTTCAGATCGCAGACAAGGACTAATGTAATAAAGTAAAAATGCCAAACAAATGCACTTTTATGTGTGAATGTATGTGTATATTTATTTGTATGTATGTTTGTTTGTTACGCGATACGATCCACAATTTCCATCCGATTTTGACGAAATTTGGTATACATGTTTAGTAGAAAGAAATTTGATATATTTTTTTTGGAGGGGGGCCCAATATTGTGTTTTTTAAAAATGATTTTTATCTTTTTAGCGGTTTGTTGTAGAAACGTAAAATTTGTGAGCCCCGTCTGGAATGACCATTAGATAATAAAGCCTCGAAAAAAGAAAAAAAAAATAGGTACCAGCAATCAAACTGATCTTATGTGAAGGAATATTATTTTAAACTAAATCATACAAAGACACCGCTTTTCAACAAGACTTGAAAACTCCAGCTCGGAATGGAATGATTCCCGTCTCTTCGTTCACAAACTCAAGAATACGTGTCTTCAAGGGAATTTCCATCAATCCAGATTTGCAGTCACCCTGTTAAAAGGGATGTTTACCCCTTCCGTCACCTTCCCCCACAATCTCCGGAATTTCATTTGTTCGGTTTACTTACTCACCTACGGTTCACGTATGACCTTTTTAGTTATTTTGAAGACTCCATTACAATTATTATAGAGTAGACCAATACGGCTAAAATTTTACAAGGAGCTATGTGAGGGCAATATTTACCCATTTGATCTTGTGGACAATATTTTTCAGTGAAATTGGTTCGACATTAAAGACCATTTCAACTGTCTCGAAGTATTACCAAGAACTTCAAAAAAAAAATCTGGTGTGAACATCACACGACTTTCCTTATCTATAAAAGAAGAAGAAAGTATTGTAATGAGCTGAAATTTTCGATGTCGAGTTTTCACTGTCAAAACACGTTTTGAAGTCCCCAGAGCGGAAATACAATTATATATTATATTACAATACTTGAGATATTAAGGTACGTCCACATTATGTCGTTCGACACATTCGAAATTTGCTCCGTCCACACATACCACTGCTGTGTGGACGTATTTTGTCAATGTCACTCAGTCGACTAGTAGGTTAGTAATGTGCTTGTGCTGTTTTATTTATTTACATTTTGCTTCTTGTTCTGCAAAGTTTTGCATAACGAAAAGTCAATTTTTTTTTAATATCAATTTAGTGTGAATAATAAAACAAAAACAATGAGTGATGAAGATGCCGTATTTATGTCGGCGCTTGTAAACCAACATGTGCATAGTACCAGGAGGTTTTGGATCCGACCCAGTCTTTATAATGGAAGGAAATGGTACAGCACAGCAGATTTTATGAAGGATTTATTGTTAGATGAAATAGATCCCCGCTGGATTCAGGAATTTTTTCCGCATGAAGAGTTCTGATTTTGAAAAATTATTGAGAATGATTGGACCCCTTATCTCGAATATAATGCAGTATTCAGAAAAGCTATTTCTCCAAGTGAGCGCTTTGCAGTAACCTTGCGCTCTCCAATTCATATTCGTCCTGCTGAAAATGTCGAAACAAATAATTTCCTCAATCATTCCAGATGTTTGTGCTGCACTCATCTCTGTTCTTCAAGTTGATGATACAAGAGGAGTGCGTTTATTTAAAAAATGAAAATAATATTTTTTCAACGTAAAACTTAAATGTTACGTTAAAAAAATATTTTATTTTTTAAATAAACGCGCTCATATTGTATCATCATTTCACAAAAAAGTGTTCAAAGCTTTTTTTCACACATTCGACACGTTCTACACGCCCACACTTACAATTTTATTCATTCGACTCGACATCTTGTCAGAAAAAAATCCACTTCATTCGGATTGCATTCGACTCGACAAATGTCGATCGACACAGTGTGGACGCCCCTTTACACTTTATCCTAAGTTGTATTTTTTAATTTCTTATATGAAATTGATATGAATTGGCACCAAATTTCAAGTTCTAGCTCTTTCCATTCTGGTTTTAGGCGGAACCGCTGGAAAGCGACCTTCAACCGCCAATTAGCGGCCAACAATATATTAAAATTCACCTAAGTTGTATTCTTCAATTTCTTGTATGAAATTGTTATGAATAGGCACCAAATTTCAAGTTTCAGCTCTTTCCATTGTGGTTTTAGGCAGAACCGCCAAAAAACGGGGTTCAACCGCTAATTAGCGGCCAACAATATATTGTATGAAATTGATATGAATTGGTATCAAGTTTAAAGTTCTAGCTATTACCGTTCTCATTTTAAGCAGGATATGCGAAAACCACTAAAAGCGGCATAAAACCGCCAACGGTACATGCCATTTCCACCAAAAGCTTTATTTTTTTGCCGTTCATGGCACATGCATACCAAATTTCAAGTCTCTAGCATTTGCCGTTCTTGAGATATCTTGTTCACAGACAGACAGACACACGGAACAATGGCTGGAACTCGAGATTTGGGTTCTGGGGACCCCGAAACGTGTTTGGCATTGAAAACTCGACTTCGAAAATTTCAGCACATTACAATATTTTCCTTTTTACTTTCTCTTCCTATAGAATATAGAGTATTGTAATCATGTAGAAATTTTGGACATTTTTATAGGATAAGGAAAGTAAAAAGGTGTATTATTATTTACCAAGTATGTATGACATAGTAGCTTTACACCTCTTACCACTTTTTTCACAATTTTTTTTGTTAAGATGTTTTTTAAAAAATTTCGATGTTGTTTTTTTCGCTTTTCTGGACGAATTATGACGACTTATAGATACCAAAAAACGAGTCTAGAAAAAGTGTGTCCGTCCGTCCGCAAATCGTGTTCGCTCATCTACGGACTTTGCTATTTGTCCGATTTTCATGAACTTTGGTACCAATATTCCTTGAGCCCATAATTCGAGCCAAGCCTTAATATTGGAGGAAGCACCTTCTGGGGTCCATTTATGGGTCAAAAGAAATCCTCATACCTGCTGATAATCTTACTGGTAAAAAAACAGACCAAAGCGAAACAAGTTTCCAACCTTGTTTCCAACCCCCACTAAAAATAATAAACCTAAATACTGAACACCTAAAGAAATCCTCATACCTGCTGATAAGCTTACTGGTGAAATAAACAGACCAAAGCGAAACAAGTTTCCAACCTTCTCCCCACATAAAATAATAAACCTAAATACTGAACACCTGAAGAAATCCTCATACCTGCTAAGCTTACTGGTGAAAAAAACAGACCAAAGCGAAATAAGTTTCCAACCTTCTCCCCCCACTGAAAATAATAAACCTAAATACTGAACACCTGAAGAAATCCTCATACCTGTTGATAATCTTACTGATGAAAAAAAAAAACAGACCAAAGCGAAACAAGTTTCCAACCAGCTCCCCCACTGAAAATAATAAACCTAAATACTGAACACCTGAAGAAATCCTCATACCTGCTGATAAGCTTACTGGTGAAATAAATGGTACAGAAAACCGTACTAGACTTTCTTTTCCTTAATCATTCCATCAGACTACGACCGAATGCACATGTCGTTCTTCTAAAGTTTTAAGTCTTTTAGTGATATTATTGTTATATTTCTATTTTCTGATGATGTTAACCATTATTTTAAAAATATTTTGCAGCCTTCGGCTGCGGACTTTGCTCTTTAGTGCCAGTATTAATTTGAAATATTTTGCAGCCTTTGGCTGCGGACTTTGCTCTTTAGTGACAATTATTATTTTGAAAGATTTTGCAGCCTTCGGCTGTGGACTTTGCTCTTTAGTGACAGTATTATTTTGAAAGATTTTGCAGCCTTCGGCTGGGACCTTTGCTCTTTAGTGA
>CM022879.1:13040856-13069339 GCA_012654025.1 Pachypsylla venusta | reverse complement strand
CCCCCACTGAAAATAATAAACCTAAATACTGAACACCTGAAGAAATCCTCATACCTACAGATAATCTTACTGGTAAAAAAACAGACCAAAGCGAAATAAGTTTCCAACCTTCTCCCCCCACTGAAAATAATAAACCTAAATACTGAACACCTGAAGAAATCCTCATACCTGTTGATAATCTTACTGATGAAAAAAAAACAGACCAAAGCGAAACAAGTTTCCAACCAGCTCCCCCACTGAAAATAATAAACCTAAATACTGAACACCTGAAGAAATCCTCATACCTACAGATAATCTTACTGGTAAAAAAACAGACCAAAGCGAAACAAGTTTCCAACCTTCTCCCCCCACTGAAAATAATAAACCTAAATACTGAACACCTGAAGAAATCCTCATACCTGCTGATAATCTTACCGGTAAAAAAAAACCCAGACCAAAGCGAAACAAGTTTCCAACCTTCTCCCCCATTGAAAATAATAAACCTAAATACTGAACACCTGAAGAAATCCTCATACCTACAGATAATCTTACTGGTAAAAAAAACAGACCAAAGCGAAATAAGTTTCCAACCTTCTCCCCCACTTCCGAGATTCTGAAAAATCTCCCCCCCCCCCACTTCCTACATTCTGAAAAATGTATCTATTTTGTCTGAGTAAGAAAGTTTCCTCATTGAAGCGAAGGAAGCGTCGCTTAATTCTGCACGACTGAATCTTGTCCGCTTTGAAGTTATAAACTTTTCAAAATGTGCAGAAAAGCGAACGAACCAGCGAGCGAGTTAAGCGAACTGTTTAGAAACATACAAATATTGCTATAGTAGTAAGTGATGATAAAGATATCTCTGGGACGTGCCGAGTGAAGAAGGGAATTTCATGTAGGTTAGAGTAGGACGGTCGTCCTATGGAAGCGACTATGCACGAATTCAAAGGTCAAATCCAGGATAATGTGAAGCTTGTCTCCTGTAGAATCAAGCTCATACTGCTACGATAACTGATCCAAAAAATGTAGATGAATCGAACCTCGTTCACTGTTAGCGCTTTTTGTTATATAATTACTCCAATATCCTACATTGATTTGGATCAGTCGTTCGTAAGAGAGTAAGCTTGTAGTCGTTTCCAAAGGACGAACGGGCTTAGGTTATAGGTTATTTGCTGGTGCCCGCAACTTTGAATTTATCGTAACCAAACTAATTTCTCTTCTTGCGAATGTAGGAAAATTTGACATAGCGGACAGTTGATTTTTCAAAAGTTTTCAGGTACGACTTGGGGGTGTTCATTTTTTGATATACCTTACGTTTTGGGGCGTGTAAATTTTGCCACTAAACGTAATATTTGGGTAAACCTAACTGGCTTCCAGTTCTTATTTCGTACCTACATGAGAAAAGGAAATTATGTTCAAATTTAAACTTCCTAAGTTTAGACACGCTTGGTAAATTGAGCTCTTTATTTTACAAGGTATAGAATGTAGCCACCGAGGGGAGCAAACCAGCTTCATTAGGTTGCGGTCCTAAACCCGTGTAAATACAGAAGGTTTGGTATTAGGAAGGAAATCCAGTATTTAAAAAACTCTGCTTCAATCCAATGATGAGCGAAAAGCAAAGATCTACGCAGTTTCCATGGATACTGTGAAAAGCAAGGTAGCGCTACCGTACCAGGAAAGTGTTACAGTTAAAGAAGAAAAGGTTGTGGAATGGTAGAATTAAAAAAAGCAACGCCGACCTCAAATAGAATTGGGAAAGGGTGAAGTTAAAGAGGAACAAGTTTTATAAGGTACAGATAGTTCGAGATTCAGATTCAAAACAATCCTTTAATTAATTTTAAAAAGAGAAAAAAGAACTGGAACCGAGTTATCGCCAAATATCACGCTTTTTAGTGGTACAATTAGGGAAGAAGAGATGGGCACATGGCTGTGGTAATCTTGATTTTCACTTTTTATTTTAAATCTCCATTAGGAAGAATTTGCGAGCTTTTGCTAAGTATATTAGTGAGAAAAAGTCTTATTTTGAACTCCTGAATCCATGATTAGTCGATGTAAAAAATGAGATACCCTGTACAACAGTAAGATCTCTCCAATAATGAAAACTCTCCCAATGTGACACATGGGTTTATTATTTTACTGGCTAAAAAAATACCACTTCCCAAATTTGACATACTTTGATTGCATCCAAAAGTTTCGAAGCTTACTGAGACCCTAATATGACAAACATACCGAATTTCAAGTCTCCAGCTCTTACCATTCTCTTTTTAGACAAAATACATGAAAACCGCTAAAAAACTGAGAAAAACACCAACTGTTCATTCGATTGCATTCGTTTCGGGGCACAATGATACCTCAGATGGGACCTATATTCCAAATTTCATGCAAATCGGTCAACGCTAAGTGGCAAAAAGCACATCACGGCGGACACGTATCTTGAAACGTAAAATATCAAATTTTGAGGGAGATATTTTTTTCCGTGACGATTCCAAAGCTTCATTACACATAAGACTCGACGATGATTTTCACGCGCGACTGCCAAACACCTGATTAAAGAAAAGTATACTAGAGGTACTGATTAGACAGGCGCAGCGCATGCATTTTTTCTTCTTCTTTACTTAACGTCTCTTTTTAACATCTACTGGTCATTTGAGACGGTATCTACTTACATTCTTGTTTGAACGTGAAATATTCTGTTAAATGCCTACACTCGTGGTTCCCTCTGAGTAGAAACAATGTGGTAGGATGGCACAGTTTCAGAGCCCATAAATATAATACACACTGGAACACAGAGAGAAATAAAACAAAAATATTAATCATTCCTGTCCACTAATAAAAGTTGACAATCAGTCAATCTATCAATGCAGTCTCATACATAAATATAATACACACTGGAACACAGAGAGAAATAAAACAAAAATATTAATCATTCCTGTCCACTAATAAATATAAAAGTTGAGTATCAGTCAATCTATCAATGCAGTCTCATACATCTGGTTCCCAAGAGAAAACATGGGAATACATTTTGTTTTTTAAAAACGAGTTATATCAAAATTGATTAAGTATCCTGAGACTAAATAAATCAGCATATGCTCTATGAAATCATCTTGGGTCCGGAAAACCCTCATCTACAGGGACCAAATGTTTGGTAAAAAAAAACGCGATTTTCTGAATAACTTTGTAATACTTGTGTTCTGTCAATACATTTGTTATTGAAATAAAGTCAAGATCATGTCAATATCTTGATTTGTATAGCTCATGTCAATATCTTGATTTGTATAGATCATGTCAATATCTTGATTTGTAAAGATCATGTCAATATCTTGATTTGTATAGATCATGTCAATATCTTGATTTGTATAGATTTCATTTCAATTTAGTTCTAAATCTCCCTTTCTTGATACGGGACTCGAGCAACATGTCAACCACTGTAATTTAATTGCGTCAGTAACACAAGAAAACACGCAGTTACATGGTGACTATACAAAATCGTGAGGATGGCACCCTCAAATAACATCTCACAATTTCGAATTTGACTATGGGTTGCTTGTGTAATGCTAAGCCGCTCTGACTGATAAACAATAAGGCGTGAATTCAAATCCAGACAACCCATGGAATTTCATCTTCATAAATATGAGATATTTACCACTATCAACATCTACACTTTACACACGATGTACGAGTAATTTGACCGTAAACATGCTTAAGTCATGAAAAAATAGTAACTTGCAAACAATCGTGAGGCGTCGTTGTCACCTCAGCGGGAAAAAAGTTAGTAACAGGTCGGCAACTTCAAATACATGTATCCGATTCTTACTGGTCAATGTCGATTTTCTTCGTTCCATAAAACACCAATAGAGTCCCAAGTTCAAAAATGTCGACGCGATCAAAAACTATTGTTGCTCGAACATTTAAACATAATCATTCCAAACTATTACGGAAAATGTCCGCCCCTTCAGAATTCGACGCCGTGGGCAAAAGCCCACTTTGCCCATTTATAAAAATAGCCCCGCTTAGAAGCTACGTAAATTAGCTTAGCAAAGGCCTCTTTCAGATTGGCTTATTATTTTTAATAATGGAACTTTGGATTCGTCACGAAAAAAATACCCCCCCTTAAAATTTGGTACGTACGTAGAATCCAAAAATCGAATAAAAAAAATCCATTTTCCACCGTGATGGGCACTATTGCCACTTAGCGTTGATCGATTTGGATGAAATTTGGTATGTAGGTTCCGGTTGGAGTGCAATCGAACATCTCCATTTAATTCCACATGCCACACGATCACTTTTTCACTGATAATATGTAAAAATTAAGCACGTTCGTAATGGACTCACTCAAAATTACATGTATATGCCACACGTGCAGATAAAACGTCACGTCAAAAAAATATTTCTGTGCTAATGGGAAGCAAGTCGCCGTGGCAGAGTGTGATGCTGCGTATCACACTCGGCTTGCACAAGAGAAGGTTCCATGTTCAATATCTGGACGGGTCAAATTTTCTAATTGGTCTGATTGTGTTTAGGGGTAACTCAGCCTCCTGAGGTCAATTGAGTAGTGATGGTAAAATAGCGATAATTGGTAGCATTTCTAATGCTTGTTAAAGTGTATCTTAGGCTTAGTGATGATGGAGTGATTGTTTTGAATACTATGTAATGCTATGATGCCTGCAAAATTGTGACATAATAATGCAAAGAAATATATTTTTTTTCATTCACATAGTGGAAAGAGGTGTTTTCCTTTGCACATTTGTCTATACGGCGCACTGAGCTTTTTAGTTTTTTATAGAATAAGGTTGTTTTCTTTAAAAGTTGTTGAGGGATGTATGTAGAAAGCAATGTAAAGCTATTCAAACCTAGACTGCAGTCTCCAACTAATCCTACGATTTTACATTAATTTTTCGAATGCTACATTTCATATGTACTGATGAAAAAAAAAATTCTAATTTCTGATTGTCGTCATTTATTTTGCGTTGTATGCCACATTTTATCGTACATCCTCCAAATTGTTCGGACTTCATCTTGCACTTACCTCTATGCTAAAATATCCTCTATCTACATAATCTCCTAAAAAGAGGTACTTTGTTGAGGCAGGTGGACCTCCCACCTCAAATAATTTCATGAGGTCATAAAATTGACCATGAATGTCCCCACATACTGAAATCAGAGAGAAAAAATCCAACAGATCGATTAATTCGGATAAATTGAAAAATATTTAGTGTACACCTAATAAAATTGCAAGCCCTTGGAAAAAATTTGCTTCTACTGGGTGAGTCATTTGGACCAAAGAATCTTGATATCGAGGGGGACGAAACTTTCAGGCCATTTCCAGATCATGTTTTATTTTATTTTCTCTGTTAACTAAAATATATTTTGCATATCCGAATTCTCAATGCAATCAAAAAGTCACTTGATATATATTTTTTTTTAATTTCCCAGTTTTCTCTGTAAGTTTAGTAAATATTTTACCAAGGCAATCAAATGAAAAAAGGCATAAAGTTTCTTTATCAGATGATAGAGAAACTTTAAAATTTATTTAAACCACCATCACGAGGGTGCGAATCTACGTACGTGGTCACCCACTAGACTAGACGTTGAAGTAAAACATTAGACGTTGCTTAACTTCAGTGATCTTACGGGAACTGTATATTCAACGTGCCATAGGTGCTGGCAAATTAAAACATACACAAATCATCCAAAAAAACTGACTGAAAATATTGTTATGAACAAACTTCCCAGTGACGGGTCTGATTTGATTCTAATCGAGTCGAAAGAGATCAGCAGTCAGAGATACCGGTCTGATTTGATTCTAATCGAGTCGAAAGAGATCAGCAGTCAGAGATGTTGATCGTCCAGCCATCATTTGTTTGCCGTGTCGTTGTTCTTTAATTTCAAATAGATAAGCCTCGGTTAAATATTAACCAAACTAGCAAATACTGAGAAATTAAAAAAAAATATCAAGTGAATGTTCTATTTTGTAATGTAAAATTCGAATATGTATTAAAAAATAAAAGACCTTAATATATGACCCCGAAAAAAAACGAACCATTAGGGTCACCAGTCACCATGACAGTTCCCCCACAATATCATAAACTTTGGTCAATAATTTAATTCGAGATATTTGACTATTCTACCTAAAATGACTTACCCTGTGTGACTACCAACCTATATAAAGTTACGTAAGTGATAGAAGTTTCATTTGTTTACAAAACGTGAAGCCAAAGTTATTGAGGAAAAACGACATTTTTCTTCAAACTGATAGGCTCTATAGCTCAGAGCGGAAGCATTTTCACACATGCCCACAGGCAGGGTGTAATATAATTCGATATCAATCCGTAAACCACATAATCTATAGATAAAATAAGATGATTTCATTCCATAAAGCCATGTCCGAAAATGATTCTTCTTCAAGCGAGAGAGCCTTTAATTTCGAAGAAAAATGACGTCTTTCCTCATTAACTGAGGTTTCACGTTTAAAGTCCAGAAATACATCTGACATCTCTACAACTCTTGCGATGTTTTTGACACATTGAAAACTACTCCGCAGGGCCGGTCATGTTGCAAGATCCAATGAATCAAGCAAACACAATGTACAAAATCCTACACCCATGGTATGGGAGAGGAAGGCTTAGAAAGAGAAGGATAGACGGAGTAGAAATATGGTACAATCAAATTCAACCTAGGGGCACTACAGAAGAATGAACTCTATTTGCTAAAAACAGAGAAGAATGAATGGAAGAACATGACGATTGGAGGTCATGGGCCCACGCGGACTGTTCAAACCCTGCAGTAAGTATGTATGTGAAAGAAATTTATTTATTTTTAAAGTGAAACCAAAGTTATTGAGAGAAAAAAACAAAAACATATTTCTTCAAAATGTCAGGATCTGTAGCTTGGAGGGAAAGCATTTTTGGACCTGACCTTATAGAGTGAAATTATCTTATTTTAGTCTTAGGAATATGTAGATTATGTAGTTAACGGATTGACATCGTATTATGTTACACTCTGTCAATACGTAATATCTTCCATACCAAAGAGTGAAATCGAAATAACGATTGACATCGTATTATGTTACAGCCTGTATAAACCTACATTTATGTTGGCCATTACATTTACTTTCAAGTTACTGCTAGAATTATTATCCCAGGTCTACTAACTTATGTTCCCCAATCTTGGAGGAGAGCCCACTCTTCCCCTCGCCGTTCCTTAAAAAAGTTTTCTTAACAAGATTAATTGAAGTTCACTTAAAAGTTTCCTATCGACAGTTTGCAGCATTTTTCACAATCGTGGGGGTTGAGGTGGTCAATCAAGTGAAGGAGGGGGGCTGATTCAAAGAAAGAGAGGTCAAATATTTTTTGGAGACTGTGAATAGACAACTCCTATTAAATAAAGGGTACGGAAAACCGTACTAAACTTTATCTTCCTTTATTCTAGAAATTTGGTAGGTTCCAGATGTTGTCGCAAATATTTGATGAAAATATTATATCATTTACCAGTGGCAGTCTTCGGCTGTTATCACAGCTCTTAAAATATTTTTGAAAATGGATTTGGCAGCCTTCGGCTGATGTCGCAGCTCTAATGTTTAAAAAAAAATATTTGAATTTCCTTTGACAACCTTCGGTTGTTGTCACAGCTCTGCAGTGAAAATTATTAAATGCATTAGATTTGGCAGCCTTCGGCTGTTGTCGCAGCTCTTAATGTGAAAAAGAAATTTTTGAATTACCTTTGACAACCTTCGGTTGTTGTCACAGCTCTCTAGTGAGAATATTATATGCATTATCTTTGGCAGCAAATTTACCGATAATATGTTACAAAGAGTGTCTATTTCAAATTTCATCAAAATCGGGCATGCCGTTTGGTTTATAGAGGGTCACCCTAAAATGACCTCTTTTGACCCATAAATGGACCCTAGAAGGTGCTATCTCCAATGTTAAGGTTTTGGCTGGAATTATGGCTTCAAGGAATATTGGTGCAAATATCATCAAAATCGGACAAATAATAAAGGCTGTAGATGCGCGAACACGATTCCGCGGACGGACGGACACACATTTTTTCTAGACCACTTTTTTGGTATCTAGCCGTCATAATTCGTCCAGAGAAGCAAAAAATAATTTTTCTTTTTTTTTTTCACCAATACAATACTTTACTTACCTATATACTTCGTATATGGGAAGATAAAGTAAGAATAAAGTAACTATTTGGCTGTATTTAGTTTTTCTCGTGTCTGAAAGGTAATCAAGCAATCAATAGTGACATCATTGTGACCCGTGGTAGCCAGATAGATATATGAGGGCGCAGCTATAAATAAGTTGTTACGATCATACCACGTTGAATACACCAGTTCCCGTCAGATCACTGAAGTTAAGCAACGTCGGGCGTGGTCAGTACTTGGATGGGTGACCGCTTGGGAACACCACGTATCGTTGGCTCTTTTTTCCGGCCCAACCCAGGCTGGGTGAGGTCAATGTGGGTAGCTGGTTTGCAAGTTTCCAGCGAATGGAGGGTAAAACCCCCGTCTTGAATGACCAATAGATATTAAAGAGACGTTAAGCCAAATAAAAAAAAAAAAAAAAAGTTGTTACTTGCCAATTGTCATCATACATCTAATCTCGGGGGCTAGTAATTGACCCGACCCCCCAGAAACATGTCAATCACTGCAATATAATTAGATCAGCAACACATATATTGCAGAGTTGCTTTCTGTAGTATTTTGCACCATCAGCTCAGGTAGACTCAGCTCGTGAGGATGTCACCCCCAAGTAACCACAATTTCAAATTATGAGCTATTTCCTTTTGTGGAATTTAGTCATCCGAAAAGGCACTAATAAGTACCGAGAAATACTAAGGAGCGATATCTGTTCGGCCGATAGCGAAAGGTACTAATAAGTACCGATAAGTACTAATCTGTTCGAGCGATAACGAAAGGTACTAATAAGTACCGATAAGTACTAAGGTTGCAATATCTGTTCGGCCGATAGCGAAAGATACTAATAAGTACCGATAAGTACTAAGGTTGCGATATCTGTTCGGCCGATAGCGAAAGGTACTAATAAGTACCGATAAGTACTAAGGTTGCGATATCTGTTCGGCCGATAGTGAGAGGTACTAATAAGTACCGATAAGTACTAAGGTTACGATATCTGTTCAGCCGATAGCGAAAGGTACTAATAAGTACCGATAAGTACTAAGGTTGCGATATTTATTCGGCCGATAACGAAAGGTACTAATAAGTACCGATAAGTACTAAGGTTGCGATATCTGTTCGGCCGATAGCGAAAGGTACTAATAAATACTAAGGTTTCGATATCTGTTCAGCCGATAGCGAAAGGTACTAATAAGTACCGATAAGTACTAAGGTTGCGATATCTGTTCAGCCGCTAGCGAAAGGTACTAATAAGTACCAATAAGTATAAGGTTGCGATATCTGTTCAGCCGATAGCGAAAGGTACTAATAAGTACCGATAAGTACTAAGGTTACGATATCTGTTCAGCCGCTAGCGAAAGGTACTAATAAGTACCAATAAGTATAAGGTTGTGATATCTGTTCGACCGATAGCGAAAGGCGATATCTGTTCATGGAAATGGACAAGGAAAGGAAAGTAAGTAATCTATACTTGTAAAACGCAAATCCCAGTTGGCATACTGATTCACTGACTGACTGATAATCAACGTAGCTCCACGATGGTTTAGGCTATGTTCAGATGAATGCATATTATCTACATTACCGCGCGGTACTAGTTGTACAAACTTGTATCGATTTGTTCATTTGATGCTGCGCGGTTACCGAGCGGTCATCACAACATTAAGCTAGAGACTTTAAATTTGGCACACAAATCCCTTTTAGTAATAAGAAAGGGAAAATCCGTATACAATAAACATAATACCTATATCCTCATTTTTGTATTAATCAGATGGAACAAGCAATGTGCTGCTGCTTCAAGGAAACTATTGCCTTGGTGTGAATCAGCATATAGCACGTACTACGTTCCCCCTATCACATAGTTCTTAGCTTCCTATCCTCATCTCCCTTTTTCTAAAGGACTCCAAGTAAATACGAATACAAGCAGTGTGCTGCTGCTTCACGGAAACTATTGCCTTGGTGTGAATCAGCATATCGCACGCACTACGTTCCCCTATCGCATAGTTCTTATCTTACTATCCTCATCTCCCCTTTTCTAAAGGACTCCAAGTAATACTAATACAAGCAGTGTGCTGCTGCTTCACAGAAACTATTGCCTTGGTGTGAATCAGCATATCGCACGCACTACGTTCCCCCTATCACATAGTTCTTATCTTACTGTCCTCATCTCCCCTTTTCTAAAGGACTCCAAGTAATACGAATATAAGCAGTATTCGTATTACTTGCAAATATTTGAATACAAGCAGTATGCTGCTGCTCCAAGGAAACTAATGCCTTGGTGTGAATCAGCATATCGCACGTACTACGTTCCCCTATCGCATAGTTCTTATCTTACTATCCTTATCTCCCCTTTTCTAAGGACTCCAAGTAATACTCCTAAAACATAGCTGAGTTTTACAGCGACCAGACGTAGTCAAAGAACTTATAATCTCCCCACTCTGTAACTTACAATATTTATGACCTGTAATTTAATTTCTTTTAAGTTAAAGTAATAAAGTGTTATTAATTTTCATTTACTAATAAACATTATTGTATTTGAGCTTTCTGAGTTGTTCTTTCTAAAACCCCATTCAGGACAGCATAAAATATAATTCACGCGATTAAAATCACTTGTAATTAGTATCTACTGCTATATATCTCTTTGATTTGGTGTGTACCCAGTCTTAGACTGACCGTATTACTTCACGCGATTAAAATTACTTGTAATTAGTATCTACCGCTATGTATCTCTTTGATTTGGTGTGTACCCAGTCTTAGACTGACCGTATTAATTCACGCGATTAAAATCACTTGTAATTAGTATCTACCGCTATGTATCTCTTTGATTTGGTGTGTACCTAGTATTAGACTGACCGTATTAATTCACGCGATTAAAATCACTTGTAATTAGAATCTACCGCTATGTATCTCTTTGATGTGGTGCGTATCCAGTCTTAGACTGACCGTATTAATTCACGCGATTAAAATCACTTGTAATTAGTATATACCGCTATGTATCTCTTTGATTTGGTGTGTACCCAGTCTTAGACTGACAGTATTAATTCACGCGATTAAAATCACTTGTAATTAGTATATACCGCTATGTATCTCTTTGCTTTGGTGTGTACCTAGTATTAGACTGACCGTATTAATTCACGCGACTAAAATCACTTGTAATTTGTAATTAGTATCTACCGCTATGTATCTCTTTGCTTTGGTGTGTACCCAGTCTTAGGGTGGTATGCAGAGTCCTCACTGTAGTGTTCCCTACAGTGTTTACTTCATGAAGTAAACACTGTAGGGTCAGTTGTCCCTTCAGCTGATATTGTTATGCAGAGACGATTGTTTGAAGGGCCTGCGAACTCATGTACTGGATGCAACAAAAGACTCCAAACTACTATTTACGCATGCACATATGACAAAATCTCAGCTGTTACTGTACTGTAATTCGAATGCAACATATGGCAGAGAATCCTGGAGAAAAATCGAGGGATTTTTAGAAACGCGGGATTTTTCCCATTGCCAGCTGATTTTATATATTTACATGTTGCTATTCTTGCTAACTAAATTTTCTCAAGTATTTTAACTAAATTACACAATTACCTGTGTATTAATTGATTTTTAACTTAATATAAATTAAATTGTTTTCCTCTGTTCAATATTGGTTTTAATTTGTGAATAATGTCAATGTTGTGATTGACCTACTTTATTGTTGTTATCCAACTAAACAGGTTAAGAAACTTTTTTACGGCCATGCCTTGATGAGCAATCCTGATTGTGTCCGACACTTTTTGAAAGTGATTAAGAAAGAAACCCGCTAAAAAGCGTTATTTTGCCGGTAACTTGCTTCCACTTTAACTTTATTTTTCCTTTCTTATTACGCATCCTCATACTAAGAGGGATCTGTGTGCCAAATTTCAAATCCCTAGCTTAAGCTATCGTGGAGCTACGTTGATTATCAGGCAGTCGGTAAACCAACAAGCTGTTTTCCCGTGCTTTGCTACGGTTACGAAATTTGGATTTTTGGTGGAACCGACACCCAGAGTGAACACGGCTCCTATTTAGAAAATTCAATATTTTACTCAAGGATATTCATTTTACGGTTACAAATTTCAACAACAACTTCGAGATCACGAAATTAAATCTTCTCAATTTTAGATTTTTGGTGGAACCGACCCCCAGAGTGAGCACCGCTCCTAGTTAGAAAATTCATTTTTTTATTCAAGAATATGACTTTTTGTACTTCGGAACACCTTATCAAATTTCAGCTTTCTCGCTCATCCCGAAGTGGTACTTCTCAATTCCGATTTTTTGGGTGTGAAAACCGTCCATTAATCGGAGAGAAACTGGAAATTTTCAAATTTTATATTTGTTATGGGGTCCCTATATACTACTTTGGGGGGATCTATTCTCCGTCATTTTTCGTTATCTCTTTTAGTTTGTCCAGAAAAAAAATTGCAAAAAGACCCGCTAAATAGCGTCATTTTTGGCGGTAACTTGCTCCCACTTGAACTTTAATTTTTTTCCTTTCTTATGACGCACCTACATACTAAAAGGGATCTTTGTGCCAAGTTTCAAGTCTCTATGTTTAGCCATAGTGGAGCTACGTTGATTATCAGTCGGTCAGTATACCAAGTGGGTTTTGCGATTTTAGATGAAAAACGGGAAAAATATTAAGGATATCATAGGATTAAAAGTGGTGGGATTTTTTTTAAAAAATCATTTTCCCGCCAATTTTTAACGATATCGGTAACCATATGATAAATGTGGAAGTAAAAAAGAATTGTCAAGGTCGAAGTATTCACTACAGCAAGCTCGAGACCACCCTACAGGGGAAACTAGTTTCTCCTGTAGTGTTCACTGTAGGGTATGAAAAACGTCTCTGCATACAAGCCTTAGAATTCACTANGACGGATTGGCATTAATTAAGAATATCTATTTTGACTGTGAAGCTGTACGCCGAGTCCAGAGAGAAATAGTAGACGGATTGGCATTAATTAAGAATATCTATTTTGACTGTGAAGCTGTACGCCGAGTCCAGAGAGAAATAGTAGACGGATTGGCATTAATTAAGAATATCTATTTTGACTGTGAAGCTGTACGCCGAGTCCAGAGAGAAATAGTAGACGGATTGGCATTAATTAAGAATATCTATTTTGACTGTGAAGCTGTACGCCGAGTCCAGAGAGAAATACTAATCATCTCACTCACTCAAAAGGAAAAAGTTGTTCAAGGGTCCCTTACCGCATCAAAAAAAGTTGACGTAAAATGGCCGCAACTGCGAAAATTTAAATTCGATCTGAGTGAACGACTTTAAGTAGGTCTTCTTAATGAAAAAAAAAACTCGAAGCCTATGTGATATTCCGTTACAAAATGGAGACCTTATGAATTACCAACCACGTACCACGTGGTACTCCTATTACCAGCCCAAAACAAACATTTTCCTCTTGTATCATTGTAATCCCAAGAAATAATAATCTGGCCAGAATTATGTTTTCATTTTTTCAAAAACTCCTACAGGGTATTTATGGCAAAGCATTCAAATGAGTACCAAATTTTTTTTAATTGTCCATAGCTTTGAAATGTCCTTATTTTGTTTCATACATTGATAGCACGGATTATTCTAAGCATTTGAATTTCGCGAGAAACAGGCATGCAATCCCCACCCCCTTAGGGAGCGTGGGCGGATGTTTTCAATATTTTCCTGAAAAACTTCAGGGTCGAATTTATGAATATTATTTTTTTTATTTTTGAACGGTTCTCCAAATTTTATTATCAACACACAACCTCAGAATTATTATTTCAACTCCCGCTAAATACAGCTACGACGCCGCGCCGTCAGTCATAGCATTACAAGATATTTTCCAATGCACCAAGCTATACTTAACAATTACCTCATAATGTTACCACCTTTTGCTATTACAATTGTCTTCAGGAGGCTGAGTTACCCTCAAACACAAACAGACCAAGTGGAAAATTCTAAAACCTTTTTCAAATATTCGACCCGACCAGGATACACAACCAGTACCTCCCTGGTGCAAATCAGAAGGAGATACATACGCGGTACTTTGCAAGTGCCAATAGAGCAAACTTATATTCGCGCGTAATTGCTTCCGAAGGACCAGCAGCCTAGAGAAAATTGTGAGATTAAAACTCAGATCTCACTTCATTTGAACACATAACAGTTTGTGCCTAATATAGATTTCAATTTATGAAATTTAGTTTTTTTGTGTTGAGGAAAGATTTTAAATATTTAATTTTCGTCGAATAGACTTTTTCAAATTTAGAAAAAGTCTAAATTAATTCTAAATTTGAAAAAGTCTATTCGACGAAAATTAAATATTTAAAATCTTTCCTCAACACAAAAAAACTATAAAGTCACCAAAGATATTCTTTTATTATAATTATTATTAATTTATGAAATTTGTTATACAGAATAATCTAAAATTGACCTTGCAATTAAAGCAGAAATATAGCATTCATTGGGCAACTATGGGACCCAGTTTAATCAAAAGGACCAAAAATCAGCTTCATATTCCATGAAATCAGCCTATTCCATGAACGTAATGAATGATTACAAAAATTTCAACAAAATCGTATAAGACGTTTGACGTGTTATCATGGCACAAAAACAAAGTTTAAAAGAAAAATAGTAATGTTAAAACTAGACTAACACTTCTTTCAGTTAATTAAATTGACACGAGAGGAGACACTGATTGACATAAATTAACACGAACTGTTTGGATTAAGAAACTAGAGCCGAGTCCAGAGAGACATAGCTGTCCACTCATACCAAATTAACTACAGGTGTGTGTGTGATACGGTATACGGTGAGCAGACACTTTATGGACCAAACTGTACAAGAGATGTGGGAGGGGGTCCGACTTCGGGAAGGAACAATTTTTCCCAAATTACTTTTATTTTTGCGTAATGCGTGGGGGAAATCCTATCTCCATGTTTGACGCTTGTACCTTCACCAAAGTGACATAAGCGTAAAAACGTTTCCTCCTATCCCTTACGTTTGTACTGCCGCCCCCCCCCACCAGATTGTATGAAAACTAATCCAATTTTGCCTAAAATGGAGATATATATTTATAAATGTTTTCCCCCCCGAAACGATTTCGAGTTAATGCCAATTTCCCGATTTTTAAAGAAAAATCAAAGAATACTATTATCACGGGATTGGTCATGCCTCTAAGACGCCTAAATATCAATATAATATTTATCCTTATTAGTGGCAACGTTATCGTTTCAATAGATTGGCAGGACGTATTGCTATCATACTTGGAACTATACGTAGATAAATCTGGACTATGCTTTGAAACTGATTTCAGTATCGCGCACACTTGACAATTATTATTTACCCTCCTTGGTAGCACCTGTTCAAACTAAGCATACTGATGTATACACCGGTGGGCAAATACCAACAGATTTCACAAATAAACCCAACTCTTTATTTTTGGATTAACGTCTCTTTAACATCTATTGGTCATTCAAGACGAGGGCTGACCTCGACCAGCCTGGGTTGGGCCGGAAATAGTCAACATCACGGCGCGGCGACGCGAACCTACGTGGTCACCCACTTAGTAAAACCTCGATGGATGTTTCTTAAGTTCTGTGTTCTGTAAGAGGAACCGGTGTATTCAACATGCTATAGATTCTGGTTCACAGGACCAACTTTATTTTATTTTAAAATGGAATATTTAGATCGGACTAGCCCTTCATAATTCGGAGACACCAAAAAATGATATAAGGCGATTCTGATTGTAGAATCAGGTGTAGACCAGTCGAAATGTTTGGAGATTATGTTGGACTGAATCCCTAGCTGAAAGATGAGAGGACACACCACCGATCGCTACCAACTTAATCCACCCTGACTTCTCGTCTTCACGATGGCCGGTTCTACGCACTAGGATGGGTTGCACATTTGAGAAAATTGCTAAAAAGCGGCAAAAAACCGCAAAGGGTATAGATTCCGATTTCAACCAAATTGGTCCTTTTGCATTCCATGCATAAAATTGATATAAATAGACACCAAAGTTGAAGTTTTAGCTCTTACCGTTCTCTTTTTAGGATTAATTAAAACCACTAAAAAGCGATAAATAACCGGGAACCGTAACTTCGATTTCAACCAAAGGCTTCGTGGTTAGTTCCGGGCATAAACTTGACGTACATATGAAATGAAACTTCAAGTCTAGCACTTACCGTTCTTGAGATATCTTGTTTACAGACAGACGGACAGACAAACAGACACACACGCGGACTAATGGCTGAAACTCTAGATTTGGACTTTGGGGACCCCAAAACGTGCTTTAAGCATTGAGAACTCGAAATTTCAGCCCATTACAATATTTTCCTTTTTATAGGATAATAGAAAGTTAAAAAAAGGGGGAGGGGGGTATTCCTGAGGAATTTTCTTCCACCCAAACCTTAGAATGAGGGTACGTTCCAAGAAAGTTCCAAGAAAGCAAGTTTCCAGCGAATGAAAGGTAAAACTGCCACTCGAATGGCCTAAAAAAAATGGCTCATCGATTTTTTTTTTTTTAATTAAATTCTCTATCCCCCGAACTCACCTGTGACAGGAGCTTCTATATCGATCATGGTCTTCTCTGAACGAAGAAGTGTGGCACCTTCATTGATTATTCTAAGAGCTGCGGCCTCATCAATACGGCCTTCTAATATAAAATGTTGTTTTAGAACATCGGGCCTTGGTTTTGATGTCCTCGTATCAAATACATCTGCTATTGTGAGCTTATGACTTGGGGGAAACGGGACAGCTGGAACAAAGAGAAAAATTATCAATCAATAGTGACATCATCGTCATCGTTCCTGATGGTAGCCAGGCAGATGCATGAGAATGCAGCCTTAGAGAGGTTGTTGAGATTTTGTGAAAATTATCAATCAATAGTGACATCATCGTCATCGTTCCTGATGGTAGCCAGGCAGATGCATGAGAATGCAGCCCCACAGAGGTTGTTGAGATTTTGTGAAAATTATAGTAGTAAGGTTTGTTGAATAGGAGAATAGTTAAGGTGTTTGAGGTAAATTTCTAAAAAGCCTTATCACCATCCGACAAAGGCGAAGAGGTACACAGACAACACAAATATTTTCACTATGAAGTCATATACTTGGATTGGAAGAAATAACGCATTCCTTATAGGAATAAAAAGAAAAGCCTTATCACCATCCGACAAGGGCGAAGAGGTACACAGACAACTCAAGTATGGCCTATTTTCATTATGAGGTCATACTTGGATTGGAAGAAATAACGCATTCCTTATAGGAATAAAAAGAAAAGCCTTATCACCATCCGACAAGGGCGAAGAGGTACAACGACAACTCAAGTATGGCCTATTTTCACAATGAAGTCATACTTGGATTGGAAGAAATAACGCATTCCTTATAGGAATAAAAAGAAAAGCCTTATCACCATCCGACAAGGGCGAAGAGGCACACAGACAACTCAAGTATGCCCTATTTTCATTATGAAGTTATACTTGGATTGGAAGAAATAACGCATTCCTTATAGGAATAAAAAGAAAAGCCTTATCACCATCCGACAAGGGCGAAGAGGTACACAGACAACTCAAGTATGGCCTATTTTCACTATGAAGTCATATTTGGATTGGAAGAAATAACGCATTCCTTATAGGAATAAAAAGAACGATCTCTTTACGTATTACAAGAGAGGCTGAGGCGGAATTACGTACCGGACGCTTCCGTGTGGTCCGCTCAGTCCACTGAAAAAAAGAGGTAGAGGAAGGAAAAAAGCAAAGAAAGAGAATGTGCAGACTCATGAAACATAAATATGTACCTTTCGGATAAATCGTGGGCCACGACCACTTCAGAAGGAAAAATTAATGTTTTCTATTGGGAAAATGCCTCAAAACAAAACTTTTGGCCAAAAAAAACTTCCAAAATTATCAAGCGCAAAGCCCATTTGTTATACTGACAAAATGGGTGACTTACTCATAATCAACGATGGCTAGAAAGTTGAAAAACCTAGAGAGTTGAAAATGGGGACATGATTGATTCAAAGTAAATACGTTCGTACGAAATAAGGAAGGTTTAGAGCGAAAACGATCATTTCTAGCGGTGGAAGGAGATATCAATGTCCGAAATAGACCCCTCGAAAACCTTTAGGAAAAATATGAAATACACACCAAAGCATAAGCTGGAGCTGAATCCAAACCGTTGAAAAAAACTTTCTCCAAATTCGAATTTTTTTATTGGAGCTAAGCAGCCAGCGCGTCAATGGAGGATTTAATTACAAATTTCAATTTTTTTTTTTGTATCGACTGCAAAAAAATATTGTTGAGTCACGAGCGCTTTCGTCTGTTATGACATTATCAAGTAGAAAGCGCTCGTGACTCAACAATATTTTTTTGCAGTCGATACAATTTTTTTTTTATTGAAATTTATATTTCAGAATGACTGCAAACATCCTAAATACCATATCTAAATTCGAGGATTTAATTGTTGGGTGACCACCTGACGTATTGGGTTCGCGCTCTCGTTTTTTCCGGCCCAACCAAGCCTGGATGAGGTCAATGTGAGTAGTAGCTAGCTGGTTTGTAAATTTCCAGCGAATGGGTGGTAAAACTCCAGTCTCAAATGACCAATAGATGTTAAAGAGACGCTAAGTAAAAAAATAATATTCATTAGTTACATTCAAATACTCCCTAGTGTGGTTAAAAAAACAACCATATGTATTGCAAGAATTCAGACAAAAACCACAACTTCTGCGACGAATAAATTAGAATTCAAATCATTGGAAAAAAGCATTTCTTCTTCCGAATCAGTTAACTGAATGCATCTTGTATCCTATGACGTCATGCATTTTGAAGTGGTTCACACCATTAAGCAGAAAGCTCATAAGACAACATGAGTGAGGACAAATTGATGAGTGAAGACAAATGTATTGATAGGTAAAGGGTGGGAAGTTTGGAAATACCGTTTCTAAAACACCAGCACCTATGGCACGTTGAATAAATCAATTCCCGTTAGATCACTGAAGTTAAACAACGCCCAGCGAGGTTTTACTTGTACGATTGTCAACAATTAAGTACATAGTGTTGTTTTCTGATCCATGTGTAACTAAAATTGAATAAGGAACCTCAACTTTCTCGCTCACAAAAACTTGACGTCTGTAGGATAGAATGTGACTCATCCTCTCGTCGCAGAGACCCGTAGACAGGAACGAGATTGGGGATATGAGACGGGTGATCTATACAAACAAGGAATTTGGAATCATTGGATTTACATTATTGAACACTACCTTTAAACCCGGTTCTATTATACTTTCTGAGGGGTAGGTAGCTTATCACCACCATTGATCTCAGCGTGGTCGTAATTGACTGTCAATGTTTCGACGATTTCTTCACTAGCTAAATACATGACCACCCGTTGATCACTTTTTCCTGACCAATGACCACAAGGTACCTGTCAATATTGACGGATTAAACATTGAGCAGGACTATGACACAAGTTTTTTTTAATAACGGAGGATCAGAAGGGGAACTACTGAGAATTTAGATAGAGAAAAAAATGAATGATCAAAGTAGGAAGGAAGTCTATTATTGAAAGAAAACAACACTGAGAAACTTTTTGAGTGAGACATGGTAGTAAAACGGTACTGGGAAGGTTAGGTTTTGAATTTTGAACTGAACAAAGAAAAATATAATGGACAGAGAATGGTTTGTAACTAAGATGAGTCTTCGCTTTGATTTTCAATAGATCACAAGATTTGTTTCAATGTCAAGAGTTCTGTAGATTTAGGAATGATGTATTTTGCCAAGGAAACAGCAATAACGCCATATTAGTAGTCGCCACCATGAAAAACTACGATTTAGTGTCCACACTTTTTTCGTCACACAGAACCAAGCAAGCGACGTAAAAAGTCATCGTTCCAGAATGACCTTCTCTACCCTTAGAATTTCGTAAAATATGTTCCATTTGCTAGCCACCATATTCAGGGTCCCCATTTATAGCCAAACGTCCCGTCCTGGAGAGAGATATTAGGAAACAAGACTTGTTTGATAAGATACACTATTGGCGGGAGAGAAAAAGAAATCCAGCTAGACGCTAAATACATGATTATCAAGGTTAGGTTCTATAGGTAATCCAACATGGGCGATATGACTTCTTCGGAAAATTGAAAAAGGAGGAGGTCATACCAAAGTTCTTTAATGTTTGAGGGAATGATAGGGGGGGAAAAAGGTTCACCACAGGAGACGACTCAAAATGCAAAAAATCACGTTTAGAGAGGCATTTGTCCACAAAAGTTTGTAAACTTTAAAAGTTTTGGTCAACCATAATTAAAATAACGAAACTCCTGAGAATTTGAAACTTTGAATAAAAGTTAGAAGTCAGAAAATAAGAACACCGGGGTGATTCACACAATAGAGAAATATTCAGGGTGGTCGCAAGACAAGGGTAGCAATTTACATATTCGTTGGCCTAATTAGCAAGCGAGATGTCACATTTCGTACACATTTCTTTCAAGTTTTTCGTCAACAACCATATCTCGACTCTCAAGATTAAAACTATTCAGTACTAGTAGACCATCAGTATTATTTCAAATGAACCTTCGCCAAATGTAGAGGCAGTGGTGACCAGGCATCTCGCTTGTTGTAGAGGTAGTGGTGACCAGGCGTCCCGCTTGTTGTAGAGGCAGTGGTTACCGGGCGTTCCGCTTGTTGTAGGGGCAGATGTATAGGCAGTGGTGACCAGGGGTTCCGCTTGTCGGACTCTTTCCAACATCCCCAGCATAGTGCTAAAATGCCCCGTACTTTACCGCATTCGTTAAAATGTCTCACTTTACCCTTTGTGGGGGTTTCCTATCGTCCTGGAAAGCGAGGAGAAGTAAAACAAATCTGGGAACAAATATGTTTTTCTAAATATTTGCCCCAGACCGCAATTAAACATACCATTTAGTGACTCGAAAAAACAAACGGTAACTGCAGGCCAACTAGTTTTCTCTTTAAATTTGGTCTTCCTCATTTGATCCTCGGGTACTATCATCACAAGGCTGAAGGCACCTAAAAAAATTACCTGCTCAATTACCTGGTAATTCTATTTTTACGTATATCTTAGATAAGCTGTTGAATACTTACGATTAAGTTATGTCAAAAAAGGCCATTTTTTATTACATGATATGTATATTAGAGACTAGCTGTTTTACCCGTGCTTCGCCACGGGCTATAATATTGGTAAGCTCAAGTATCGATGATANCCTAGGACGTACCAGTGCGGAGAAATCGCGATGAGTGTTAAGTGAGTGTGTTTCTCTTTTATATAATTAGATGTAAGATGTATGTATAGATGTACATAGGAAAAAGTCTAGGCTGACCAGGAACATAGCAAGCCAAATCTACTCGCACAAAATAATTGTGTAGAATAAAAAGAAAATTTTAATATCTTAAAAGGCTCTAACTCGGAAAGATAAATTTTCTCTCTAACGACCTAGTTTACAGGAGTTTAATTTCCTCGTAGCGGAAACGTTCGCAAAGGCTCGGTGCCAAAATTTGAAGAAATATATGTTTTTATTTTATAAAACCCGCATGCATGTACTGTTACTTTGTATGAAATACAGTATCGTACATAATACTAATAATAGCTAGGGCCCAATTAACAGAAAACACTGGTAGATCAGTGAATTGTGGACCACACTTAAATTTTAGTCATCTATAGGCCCCAAAAATTAACCAGCTAATTTCATTAGCACAAGAGTATGGGCATTCTTCATTTATCTATACTTATAAAATATTCATATAATTAACTGGTTGGCTAAATATATGAATATAAATGAATATTGGTTAATTATATGAATATAAATGAATATTGGTTAATTATATGAATATAAATGAAGATTAGTTAATTATATAATCATTTCACAGAACATCTCGTGTATTTATTCATTGATTTCGTTGCACCCTGTTTTTTTGTTTCAGTGGCCACAACATTGGGGGCAATTACATACGATGTCAGAACAGAAGAAGAAGAGGAAGAAGCGGCCAATATGTTTCGTCTGCTCTGAGGAGACACTGACTGCATTGCAGCTAATATCATTGTTTATTTATAAGGCAAAACCTTTCCAATTTTCTCTTCGCCTTAACAAACAATTTTCTTTCTAGCAATATCTCAGACAAAAAATGTAATCTTGATGGATACTTTTTTCACTTTCTAATGCTCTTTTTTACTCACTCACACTCTCCCTCTCTGAAACATACATGTAAACACTTTCGCAGATTTTTTCAATTTCAGGCATTTGCAATTTGCTTATAAAATTCAGTTTTTTTTTTTTCTTATTTATTAAGACTTTCAAATATTCATCTTCTTTAACTTCATCTTTTCCCAATTCTATTTGGGGTCGGCAATCCCAAATTGCCTGATAAACTCTCTTTCCCTAGCACGGTAACTCTCGTTTTCCTCTCATATTATCCATCCGTAGTACCCGCAATTTGTTGATGACTTTCCATTTTTGGTTTAAAGAAGATCTTTTAGAAGGCTGGATGTCCCTCTTAAGATCAAACCTTCTGTATATATACGGGCTTGGGACCCTCACCAAATGAAGCTGGCTTGCTTCCCTCTGTGGCTACAAATCACACCAGTCAAGTCGAGTTTGACAAATCCAATTCCACACGCACTTCTGAGTTCTCATTTCCACTTCGGCACTGCCGTCTCGAACCGACATACAGAAGAAAAATTGCCATGTTAAAACTAGACCTTGACTTGGGTGGCTTACTTATAATATTCATTCTGAAGACGTATTTCTTGCAATCAAATTATGACTTATTATATAACTTCTATAGTGAAAAATAGATCATACTTGAGATTGTGAGAATATACTTGTGGGCGACTACCTCAAAGGCCGAGTCCACACAAGCTGATGGTGTATAATAATAATAACACAGAAAGCAGGCTCGGCAATATTATTATGTATTACTGTGGTGTAATTATATTTCAGGGGTAGAAATGGTTCTGGGGGCCCATATCAACTATATTAGCCTCCAACATTAAATGTACTATGAGAGCTAAAAACTTTAGGTCCAGCGAAGTTTAATTAAATTGGTGACTACGTAGGTTTGCGCCCTCGTGATGCTGGCTATTTTTCCGGCCCAGCCCAGGCTGAGTGAGGTCAAGTTTGTAAGTTTTCAACGAATGGAGGGTAAAACCTCCGTTGCGAATGGCCAATAGATGTTAAAGAGATGTTGAGCTAAATAATAAAAAAAAGAATATTCTTCAAATCAAATATATTTAAATTGAGGGATGAGAGAAGTATGTTTAATGTAAATATCAAATTTCCTTGGAGCCACAATTTTTTCAACAGCAGTAAAAATGCCACAATAAATCCATGTTCCAATAAATTTTTGATTAAGTTTGATTTTCCCCTGAAATTATCCTCCATTGTAAAACACTAAAAGAGGTAAGGTCGATAAAGATCGAGCGAGTATGAAATGCCTCCAAGGAAGAAAGGAGGGAAGGTTTGTAGGGAAACACACTTATGAATATTTTATGAAACAATAAATTCAGCAAAAACACAGTCCGCCATTTTGTTCCACACCTGAGACCATTATTTGTCAAAAAAAAAAAACGAATGCACATTTGTCACTGAGAGCGGAATATTCATTTTTATCTCGCCAGAACATTCAGTGTGCTTTTTGAAACGGATCTCCGTGGTCCAGTGGTTATCACAATGAAATTGTACCCAGGGTGCACTCAGTCTTCACAAGACTAAGTGCACCCCAAAATCTCAAAAATTTCTGGAATAATTTCTGACCCCGCCGGGAAATGAGACTGGTTTCCTCAACTGCAATGTCAGTAAGATACCCAATTAGACCAGGAAGACGAGTGTTTTAGATTTCAAAGAGTCATTATTGAAAGTAATAAACCAAAAATGGAATTTCCGTCATAGTCCTGTCAATGAATGATCAAAATAGGGGTGTAGAGTGCGTTGGCTGGAAACCAAGGAATTTTTTCAGAAGTTTGTTTGGTGTGGTCAGGAGATAAACATACTAAAAGTCCTGGGACCTGGGGGNTTTATCTCCTGACCACACCAAACAAACTTCTGAAAAAATTCCTTGGTTTCCAGCCAACGCACTCTACAAACCATTCGTTGACTGGACTATCAATGTTGTACAAAAAACGATTACAGACATGGAATAGGATTCCCTTCTCCAGCCAGAGTGTCTGACACTTTGAATACACCATCAGTTTCCGTTAGATCACTGAAGCCAATCAACGTCCAGTGACGAGTACAGAGGATTCCCTCTTCCAGCCAGAGTGTCTGACACTTTGAATACACCATCAGTTTCCGTTAGATCACTGAAGCCAATCAACGTCCAGTGACGAGTACACAGGATTCCCTCCTCCAGCCAGAGTGTCTGACACTTTGAATACACCATCAGTTTCCGTTAGATCACTGAAGCCAATCAACGTCCAGTGACGAGTACAGAGGATTTCCTCCTCCATCCAGAGTGTCTGACACTTTGAATACACCATTAGTTTCCGTTAGATCACTGAACCAATCAACGTCCAGTGAGGTTTTACCAAGTGGTTTTATTAAGGTTAGTGCCCTCGTGATGCTGTTTATTTCACGCCCAACTCAGGTTGGATGAGGTCTATTAGGGTAGCTGATTTGCCGCGAATTGGGGTAAAAAAAACCCACAAAAGACCTTTCAGATGTTAAACAGACGTTAATAATAAGAAAAAAGATGTTCCCCGTCCAACAAATGCTGAAAATACAACCATTCTTTTACTTTTTTGCTGAAAAACGTACCACACAGCCACAGCTTTGCTACATACAAACAAGTTTCTCGGAAACTTCAAGAATTATGTTTCATCTGGAAAGAAAAAGTTGACTGTGCCCCAACCTACCCCTGATGGATGATGGTGAGATGTTTCATAACTTTACCTCAAAAACCACACCTTAAGAAGAAAAAAAATATTCAACTATTCTCGTACTCCACAAACCTTGCTGCAGCTTGAAAGAGGGAGAGACATTGCATCATCATCATCCATTATCAATCAACTGACGCGTTGTTAACTGAGTGACCTGCGTTCAATGCTTGGCTGGGGAAAAATCACTTTCTTATTCATTTGACAACATTTCTAAGGCTATGGCAGATATGGCGTTCAAGAGTTATCATCACAGTATAAAAAAAAACACACTAACAATAGAAAAATGATGGTGTTAAAGCAAGACCTTCAGTTCAATTATAATAGCAATGCTGAAGGAGTTAATATTCAATACGCGTCCAGGATTTTCATTCCAGGGGTGGGACATGTCGAATTTAATCTGCAGTAGTATGATGTGCGCTAACCGTCAGGAATGTAGCCAAATTTGATTGTGGGGTGGGGGGTGTCATATCGACTTTTATCTGTAGTAGTATAAGATGATCGCTAACGGTCAGGGCTGCAGTCAAGATTTGATTTCGGGGGGGGGGGGGGGTTCNCATCTTTAGAAGTAAGATGCGCGCTAACCGTCAGGGCTGTAGCCAAGATTTGATTTTGGGGGGGGCGGTCATATCGACTTTTATCTGTAGTAGTATAAGATGAGGGGGGTTGGTTATATCTAAAAAATATTTTTAGGCTACCCAATTTAACTAATTATCGAAGTAAAATTTTGGGGAAGTTTGATGAAATCTCCGGGATTTTGGGGGTATGTTTGTACAAGGCAAAAGTGTCTTTCTTTGATACAGTCATACCGTAAAATCGCTAGAATAGCCCGGTCAGAACATGGTGGTGGTGAAATCTCCTTGAATTTGGGGTTATGTTTGTGCATGGCACAAGTGTCTTCCTTTGATACAGTCATATCCCTAAAATTACCAATCTCAAAACATGAGGGGGTTGAGGATAAGACCCTTCAACAAATATCTATCTACCTATGAATTCCAGTAAATTGTTCTACAGGGGTGAAACGATGAGGAAGATATTTTGAAGCATATATTAGCTAACCGCAGCGCGAAAGGTACTGGTTTCGATCACTGTTTGCGCATAAAAGCTTGAACATATATATTGTTTTGATCCCGGGGGGGGGGGTTAGAACCCCTTGTGTACGCCACTGGTGATATTAGGCCATGAAAATTACAAGTCGTTATGTTTATCTACCTGTCGGAGGAGAGACTTCTACAAGAGAAGAAGAATATAAGAAGGGGGGGGGATGACGCATGTGGGACGTATCCAACGATGAGTCTCATCATTCTGAATCAAACGATATAATATTGAAAATAAAATAAAATTATTTGTTCATTGTTACCGTTCGAGGCAGAATGACAATACCATCCATTTGATACGTCACACAGTCACGGGACTGAGGGGAATAAAAAAAACGAAAGTTGACCTTGAATTAACGTTGACAGATCTAACAAGGTCACCCTCGCTAATCTGCGGCATATCCAGCTTCTTCTATATCACGTTGGATACTTAAATTCCCGTTAGATCACTGAAGTTAAACAACATTCAGCGACGTTTTACTAAGTCTGTGACCGGTTTTCGCGCCCCCTTGGTACTGGCCCAACTCAGGCTGGGTAAGGTCATAAACCATTTTATGGTGTATTAAAAGACACCTATACAAATGAAAATCAAAAACTGGGAAGACCAAATGAAAGTCCAACAGTGGACTAGCGCTCCCGGTGAAAGTCGAAGAAGTTCATTATAACACAATCGCCCAAAAAAAAATGCTCTGTTTCAACTGAGAATCGCACGAGCTCCCTCACAGATCATTGGAGACTCATCTTATCAAGGTGGGTATTAAAACTGAAGATCCTTACTACCGTCTCCGTAGAAACACCAGGGACAGAAGAACATACAGGGTGTCCCAAAAGTCCAAAACCACCTGAACATCTTTTGAACGGGTTTAAGTGGAGTATTAAAATTTCGCATGGTATTATATACCAAGTTAAACCACCTGATGGTGTGACCAATTTTTCAAGGGCGGGTCCCATGTGAACAACAGGGGGGTCCAACTTTTGTTTTTTAAATACGAACCCTCATCTTGTGATACATTTTCAGAAAAACAATTGAGTACTTTGCAAAAAAAATTGGTTTCAAAATGGCGGCCATTTGAAATTTCCAAGATATGACTTCCAAGAGTGTCTAAATCTAGGCCAATTATATGCAATGGGATATTGAATGAATGTCGAGGAACCTGTTTTTTAGACATAATTCGCCTAGTTTTAGACACTCTTGGAAGTCATGTCTTGGAAATTTCAAATGGACGCCAATTTGATACCAAACACGCTAGCCGTGTGAATCTTATTGCCAAGTACTTCCAATTTTATTGTCTTTCTGAAAATGCATCACAAGATGGGGGTTCGTATTTAAAAAGCAAAAAATGGACCCCCTGGGGATCACATGGGATCCGCCTCCGACTTTTGGGACATGCTGTATAATCTGCAAATGCGGGGCCGTGTCTCACGAAAGACTGAAACACTTCTCAATGATGATTTTAACACCTAAAGAAGTCAAAGCAATCAGTCCTAGAGGATTCCAAGCTTCATCAGAGAATAAGATCTCTTTTAGATCAACAAAACAGAGTGTCACAAAACGCCAGTATCCATAAAAATGTATGGTGTTCAAAGTGGATAAAACCGACGTCTTGAATGATCAATGGATGTTAAAGAGAGCCAAAGCTAAAAAAAAAAAATCAGCAGCATTAAATTTAACCCGCCCTACAAACTTGGGTACACACAACCCCATCATTATGTTATAAGTTTATCTACCCTCCTCCCCACCCCTCACCAATCTGCGACATGAAATTTACAAGCTGTTATCATTATCTACCTGTCGCGGGCGAGACATTTTACAAGAGAAGAAGAAATAAGGAGGGGGATGATCAAGACAGTATACGTTATTAAGAGAGCAAGAAACAGTGCAACTTTTCTTCCACCCCCTTTCTTTAAAAGAAGAAAAAAACTGAGGAAGAGGAGAGGAATTAGAAAGCAGCACGTACAATTTAAAATCAATATGCTGTTCCACATAGTTCACTTTTAATAGGGTATTCAAACGGGGAGAAATAGAAAAAAAATTAGCACCTCAGTAGACATCATAGAAATTGACAATGGGCACAAAGGAAAGGTTACTGAACCCAATTTTGAAGCTGTAAAGAAAATTAATAGCCTGATAATAAACTCTGCCAAATCTTATAAAATAAGAACAAAATATGTATATTATTTAAATCTTTGAATAACATGATAATGATAAGTGTTAAAAAATATTAAATTTTAAATAAATTAAAACAAAACACCAAAAACACTATTTTTCGATTCATCATCAGTCTAGTCGAGTCTAAAGATGGAAGTTGACATTGATGAAAGAGTCAACTTCCATCTTTAGATTCGACTAGACTGATGATGAATCGAATGATTCGAAACTAGTTTCTTTATAAATAAT
>CM022879.1:12994673-13030198 GCA_012654025.1 Pachypsylla venusta | reverse complement strand
AAGAAACTTTATACATTCACATGATTTTATCACAAATAATGAATGGATCTTAGTAATGCTGTTATACCCACACAAATTGTGAAAGGGGCGGTTGGATCTTACCACACAAAGAAACTTTATACATTCACATGATTTTATCACAAATAATGAATGGATCTTAGTAATGCTGTTATACCCACACAAATTGTGAAAGGGGCGGTTGGATCTTACCACACAAAGAAACTTTATACATTCACATGATTTTATCACAAATAATGAATGGATCTTAGTAATGCTGTTATACCCACACAAATTATGAAAGGGGCGGTTGGATCTTACCACACAAAGAAACTTTATACAATAATATGAGGTACCACAAAGAGTCAATCGAACCAGAATGGGTTATATATTAATTATAAACATGAAACATGGCACAGTTTCAAAATAATAATAAGTAATTACAATATTAATTTAAACAATCTTACACTTTAACTTGAAACTAAGTATTCATGATAACGGCGCAGCGCAGCGCCATGCAGAGCAGGTGGCTACACGACACGGGGGACGCCTGGGGTCCACTTTCACCATGTCCCGGGTCGAGACCTAGGTCAGTCACTACATAGAGGCCACAGAATAATACAAATTCTCAAAGCTAAGGAAATATTATTGCTACCTCGTTCAATGATGAACCGACACCCAACTCAAAGAAATGCGCATCAGATTTTAATCGTCAATTGACACTCAATCTGCGTATGACCAATGCATAAGAAACACAGTCAGCGTGTCTAGAGTCTGGACACTCAATAGGTGGTTCACGGAACGAAAATTAGAACTCTCCTCCGAAAAATCATCTGCAACCTTATTTACCACTTGGACCAAGGAATTGAACACCTCTCTTGATGTCAAAATAGGAGGTGACACGATTCCAGCTGTGTAAGACAAACTGGAAAAGGCTAAAGACGACCCAGAATGCAATCCTACGCATTACCACCTGAGATCAGATGCACTTAGAGAGACACAGGTAAATCCAGGCAAACAACGCAACGTATTCCTCACACTGCAGTATCTCACAACCTGCCTTCTTCCAAACTAACGCCAGCGGCAGTATCATAAATACATCTCAACCTGCAAGAAACTCAAGAAAGTCTCTTGTTATTTATTAACAAGAACCTACCAATACTCCAACATCAGTGAAAATGCAAATCTATCTTGCAAAATATGTACCCAAATCTAGGCATCAGAGTTATATCAGAGGTTGATGAATATGAAAAGTATCTCTTCAGCACCACGAGAGCCACCCTGGCCCAACTGCGTTCTGCATGATCAAATGCTTAATAACTCAGAATCGATCCTATAATATCTGACACCTGTCCCGAATGTAACACAGCTCGGTCCAGAATGTCCATCACCTCTTCACCTTTCCAGGCAATCCAAGCTGCCTGGACCCAAAATGTTTGGGTACAAACCCTGTAGATGCCGCCGCGTTCCTTGATGAGGGTTGACGTGGTCGACAACGTAAAGAAACAACAACAAACATAATATGACACTGCGGCCAGAGTATCATGGCCGAATGACTCTCTAGCAACCTCATGTAGGTGAAAGCTACAGCTCTAGGTCTCCCGTGCATACTTTCACAACCCTCACTCCTCGAGTGCAAGCAACACCCTGGATCCCTTGTCCATCCTCCAGACTACATTAACAAAGTTATCATATCTCGTGTGCAAACCAGCGAGCTACAGCTCTAGGTCTCCCGAGCACACTTTCACAACCCTCATTCCTCGAGTGTAAGTAACACCCTCGAGTGCACACGAGATATGATAACAAAGTTATCATATCTCGTGTGTAAACCAGCGAGCTACAGCTATGGGTTTCTCGTATCGCCTCGAAGACTAGTATCACATAAATATGTGCTATACAAGGGTTGCATATGTGCTATACAAGGAAATACTTAGCATGGAATGGTTGGGTAGCACATTATGCTACTCTGAGGACAACGGACTATATGTTGATAATCTCAGCCCCTTACATGTCCTCCATTAGAGGTAAATAGAGCGCCTTACCACTAAACCACCAACCCGTGTATATACAATCTAATGAGCAACAACGCCTCTTGAATTGCCTTAAATAAATGTCGACTAAATATTAAATCCGGGAGTTCGTCGTAACTTATAACGACGCCGCTCGATAAGATTATACTTTTCATAACAAGAAGGAGAGTTTCCTAAAGTGCACGTTACACTAAGGGGGTTGCCCCAAGGCCATGCCACAAGTGAAAGATTCGAGCAGTTTGAGATAAAATCGTTTTATTTGCAGTATAAATTAAAGCCTTAGGTCACGCTAATCATACTTCGAACTATATGAATATGTGTGTCACACACACACACAAGAAACACGATCACCTCTCACCTCGCGACTCATAGCTCCCCCGTCTTTCACTCACCGACAAAATATATTATATCCTTTCTAAACAGGGTGTAAAAAAGGCTGAACTCATGGGCAAAACCAACAGTCATAAAAACAATTATTTTCAGGCGAACAAAAATATAGTTCCACAGATTCTTTTCGCTAACCACCTGTTTATATTTTCGCTAAATACCGAAGGCGTAATTTCTTCCAATACATTTATGACTTGTTAAGTTTTCATTAGGAAAAGTAAATCATACCTATATTTGACATTGTGAGAGGTTACTTGAAGGAGAGATCCTCAAGGGCCGCTTCCACCTGAGCTGATGGTGTAAAATAACACAGAAAGCAATTCTGTTATATCTAGTTACGTCCCTCATCGAATTACGTGAGACGTCTCCGTGCCAGAGTGCGCATCACACTCGGATTGCACCACGAAGATTCCGGGTTCTATTCCCGGACGGGTGGAATTTTTTTTTTTAAAAAATCGAATTTTCTTGGTCTGGTTGTGTTTGGGGGTAACTCAGCCTCCTGAGGACAATTGAGTAGCTTTGGTAATAGCGCCAAGTGGTAGCATTATAAGGAAATTGTTAAAGTGTAGCTTAGGCTTAGTGATATTGCAGTGAATGAAAATACCTTGTAATGCTATGATGTCCACAAACATTGTGACATAATAACACAAGGAAATATACATTTACAATTTCTAAGTCAAATTAGTGTCCCAGAAGTATAGCGATGCAAGAGTGGATTACCGGCGATGCAAGAACAACATTTGAGATAAGTCCTAACCGTGGCGTGTTGGCTTTTGGTAGATCCTATAGAAATCATATTTATTTAAAATTGATAAGACATTTTTTGTTCGTCCTCTTGATTAAAGGTTATCACAATATAGGATTCAAAATAGTTTTCTAGGTACCGCCTTTNTAAGATCAGACCAACTGAGGGTGTTCCAGAACCTGATTTAGCCATCCGCGATCATTTTCAACTAAACAAAGGAAACTCATAGAGGACTGTGATGGTACACTGATTATTGACGTTCTTTTTTATATCAGTTGTTTTTAAATTATTGCGAGGTATATTTTGGGCGGGGTGAATATTGCTACTCTTGACGTCTTTTTTTTGACACGAAGTGTTTTTTTTGTGGGATTGGCCTTTATAGCCTTACGGCTGGCTCTATATTAATATTTCATAAAACAATTTTATATTAAACGTTTTACAATGAAAAACAAATAGGCACCCATTTGTTTCTCATTCCAAAATTTTTCACTTTAAATTACTTCATTAATAAACACTTTAATGTTCCATTCCCTCCTGTAAAATAAAGATAGCTAAATCTCGGGGCAGAGCTCCGCTTGGATCCTGTATTCGATATTGAATGTTTATGGGATATGTTTTAGTAGAATATATTAATAATTTATAAAATTGTTTATTTTTAATTAAAAGACAGGAAAGTACTGAATGTTCGGTACTCCCTTTCTCTCCGCACTGTACAAATAGAGAGGTTTGAAGTATTGCATTGAGTCAGTGTGTACACTCATCAACAATAACGATAGACACCAAAATTACGTTTCGTGATGAGGATACTTTAATCCAGAGAACCCAAAGTGTCCACGGAAGACTCAACGGGGGTCTACTTTGGCGTGATCAAGAAATGAGGTTCACAATCCACGAAGCTGAAGGTGAAATTTAAAAGAGGGTATCAAACATTTAGGCTGCAAGCAGAAATATCCGAAAAATATCCTGGACTGTGGGAGTTGCGAGAAAGTTTTTGATAATGTTTCCCTCGTCATAAATTGTCGAAAAAAAAAGTTTTAATTTCGTTACAAACCTTCTAACAAAAAAAAAGAGCAGATTGAATATCACAGAACGGGGAGATTTGCGATTATTCCTAACAAAACTGAAGCCAAATATTGATAATTTACTGTCAATCCATCAAGTACATCCCTACCATTAAATTTTGTTTTTTCGAAAACTGTTAATTCGTGGTCTAATCGGGATCTAATTTTTACATTTTTTGTCAAGTTTTGAGAATATGGTAGAAATTTAACTGCAGGGGCTCCACCGGAACCAGCAAAATTTTGAAAAGGGTCTATGAGAAAAAAAAGTTTGGGAACCTCTGCTTTAATCTAAAACTTAGGTAGGTATTAATAATTACGTCGTTGGTTAGTGAACCTGTACACAAACCAAATCTCTTCGGTGATGTGAGGCAATCCTACGGCTGTACAAATGTAACAACATGAGTTTCTACACTGTCTGCAAAAAGTTGTTTTGGTAAAACGCTGATCAAAGTATTCAAATTACTTGAAAGGGGGCTACATTTGAACAA
Source organism: Pachypsylla venusta (assembly GCA_012654025.1). Classification (NCBI taxonomy): domain Eukaryota; kingdom Metazoa; phylum Arthropoda; class Insecta; order Hemiptera; family Aphalaridae; genus Pachypsylla; species Pachypsylla venusta. Next base: position 13,025,490 of record CM022879.1, on the reverse strand, counting down.
TTATTTCACTCATTGTTATTTGGAAACTATACTACCTGCAGCTGATGTTGTTATTGTACAGAAAGTAAAAAACATGAACAAGTCAAAATTGCAACGTTTCTAAGAAGTGCTATAAATACATATATGAACTTTCTCAGGCGTTTTGCGGGGGATTTGAGATAAGAAATCACGAAAAAAGGCGTTTTTAAATATTCTCCTCCACTAGTAAGCGATGTTTCAGATTATTCCAGCGAATATTTAAAGTAGACACCTTTCTTTTATTTTGACCCATAGACCATGTGATTCCTATGAGCACACTTGGTACACCCTGTAGAGTATATTTCTTTAATATAGGGTGTCAAGAAAGAACGTTTTATTAAAAGTCTGCCATTTTCTTATCAGTATGTTAGCTCCAGTGTCATCACAAATAAACCGAAGTTTAGAGTGATGTAGTTTATTTTTGTTTTAAGTGCCAGTAAACATGGAAAGTTTGGACAGGGAAATGCGCATTTTGGTGATTAAAACTAACTACAATCACTGCTGACCTACTAACACTGCACACTACAAACACTGCTCAACTGACAACGATCTTGTGACCTAACCTCCTGCGACTTCTTTATGTGGCTAAGTCGAAGTTTATAATAATAAACACCGCGATTTCATCCAACTCTAACAAGAAATTAGGAGAGTGATGGGAGAACTGGACGGCGAAGTGTGTGAGGTGTCATTGCAAACTTCATGGTCTAAAAACAAGTTATTTGTTGGACACCCTATACTATAATTAATATAAAGTCCCCCTGTGATTTGCATGATTTAGTACTACTTCTTTACAATTAAAACTAGCTCGGGTATTATGCATCCAGCTAGGTAATTATGCATACTGGCAAACAAGTCAATGTGTATGAAACCAGGTCGACTAGTGAGCAGTGGAAGCGCAGCACTGCATGTTACGAGAGAGGTTCCAAAAGTTCGTGGCCTAACCTAGATGAAGAAGGAAATTAATTAAAACCCTGTGTCTCAGTTTTCAACATAATCTCCCTTGACTTCTATAATTTTTTTCCGGGGTGGGGTCTAGACTGCAAGGGATGTTACATAGTGATCTTGGAAAAAGAAGAGGTAGTAATCATGTGATGGTTATGGACCTCATTCCAAGGATCACCTGAATCATATTGATAGAGGAAAATGGCGGAATAGTAATAATATTGTATAAAAATCTCCAGGAATCGAGACATTTGTCTAAACATGTTAATTGCGGGGGTCAAACCTGGATTTTAACATGGACGTTTTCCTATCACTAGAGCTTTACAGAATTCAAAAGTTCCGAGTCGTTCAAAATTCTATAGGGATAATATGAATCGCAGATACAGTTTGATTAAATGGGAACGGACATGCCTCTAAGGAAACAAGCGAAGCGGGGGCAGCTTGCTACTTTTCTCGTACATTAAAGAAATGTATTACAAAAGGAGTATTTTCACTTATAATTTGTTGTCCCCTAAAATTAAGTTATTAAGAAATATGAGTTTCAGCGTTTTTTCGAATTTTGATTCCGTTCTCAAGATATTGAGCTCGGCTCCTTTTTTGGGGACACCCTATAGATAGACCGTGAACATAATACGATTATTATGAATCGTAGATAGAGTCTGATAAGAAGGTGGCAACCAAATCATTCAATCAAAATCAAAATGAACTCTGTTACCAAACAAGGTCTATAAGGTCAGAACTAACAAAAACAAAAGTTGCTATCTAGTTTTTACAATAGAGAGTGGCCAATATTATGTAGAACAGTCAAATATCTCAGATACTGTTGCAAATATCAAAAATAAATATTTCAACCGAAGTTTCATGAGATTGAGAGGAATATATTATGGTGACCTGGATGACACAATGGCCGGTTCTACGTACCGTAACGACTGGGAACGCCTGCCATCGTAGTTCCTACTAAGAAACATCAAAATCCCCAGAATTAAAAAACACGAATCTATAAATGGGAAGAACGATTTAACGTTTTCCAGAATTTAAAAAAAAAAACATGAATGTATAAATGGGAAGAACGATTTAACAGTTTCTAGAATTTAAAAAAAAAAAAAAACATGAATGTATAAATGGGAAGAACGATTAAACGGTTTCTAGAATTAAAAAAAAACATGAATCTTTAAATGGAAGAACGATTAAACGGTTTCTAGAATTTAAAAAAAAAACATGAATCTATAAATAGGAAGAACGATTAAACGGTTTTTAGGATTAACAAAAAACATGAATCTATAAATGGGAAGAACGATTAAACGGTTTCTAGAATTAAAAAAAAAACATCAATCTATAAATGGGAAGAACGATTAAACGGTTTCTAGAATTAAAAAAAAACACGAATCTATAAATAGGAAGAACGATTAAAAGGTTTCTAGAATTTTTAAAAAAACATGAATATATAAATGGGAAGAACGATTAAACGGTTTCTGGAATTTAAAAAGAACATGAATCTATAAATAGGAAGAACGATTAAACGGTTTCTAGAATTTAAAAAGAACATGAATCTATAAATGGGAAGAACGGTTGATTTCAAGAGAAACACCGCTACTACAAACAACAACCTCGATGATTCCTTCCCCCTACTTAGGTCATCCATCTCAAGGTCAACTATGTTTTTCTTTTTTAAAAAAAAGGAATCAGGTAAGAATTTTCCACGTTCAAAGTTTCCATTAAATTCTACATGCAATCGACTATTCATTTGATTCCATGGGACCCCGGAAAAATTATCAGAGTTCAAAACTTTCCAACCGTTTTGGAGTTACGCGGTTTTCCGAATTTTGTAAGGAAATTCAAATTTTTGTACAATTTTGACCGATTTAAATAAAAATTTTGTACAAAAGCGGTTAGTGCCGATATAATTTAATAGAACTGAACACCAAGTTTGTTGGGTAGGACGTTTTGGGAGTAGTATTGGGTTAGGTTCCAAAAAAAAGCGTGTTGAGGTCTGCGCAAGGTTAGAAATGAGAAATCATAGGATACTATTAGAATCGGTAAGAGGTATAGGTAGAGCAATTGATGGGAATGCTGGGACCCCAGTAAAATTATCAGAATTCTACAACAGAATTTTATGAGAAATCATAGAATACTATTAGAAACTGTGATTTTGTCCGATTTAAATAAAATGTTGAAGCCTGCTGAATTTACGCTGGATCTGCATTCTGCAACCCAGCCTAACCTCGCTCAGAATTCAACACGCATTTTTTTTTTTTTTTTTTTTTTTTTTTTTTTTTTTTTTTTTTTNCCAATACTACTCTCAACACGTTCTACACAGCTTAACAACCCGTTACCACTCCCCTTGTTCTACATAGGTTAACAAACGTGTAGGTAATATGTAATCTATGTGTGATATGCTCTGATCGCGTTTAAACGGTTGTACCTCGGTGATATGATTATTAATGTAAGAGTCAGATTTATTATCATTTTTTCTCTCATCTTCTCGAAACTAAGTTCGGGTACTCAGCTTGTACCTACTGGATAAAATAAAATATAATAAAGACGTGTGCGAAGTTAGCAGGGTTATGAATTAAAAATTATCTCCAGAGACATGTTGAAGGTAACACTTTTTTGCATATTTTAAAAAAAGAATACAAGACATTCTAAGATAAATTTACATAAACGAAGCTAATAGAGTATCAAAGACTACAGAAAGGTTTTTTTATAAAAACATATCTTGCTTGTAATGAAATTAATCCATTCAAAGGGAACGGTCTGCGTATATTCAAAAGCTCAATAGTTAAAGAAGCTAACAATTTTGGGTATCTTAAAATGTGTCCCAAGAGCATTAAAATCTTGAAAATGTAACTGTCACTCACTTTAATTTGAATACGGTCACACGTCTCACCAAAATGAGCGGTGATTAATGTGCACAGTTGGTAGTTAGTAAAAATATCACGTTCGTTCTATAAGACGTATTTGCAGTACTGTATTGAGTTAGGTTACACAATTTTTTAAATATGTATTGAAGCCATAGCAAAGGTAATTCGATTCCAACCAGGCGATTATGACTCTAAGGAGATACAATTTTTCCCCTAAAAAATATTTTCCCACATTTGGAGCAAAATGTATACTCGTAAATCTGCCCATTTAAGGAAGCTTTTGCATATACTTTCCCTAACCTCGCAAATGTAAGGAATAGTAGGACATATTTTACTCCAAACAAGAAAGTTGGGAAACGTTTTTGATGGGGATGGGATTACCCTAACGCATTTTATGGGAAAATATGTGGGAGACTAAAAGTTGAAAATTTGGGGGAAAAATATTTCTCCAAGAAGTTAGAGCCCAACCAGCTGCAACTCATCTTCTATAAACGATAAATGAGTGTACATGTACGAGTATATATCACTCATTGTCTAGCCAAAATGGTAAGAGATAAGAAAAATTAGATGGAAATGACCGCACGAAACCAACCTCAGTAAAAGTATCAGACTTTAAATTTTCCGATTTGTGTTTAAGGTACGACCGATTTTCCCATTTTTGTATAGAATATTCACAGAATATTAGGGCCATTTCTATAAGATGCTAAGCAATCCAGGCGGATCCTGCTAGTTGTAACATAAAGCTTAGGCCAATGTTAGACACATGGATTGGTTTTTATATCATCGTGGCATGGTCAATAAGGTAATCTAACCATACTATACTTTGATATGATATGGAAACTGATATCGCCTGAATCGTGTAGACGTGACCTCAGAGTTTAAAAAGTTGCTATCTTATGTACGGATCATTTTACAACAAACATCCGATTTCTAATGTCATTATCCACCTTTGGATACTTAATAAATTTGACCTTATTCATAGCTTCATAATAAATAGTACTCACAGAAATAATTGAACGAAATGTACTTTTTCCATTATCCCTACCTGTTTAAAAAATATTGACATTAATTTATCTGTAAACTAATTTTCCAGGGTCTCTATCCTTAAAAAAAGAAAATTCCATAATCCATAACAAAGTTAACGATTTTCCGGAGATGTGCAATGTAACATAGCCTTATCAGTGCGTAGAGATAGTAGGAGGGTTTGCAAAATTTTGAACTAAACACAAATTTCAATATTTCTTCAGTTTAAATTCATTTGAAATATCTGAGAGCAGTAGAATTGTCATAATATGAAGAGAATATATTTAAAGTAAAAAAAAATTATAATTTCAAAACAGAATGGCGAAGGCAAGAAGAGAAAATCAATGTTACGTTGAGAGAAGAGAGAAAAAAATGAAAAACTAGGGAAAGTTTACTCACTTTTAATGACTCGATCCGTAGTTGATAATTTTGGACTTGGTGTCGTAGCTGCAGCAGTTGCATTATCCGACATTTTATTCTAAAATTAAAAAATAATAAAACCTTACACACTAGATAATATAAAATATAAACATTTGATTTTAATTTATAATTGTATTAATCAAATTTAAAATGTAATAAATTGATAACATTTAAAAAATAAAATATTTTCTCTAAAAAAAACACCTCACTAAACTAATATCAAATTCAACTAAACCCGTAAGACCAGACGGAAAAGGTGCAGTGCGCATCCAGAAGAGCGCAAGACTGACAGAGATTAGGGCGCTTTTCTACTCAAGTGGTGAACTAAGGTACTAATCAAGGGTATTCTTCATTTTGATAATCATATTGGTAGCGTCATCTCTTGCAAATTTACTGAACTATCCACGATTGTGTTAAAGTCAAGGATTTTTCTGAAGTGGAGTCTGTGTTGGGCCAGAAAAATAGCCAGCATCACGAGGCCGCGAACCCACGTGGACACCCACATGGTACAACCTCGCTGGACGTTGGCTAACTTCAATGATCGAACGGGAACTGGTGTATTCAACGTGCCATAGACGCTGGCTAGGAAATGAAGTTGAAATCAAGCAAAACCCTAGTTTTGCAACGTCAAGAAAAACAAAACGAGCGTGGTAGATATAAGTAAAGATTCTTCTCTACGAATTTAGTATACCTATATTAAATTAACTTACTATCAGATAGCTCAGTTGGTTGGAGCGGTGGATTCGTAGCCAGGAGACTGTTTGTTCGAATCGAATCTTATCCTGCACACCTTCGAAATACTGGTCACAAATCTAAATCTAAAATCTAATCAGCAGTGATAAAAAAAAAATACGAGCAATACTTGGTGCCTTAGAGGTATGGCCGATCCCGCGCTAGTGTCATGTCCAAAATAATTTGTTTGGTGCCGATACTGAAATAAGAATCTCTCTAAAACTGATACCTAATTAATCAATCAATTAATCGGCATGAGATTTGGAAGGTAACAATTGATAAGGTATGTGATCAGTGTTTAGACACAGATGCACCTAGCTTTATTTCCACAATTTTTCTTTTATTTGTCTGTCCGTAGTTATACCACGTTAATATTTTCCAACGCTTAGTCCCATTCTGATTAAACTTCCTATGGACATTTATTAGAAGTGGTTATTTTTTTTAGACATATTGGGTCAGACAGCTCCTCATGATGATTAATTTGAATTGTATGACGTCTACAGTTCTCAGAACTACAAGTAATAATACAAATCTCTAGTAAATTACGAAAAACATTATTTTTTTACCTTTAATATTATTATTCCAATTTAAATATTACTCGTAATATTGAACAAGTCACTATAACATAGTAAATAACATGCATTCTAAACCTTTAATAGTTGTATTGAAATTTTCTCATTCTTCTGCCCATGCAGTGAAAAACCTGAGAAGATTAATATTTTTTTTATTAGATAAAATATTTCCTTATTTAAATTATTTGTCATTGTTTGTTCTAAATCACCACCTTACTTGAGACCTTGTACTCAAAAATGTCCGTTCACAAAACGGTCTAATTTTAAAGCTAAAAAAAAAAGATGAACTTTGTCAGGCTATGACAATAATGGAAATGGATTGTAGCTTTTGAAGATTTAAGTAGATTAGAAATTAATTTAGGTACAAATTTTATTGAACTGATACCGCCCTTGATTTTTAAAAAAAAATGAAAACAAAAGTTATTTCTTATTTTATTTTAACCTTTTCGTTTCGTTTAACCTTTTCGTTTCACACTAAGAGTTTCAAAGTGTAATTCTTTCTTGTGAATTTTACTATCTTCTACATTTTCCTGTAACTGTTGTACACTAACAACAGCGTAAATATTTCTTGTAAGGTTTACCATCTTCGATAGTTTTCAGTAACTGTTTCACACTAACAGTTTCAAAGTGTATGTTTTTCTTGTGAAGTTTAACATCTTCAACAGTATCCGGTAACTGTTTCCCACTAACAACAGCGTAAATATTCCTTGCGAGTTGCGAGGTTTACCATCTTCAACAGTTTCCCATAACTGTTTCACACTAACTGTTTTATAGTGTATACATTTCCACAGTTTCCGGTAACTGATTCACACTAACAATAGTGTAAATATTTCTTATAAGGTTTACCATCTTCGATAGTTTCCAGTAACTGTTTCACACTAACAGTTTCATAGTGTAAATATTTCTTGTAAGGTTTAACATCTTCGATAGTTTCCAGTAACTGTTTCACACTAATAATTTCATAGTGTAAATATTTCTTGTAAGGTGTAACATCTTCGATAGTTTCCAGTAACTGTTTCACACTAACAGTTTCATAGTGTAAATATTTCTTGTAAGGTTTAACATCTTCGATAGTTTCCAGTAACTGTTTCACACTGACAGTTTCATAGTGTAAATATTTCTTGTGAGGTTTACCATCTTCCACAGTTTCCGGTAACTGTTTCACACTAACAATAGTGTAAACATTTCTTGTAAGGTTTACCATCTTCGATAGTTTCCAGTAACTGTTTCACACTAACAGTTTCATGGTGTAAATATTTCTTGTGAGGTTTACTATCTTAGATAGTTTCCATTAACTGTTTCACACTAACAGTTTCATGGTGTAAATATTTTTTGTGAGGTTTACCATCTTCGATAGTTTCGAGTAACTGTTTCACGCTAACAGTTTCATAGAGTAAATATCTTCTTGTGCGGTTTACCATCTTCGACAGTTTCCGGTAACTGTATGTCTTTGGTTTCTGATAGTAATGTTGAGGCAAGCGCACTTATCAGACCAAACAGACCAAAAATTATTAAAAAAACGTCAACAGATGTACTCTGAAAACAAAAAGGTAAATATATGTAGATATTCTTTTGTTATTATCTCATCTTTTTTGTGGACATTTTCAAGGTATTTTTAACATCAACTCCAATACCACTAAGCCTAAGCTACACTTAACAATTACCTTATAATGCAACCACTTGTTGCTTTTATAATCGCCTCTCAATTATCCTCAGGAGGCTGAGTTACTTCCAAACATAACCAGACAAAATATAAATTTTGAGAAAAAAAATCAAATTTTCAAACCGACCAGGTATCGAACCCTCAATTGTGGTGTACACTGTGTGATGTACGGACACGTCGCGCGCATGAATTAGACCAAAACTTAGTAGCATTATTTCAAGCAATTAACGCCGTCCCAAATTCGTTGTCATTGTTACTGCTCTCAAAGACGTTCACCGTGCCTGGGGCAGGTAATAACGGATATCAAGAGGACGTGGAACTACGTGATCACCCACTTTAGTAAAACCCCGCTGGGCGTTGCTTAACTTCAGTGATCTAACGGAAACTAGAGCATTCAACGTACCTCTCAGTCTTATTTTGAGACTTCTAAATATTAATTTTGAAAAATAAATCATCAAGATCTTGCATTTCTCATAGGAATATTGAGAACAAATGCAACTTGTTTAAAGGAAGCCCCTACAACACTGACCACCTCTTCAACTGTCCAGCCAACCCTACAACATTTACACCAATAGACCTGTGGCTCAACCCGGTAGATGTGGCCAAGTTCCTTAAGTTACCAGTCTCTGGAGACGATGGAGTCACATGACGATGGTGAAGCTGCTGCTACTACAACAACAACAACATTTCTCATAGGAACTCATACAGAAATAAGTTCTTTCAAGTCGTACCTCACTCATTCCTGACCGACGAATTTTGGAGTTAGGTATATTAATGAAATTCCAACAACACTCACCAAAATAATAAGAGGAGCTAAGATGGAAGCTATGGAGCCAAACACTTGGATCATCATCAGACTTTGTCCTCTGATGACAGTTGGGAATAGTTCAATGGCAAACTGGATGAGGACAACATGGGCAATGTTGATGAAAAGTCTGCACGCAAGAGCCAACATTGATGACCATATCCCTAGAAACGACAAGATACCTACCAATCAGCATCATTATAATCTGCAGTAAAATGGTAGGTCAAGGGTTCAATCCCAAACTGTCGAGGGATTCCTCTTTAATTTTGTATATTTGACCAAATAAAAGGTTAGCTGATAGAAAATGTCTTAGGCATAAACCAGGACTAGCGGTGAGTCACTAAAATCGGATAAGACCTCGAGAGTTGTCGTGGAAAAATAGATCTCACTTCGTTCGGTAAAAAAAAAATTGAAAGGGGGGGGGGTANAGGGGGGGGGGGTATATTTTGGTGGTGTGCCATACAAAATATTAGTTTCTGTCTTTACATTCAAAAAATATTATAGATTTATATATCCAACGTACTTTTATACCACCCTGTATGTACTTCCACAAATGTGAAAAACATTCAGTATTCCAAAATACCTTACCTGTAGAGTCTATACAACTTAAAATCAAAGTTACGCTGGCGAGAACCAAAGAACCCATCATCATCCATTTTCTGCCCCAAATATCCAAAACAATGACAATGCAAATGAAAGATGGTAGATCAGTAAGTGCAAATATTGATTTGGTGAAGAATAAAGTCAAATTTAAGTTAGTAGACTGATGCATGGCACCAAAATAAATGATCTTCACGGAGACCCTGTGGAGAGAAGAAAAGGCTGATGAATTTTCCTGATCAGACAGAGGGGCACACACACACACGACTAATGGCTGAAACTAGAGATTTGGGCTCTGGGGACCTCAAAACTTGTTTTGGCAATGAAAACTCGACATCGAAAATTTCAGTCCATTACAATACTTTCCTTTTTTTTATTCCTTATCCTATAAAAGGGAAAGTATTGTACTGGGCTGAAATTTTCGATGTCGAGTTTTCAATGCCAAAACACGTTTTGGGGTCCCCAGAGAAATTGAAAAATACAACTTAGGTTGAAGTGTAATATAGATTTGAGCTCTGGGGACTTCAACACGTGTTTTGGCATTGAAACTCGACATCGAAAATTTCAGCCCATTACAATACTTTATTTATATAGATAAGGAAAGTCGTGTGATGTTCACACCCGATTTTTTAGAATAAGGAAAGTAAAAAAAAAACCGTCATTAATTGACAAACGTGATCCAAACTCTCAAACTTGGCCACGAAGTTCCAATGAGTGCGCATTATGATGTCTGTTTTATTTTGCACAGACGAAATGTTTAATAGTAAATTTGACAATTTTTCACTGACCAAGAGATAAAAAGAATTGTTATGTAAACCTTTTTTGCCCAGCCGTGCAGTGCAGAGGGGTACATTGACGGACCCATATTGATAATCAAAGTGACCTTTATTCGAGCTCTAGAACACGTGGTTAAAAAAATACATGTAATTTTTTGGGGACACCCTGTATCTTTCATTAATGCGTAAATCGTTGCACTCCAGGTAGGTTGCCCGCTTTCTATAAGGAAAAGTAAATCATACTACTTGAGATTGCGTTACAGTCATATCAAGTGAGTCTTCTTGAAATTTTCGTAACACACGAAAACATTTGTAACTCACCAATCTTCTTATATGTAATCAATATAAAAATTATTATTTAATAATATTAATACAATTTCCACTTTTAGATTCTTTTAAAATCGATCGACATCTTTAAAAAAATGATAGCAAGCTTAAAACTGTGTCAAAAATAGATTGAATTGAGTTAACTTTGAAATAATAATTTTATTATTTTACTCAGAAACGATCTCGGAAATAGGCAATCTGATATAGATTTTAATATTACACACAACTAATCAAATTTTAGATACTTCAAGGTCATTCACATTCTGAAGGAATGATTAAGATCTCTATTTTTTAAAATTAAATGTCTTTAATTGTATTATGTTATTTTTAATGTTTATTTAACTTGTCCCATTAAGTTTATTAAAAGCATTGTACAGCTGATTACTTACTTCCCGTCTCCATCACGGAAAGTAATATATGTACACGGAATAACGGATTGTAATTTTTCTTTGCTCAGAGTACCATATAATGATACGTAGAGTAAGCCGTACTAGATGATGATAATCTTGTCCTTAGGACCATTTCAGTTCAGTCCTGATAGGTGCTCTGGCAAAAAAAATCCGTATTATTTAGTGAAATAATCAAAATAACTTTTCAAACTGGCATCATATAAAGTGAAAATTTTACACGCGATGTACGAGTAATTTGACCGTAAAAACGATTAAGTCATCAAAAAATAGTAACTTGCCAGCAATCGTGAGACGCCGTTGTCGCAGATTGTGAAAAAGTTAGTAACAGGTCGGCAATTCCAAATAAATGTATTCGATTCTTACTGGTCAATGTCGATTTTCCTCGTTCCATAAAACACCAATAGAGTTTGGAATCAAAAATGTCGAAACGATCAAAACTATTGCTCATCGAACATTTAAAAATGATAATTTTAAAACATTGCGAACATGTGCGGTAAATTTCTATCCATGAAAATTTACCGCCCCGGGTTTTCTCCATTTATAAAAATGACCCTGCTCATCCCCTTCCTTGTTTTCCAATAGTTGTCTATAATCCAAATTAATTGGGATAAAATTCAATGTTCAATGGATTGGCCAGGTTCGATCCCATTTTCTTAGCATTACACCACCAACCTTTGTTTACACAGTATTAAAATCTAAATATACATAAGGGGACCCAAAAATAATCGGAATGGGACTGCCGTGGGGAGACAGAGTAGGGGAACCTTATGTTTGGTGAGAGGTTCGTCTGGGAGAAGGCGCCCCCCCTCCCTGGATCAGTGTTTGGTTCGTCCGTTGGACTTTCTAAGTCTAATAGGTTTTTCGGTTTTAGCAAAAACATGATATTGACGACTACTTGGAACAACACTATAAGGATGACTTAGAAATAAATTGATTTCACTTTGACTCACCAAATCATGATGCAGGAGACCAAATACTTCCTCAGATAGGCTGACCTCAATAACTGGAAGTAGTTTGATGAATGCGCAGTGAAGGGGGCTTTCTGAAATAAAACCGGTCAATTTGAATATCTTTGTTGCTAATTCACCGACTAAAGTTCGTTGTTTTGTTTTCAATCTTCACACTCCGAACGTTTTTCGACCAATAATCAGTCCTGACGAGTAGAAAAAAGTAGGGCATTCCTCCGACCCTAGAGTTATATCTTGGGCTCGGTGTACTGGTGTAAACAACAATTTGAGGGTGTAATAGGGGGCGCCTATATTTTTTCACCTGGTTCGGATTTTCTCTCTACGGCCGTGTCCATAATTTGAAATAGAAGGTGAGAAAATTCTAAATTATGTTTTTAAACTTTTTTAAGAAGATCACTGAATATCTGGCATGTTTAACATATTCGAATAGGGGTTCGTTTCGTTTTTTTCCGGTTGCACACATTTTCGTGAAGATAAATGCAATCAAGAGCAGCTACTCATTTAATGAGTAGCTGCTCTACATCAGTTAACTTGACGTCACAGTGGTAGCTGCTACATCAGTTAACATGACGTCACAGTGTACATCACACTCGGATTGCACCGGGGAGGTGCCGCGTTTGAGTCTTAGTTGAGTCGAAAATTTGAAAAAGGTTTTTCGAATATTCATCTTGGTCTGGTTGTGTTTGGGGGTAACTCATCCCCCTGGGGACAATTGAGTAGCTATGGTAATAGCGACAAGTGGTATCATTATGAGGTAATTTTACGGTATAGCTTGGTGTATTGGAGTGATTGTTGAAAAAAATAACTTCTAATGGTATGATGCTCCCAAAATTGTGACATAATAACACAAACAAATATACATTTACATCTATTAACTTAGTTGTAAATTATCAAATTTCAGGAGGAAAACTCTGGGTGCACTAACTTGTTCCGGCTGACGACCCAACCTAAGATATGAAACACTGATAGGCTATTGAGAGCACAATATGAAAAACCAAAGGATCTTCTAACATTACATTGACAATATTAAACGCAGATAGACTATTAAGAGCACAATTTGAAAAACCAAAGGATCTTCTAACAATACGTTCACAATATTAAACGCAGATAGACTATTAAGAGCACAATTTGAAAAACCAAAGGATCTTCTAACATTACATTGACATTGGTAAACACAGATAGATTATTAAGATCACAATTTGAAAAACCAAAGGTTCTTCTTTCATTACATTGACATTGGCACCTTTGTTGGACAATTGGGTATATCATGGTGAGCTCACCTTCAGCTGAGTGTACATCTTGGAATCAATATCACTGTGGTTGATAGTCTCCATTTTTTTCAAACTATTTATAGCCTTTTCGAAATGTCCATTTGTGTATTGCCACCTAGAAATAAAGAATTGTTGCACATTCGGTGTATAAACTTGGGAACAATTGGGTCGCTTGTAGGCTCCACTTATATTTCAATAAATCAGGGCTGGAGATCTGTTAAAGTTATCAGAACTTCATGGGTGCTCACAATAAATTAAGACAAACTTAATTTAAAAATTGCATGTTTTTCTCTTAATTTTTTTCGGAAGAACTAATCTGGGAAATGCCTGAAATTTAAATTTCAATAAAAAATTCAAACTATTTTTTTTTTTTCGTCTTAAACAAAAAATCGAGTCAATTTGTATTTTAACCAATGATGAGTGCTTTTTTAAACCTAAAATGCGTTCTGAAGCGATTGCCAAAAATGACAAATAACGTGTAGCCAACTCCCAATGAAAAGCGTTTTTCAATTTCTTTCCAGAGAATGCACTAGAGTCACATTATTCCAGATAACCCTCCTCCTTAATTTGACCCAAAGAACACGTATTTTCAATGATCGCACTCATTTTATTACGCCCTGTATACTTGGATACATCTGAGCACCATTTAATAAAGGACTTGTACTGCAGTTCCTATAATATAATTGTGTTCTAATAAATCACAAACATAACTGATTTGTATTACAGGAACAACACTTCTTAAATTTTGAGATTTACTTCTAAGGAGCATTCACACTACTCAGTGAATGTGCACCTCCGACGCCGGCCGTACCGTGATCTTCACAGTGATTTGACATGAAAATATCTCCATTGCTTGAGCACGGAGAAAACACTGGCAGGTATATCACTGTGAGATCACGGTCACTGAAAATTTCACTGTGTAGTGTGGATGCTCCTTAATACATGCATTTTGCCTGTCATACAAGACTTATATTATAAGTTTTACTTGCTGTTTTCCCGTGCTTCGCTACGGTTACTAAATTCAACAACAATTGCGAGATTGCGACACTAAAGCTTCTCAAGGTTGGATTTTTGTTGAAACTTACCCCCAGAGTGAGCACGGCTCCAATTTAGAAAATTCAATGTTTATTCAAGGATATTACTTTTTGTACTGCGGAACACCTTCGTATTAAATTTCAGCTTTCTCGCTCACCCTGGAGCGATATTTTTCAATTTCAATTTTTCTGTGGTGAAAACATTTTTTCAGTGGATTTTTTGTGGAAACTACACCCCTAAGGTAAGTATGACTCCTATTTGAAAATCTTAAATTTTTATATATTTTTTTTGGGTCCTTATATACTATTTTGGGGGGGGGGTCCATTCTCGGTAATTTAGTTTGCCCAGAAAAAATGCAAAAAAACGCTGAAAAGCGTCATTTTTAGCGGTAACTTGTTCTTTTTTTCCTTTCTTATTAAGCATGTACATACTAAATGAGTCTGTGTGGCAAATATCATGTATCTAGGTTTACCCATCGTGGAGCTACGGCTTAGCATTTTATAAGTATAAATGAAATAGGCCCCTGTCCGTAGATAGTGATCTACTTAGATTTGGCAGCTTCTCGCCTACCTTGCACTTTCTGGTATCAAAAATGAAATGACCGTTGCAATAATTAGAAATAGAAATGATACAGCCGCAAGATATCTCCAGTCAGTTACATTGGAAGCTAACCACGGAAATCCGATGTCTGCTAAACTATAGAACAGCAAAAATGGAAGTGTTACTGCAAAGGTCCGCCTTTTAAGTCCTACGTTCTCCAGAACTAGAAATTTAAGAATATGTTTACATAAAATAAATTAATGCATATATTATAATTTCAATAAAAAAAAATTGTATCGACTGCAAAAATATTGGTGAGTTACGGGCGCTTTCTGTTACGACATTCCCAAGTAGACTCCTTGAGTATACTTGAGAATATTTTTTTTCCAGAATTTTCATTGGGGGTGAAGGAGGGGAGGGGGGCAAATTCTATGTAAGGATAACCGAATAATATATAAGGTGCCTAGCGATTTTAAATGGATTTTTTCGTTCGACCCTGCCGGGATTATTTTTTTTCTCTCTCTCCATTTGGCTATAGTATTAGTAATGGAGGTGATACTTGGCGCATAGCTTTTTACTATAAAAAAAAAAAAAAATACAATACGAAATAAGGATGATGTATAATGAACCAGAAGCTTAAGGGGCAATTTTGTATTGTTAACAAACAGAGCAAACCAGATTTTTTCAGAACAGGCAAAGTAAACCATCCAATGCATCTCCTAGGTTGGGTTAAGTTTGCCAAGAGTCCTTGGTTTATTTCGTTTCTTTTTGTGTGTGTGTTTTGATCTTGAATTATTACTTCTGATTGTTTCAAGTTGGCAAAATAAAAAACTACCAAACATACAACACGAGGAATGCAAAAGATTTAATACACTCCAGATTATCGATTTTTGGGGAATCAATTTCGGATAAAGGTAGGTATTTTAATCTCTAAAAAAATAAATAATGTTAATAAAAATATAAAGATTTTAAGTTGTACTTAAAAAATCGCTCTTTAGAAGTTGCTCCCTATAGCCGAATAGCCTACAGGAGGAACAATTTCAGTTTTCTTTACAGGTCCAGGGTCCTTTAAATTTTGCAGTTTATTCAAATTTTGTTAATCTATTTTTCTGTTTCGACTAACTTTTTTTATTTATTTATATATTTGTTCAAATATTAGTCGTGGGGGGGGGGTATTTTGGTTCCCAAATTTGTAATGTATCAGCCGTTTTTAACCCCCTAAAACACACTAAATAATAATAATAATTGTTTGGCCCATGAGGATGTTACCCTCAAATAACATCTCTCCATCTCAAGTATGACCTATTTCTACTATGGAACTTACTAGGTCATTATTAGGTTGGAGGAAATTACGCCTTCGGAACAGAATAGTATTAAAAATTCTTACCATTTATGAAGAAGAAAATAAGCGAGTTGTAATGTACAACGCCAATTAAAAATACAGAAACTGCAAATAAGATAAACTCGCTTGATAATAATATTAATGCAGCACCTATCAATCCAATTATAGTTGTTCCAATCAGTGCATACTTTCGACCAAACTTGTCAGCAACCCATCCAAATAATAAACCTCCAATAATAGAACCAACGAAGAAAATGATGCGAGAAGCGACAGTATAAGACTGCCTGTCACACACCCAGTCTTCCTAAAATGAAAAGAAAATGATAAAACTTTGAAAAGTCATTGACATAGCAAAGTCATTTTTCACCTTGTGTCAGTAGGAAATAACGAGAACGCAAAGGCTTAGAAGGGTCAACATTTGAGCTGGCGACAAATAATACCTACGACCCAATCAGGTAAAAAATTTGAAAAAAAAACCTTTCTAAATATTTGACTGGACGGGAATTGAAACCTGTACAACCCTAATTCTAGTAGTGTATTGGTCAATTTAAACGACCTTACGAAGAAGAAAAAAAGTTAAATAACTTACAATATTTTAACTGTCCACCCACGGAGTTTAGTGCAGAGGTGACAAAACTGTTATTATTTAGATCCGTACATACGAGGTAGTGAAAACGAACGAAAACTCTACGATGAACAATACAATGACTTCAATTAATGAATATCGGAGGAGGGGGGATTGGAGGGAGGCTGAGCTCCTATGATTAATTACGTACCTAATAAACCTAAGAGGGCAAGAGGAATGTCAAAGGCCCTAAAAACTAAAGGAACCCCTGAAGGCCAATATTCTAGGTGCATCCAAGGCCCCGCTTATGCCACTGAAGCTATTTTATACAGGTATACAGGACCTAAAGAGCCCTCTAAAGGGCATCACATTGGGTCCATTAGGGTTTGATGTCCTTGAAAAATCTTGCTATACACGGCCAAAACTTTGTCAGGAGTCCCGATTTTTTTCGACGAAGTGCGTGGTCGCTTCCGCCAATATTGAAAACTTATAGAGTAGGTATACAGAATGACAACTTTTTGACTTACTTGTACTGCAAGAGAGGCATAGGGAATGGCAGTCAAATTATAATACCATCCATTTTGACAAGTAGTGACAGACCAGTTGGAATCTGGTGTTTGTTGATTGAATTCCAGGATCTCCGAATAGTTTACATTGTACATAAGGCAACTCTCGGATTGGTTAACTGAATTTGTAGGGATTGAAAGACTTAGCCTGAAAATTTAAAAGAAAACGTTTTGCCAATAGGTGTTTCCGAGGTTGTTTTCCTTTGCGTATTTTCATTGTAGATGTAACTCAACAATTCCATTTTGATAATGAAGCTAAAACGGTATATAGGACCCTTAAGTAACCGGAACCAGACTTTGGTGTGGGGGGGGGCAGAGAGGGGATTCATTGTTCGGTGATACATTCTTAGGGTGACACCAAATTAGTCAATGTGCTAAATTTGGTCGCTCTGAGTGTAGCCGCTCGTCCGTGAGATTATTTTTGTTCAAATTTTTTTCCCGTTTTGCTGAAAACGTGAGCTTTTCAACTGTCGAGAATAACCCGTGGCTGTAAAATTTTGTTTTCTAACTGGAGCTTATAAATTATAAAATGTTAAATGTCGTGGATTTGACTCCACGATACTCCTGACATCTGACAAATTGATCAATGTGAACAAAATTTTACAGCTGTGCGTTAATCCTCTCTCACGTTTTACGTTTCCCCAGAATACGCAAAAAATTATTTCACCTAAACAAATCCCGTGGATGAACCATTGCACTCACAGCGATCACGCTGACTCAGGAGGAGTCTGCCCAATAAACTACTGACCGAACACGAACAATAAGTTCTTCCACTCTGCTTCCCCAACGCAGTCTCATTTCGGTTAATTTTGGGTCCCCCCTGTATACTCATAAGAGTATTTTGTGTCAGAACTGACGATTACACAAAGTACCTATATACCAGGTGGACAAAAACTAGTTCTCCAGTTGAAAACAACCATCCAGTAACATCATATCTCTCCAAAAACACACAAATGTTTTCACCCTTCTGTTCCATCGTTTCAATTTTAAATCTTACCTTTGTTCCAATGACAAATTTGAAAGTTCGGGTACATGACACCAATATTGATGTGGCAATAGAATGAGACATTCTAGCAATACCCGACAAACTACATAATTGATTAGAAATGGTATACTACAAAGGATTAGATTAGTTTGGTGTTTTCCAAAATCCCCAATAAGAGACAACATTTCATTGAAATCTATTATTCTATCTTCTTTCGATTCGCCACTTTCGCTTTCTTTCTTGACTTCCTCTTTCTTTGGCTTTTGCTCTTCAGCATTTCCTGTAAAAGAGAAGATTTCAAAGACGTAAATTGTTGGATCCATGAATGATAGCTTCCATAAAGAAAAGATCATACTTGAGATTAGGACCTCAAGATGGTCCTAAACTGTTAGTAGATCTTTAGTATAGGTCAAAATTGTTGTAATTTGTGGTAACACTGTTATGTTGTATAGACTCAGTCAGCGGTAGTCGGTATGAACGTGGCTCGGGACGTCGGCTATTATGGAGATCTGGCTCTTTCATCCGTGCTTCGCTTCGATTCATACAGGATGGGGGGGGGGGAGATCATGGGTTCCTGTCCAACTTGTATATTGTAGCCTGTACACACTTTCTATGTTTCGCCAGATTCCTTAGAGGCATGTTCATTCTGGGTGGGCTAGTAATTTCTAAATTTTATTTTGCCCGATTCCCGTTTGGAACTTGAAATTTTGGTACGGCTTCTAATAATTTTGCTAAGGATTAACGCCACTTAATACTAGCTGTTTGCCAGTGCTTCGCTACGGATACGAAATTCAAAAACAATATCTAGATTTCAAGATTAGAACTTGTCAAGCTTTAATGTCGCAATTAAATTTTTGGTGGAATCGACCCCAGAGTGAGCACGGCTCCCATTTAGAAAATTCAATATTTTACTCAAGGATATTACTTATTTTACTCAAGGATATGAAGAAATCTGATTTTTGAAAAAAAGAATTGGAAATTCGTTTGAAGATATACCTTTCTATTTTGGGGGGGGGGGGCTCATTTCCAAAAAAAAAATCCCTATCTGCTACCATTTGGGTTGTGCTATTGGAATTGACAAAGTGTATCAAAATAAATAAATGCGAAATACAGATTTGAATAATTAGAACAAAAGAAGAAGTGTGATTACCGAGCCAGATCGAATCTTTGAAATGAGTGAGTACACTATTAATAGTTATCAGAAATTATGCCTCGAGCTGATGATGATGTCACCGGAATGCAAATCTCCAACTTGAAGATTGGCACACCACATTAGACATAACTAATTAAATTACTACGCATGTTTATTTTTGTAGCAACTACTGATTGGATACAACCCTGAGAACTCGGGCTTATATCCAAAGCGATATATCAGAACATTCTAAGCTATACCTAGAGCTTTAGTTCATATTTAGTATGCATAATATAAAAGAGAAAAGTTCATTAGGTGACGGTCCGAAGCAGGAGTCAAGCATTCCAACTACTGATTGGATTCAACAATGAGAACTCGTTCTTATATCTAAAGCGATATATCAGAACATTCTAAGCTCTAAGTATGTTCATATTTAGTATGCAGAATATGAAACAGAAAAGTTCATTAGGTGACGGCCCGAAGCAGGAGTCAAACAGTCCTGACAATCATATTATTAAGTTCTTCAGAACAGAGCTTGGAAGATCACTGAAGTTAAGCAACCTCCAGCGAGATTTTACTACGTACCTTCACGCTTCGTAATGCTGGCTATGGCTATTCCTGGCCCAACCCTGGCTAGGTGAGGTCAACGTGGGTAAAGTGACGTATTATGGAGGGAAATTTTCCACAGCGAAGAGAAATGCGGGGTTCTATTATACCTGTGGCAAACTTAACCACAGGCATTAACCCCACCAGGTAACCTTCCAGTGGAGTCTATTATCAGGGACCCGGGAACAGACCGTTAATAGAAGTAACGCCTATATTTTTTTTAGATACCATAAGCAAAAAACTCGGAGGGAAAAAATGCTTAAAAGAGGGAAATTTCGAGCTATTCGGCAGGTTTTTTTTTAAAAAAAACAGTAAAATGTAAAGTAACATGTTTTATTCTACGCTAGTAAGTATTACCCGATCTGCGGACTCACATAAAAACATGTGTATTTGTGTGATATGCTATAACAGAGGTTCCCAAACTGGGGGGCGTGAAGGCAAGCCAAGGGGGGGGGCGAGTCCAGTTGAATTAATATTATTATTTAGTTACAATATATGTTCACAATTTTTTTACAAAAGGTAATTTTAGGTGAACATGTGATGTTTAGAAAATTTGAATGAGATAGCATTCAGCAACCCATTAGCGTTTTGAATGAGATAGCATTCAGCAACACATTAGCATTATAAATGAGATAGCATTCAGCAATACACTAGCCTTTTGAATGGAATAGCATTCAGCAACACATTGGCGTTTTGAATGAGATAGCATTCAGCAACACATTAGCCTTTTGAATGAAATAGCATTCAGCAACACATTAGCATTATAAATGAGATAGCATTCAGCAATACAATAACCTTTTGAATGGAATAGCATTCAGCAACACATTGGCGTTTTGAATGAGATAGCATTCAGCAACACATTAGCCTTTTGAATGAGATAGCATTCAGCAACACATTAGCGTTTTGAATGAGATAGCATTCAGCATCACATTAGCCTTTTGAATGAGATAGCATTCAGCAATACATTAGCGTTTTGCATGAGATAGCATTCAGCAACACATTAGCGTTTTGAATGGAATAGCATTCAGAAACACATTGGCGTTTTGAATGAGATAGCATTCAGCAACACCCATACCCATTCATAATTTATAATGTAATGGGAGGGGGGCGTGGGAGGCTTTTATTTCAAGAAAAGGGGGCGCGGTACCAAAAAGTTTGGGAACCCCTGTGCTATAAGATAAGTAAGTTAGCGGCTGCCTGAAAGCACCCTCAGTAATTGTTTGTTAAAATTTTCAATCTGACTGAAATTGGAGTTAAAAACGAAATAATTCTCTGGTTTCACGTTCTTTTGTTTGTGCTCCTTTAAGTATTTTGGACATCACCCATTAATCTGTTCAGAGGATTTCATGGCGAACGTCGGGACAATATTCCATGCTCTACTTACCATTTGATTCCTCATTTAGATCTTCTTGTATTGAAGAATTTAACGTCAGTAAGTCCGGAATGGTATAGACTGTACTCAACGAACCTTTGCGAAAAACAATGGGCGGCACATCCTCACTGATATCCGAACTCACAGAACTTATAGAATGGCGTTTGTTTTTCATGCAAGGTAGATCGTCCGTAATGGGGAATGAGATAATGGAACCTTTTCTGTAAGTGATATTTGGAATTTGTGGTAGACCATCTTCGTCAAACTCGTCATCGGATTCAACTTTGGACCCTCTTCGTGAAGAGGAAATGGATTTTTTTGATTTTATGGACGCAGCAGATGATCGCCTTCTGGTGGGATCGAACAAAAATTTTGATTTCTTCGATTTGTCTTCGCTAATGACATTTATATCTTTGTCCGATAACTCCATATTATTGTCTGTGGTGGGATTTAATATATTCAATGGGTTTGATTAAATAAATTATTTTTTGGACGACTTTGACATCTGTAAAAAAAAAAAAACATATACAGATTGTTCAAAATAATCAAAATCTCAGATAAGATGCTATAATATTTAGATTTGATCAGCTGATATCTTAAGCCCCGTTCAGATAAATAATTGTTTGTCGGAATGGACTTTTAGACCGGTCGTTCTCTTCATGCCATTACAGGCTCATTTCATTTCTTTGAGCTTCACCCCCTAACTTTTGGAATCCTTAGACCTCACCCTCACGGACTTTTTGTGATTTAACCTATTTCTCTAGCTAAGGTTCTACTGCTCAGAGAGTTTGAGCAGTCTTCTTACCAGATTGCTTTGGACGTGTTCCTCTCTGGGATTTAATGATCCGATGATACTCACTGTCCAATTAAGTAGGGCACTGCAATCAAAGATTAAGTGAGAGGCCTTTTCCTTTCCTAAAAACAAGGCAAGGCAATGTTGATGAGCGACTATAGTGTGAGCTTGTATCGCTTGCAAAGGACAACCTCCCTTTGGCTTTAAACATCGAGTTTTGCATTCGTGAATACATTACATGTACTTCCAAAATACCTGTAACTTTTGGTCATAGTACCCTCAGTAACCGATTCTCAGTTGTTTTACTGAACTAAGTTGATAGCGAAACAACACTTGATGTCCCCAAGCCAAATACATTTGACTACTCAACCCACTCGACTTGGCTTAACTTCAGTGTCAGTTTGGATACAAACTGGTCTATAGACTGAACACGAGTAATATAATTTGACGTGCCAAGCAACGTCATCAATTTGTCAAAACTTCCTCATTAAACTATATAAGGGGAAGCATGTAAGTTATCCGACAAGGTTAGTTCTTTTAATTTTCTTAAATCGCACAATTGTTCAATTATGTTCATTAATGAGAAGATAGGACGTTGTGACTAATCTTGGTTTGTAGGCATGAAACGTTTGGCTGCATAATGAAGCATTTAATTTGTTCTCGGAGTAGGATTAGGTACACTGCTTGTACAATTAGAAAAATTTAATATCTCAGAAAAAACAATATTCAGTTCGAAGTAAATAATTTTACAAGAGCAGGAAAAATTGGGCAAATTATTACCCTGCACTCATGGTCTAATCTAATACGAATTTATGTCCTTTGGCTATGTTTAGACCTTTTCTTTGGATGTAAAACTAATATAGTTAGCCAATACCAACACGGTGCCATCAAATAATTTGACTTCTTCATTTCTTTGTTTTTTTATTTTATTAACGTGTCCTTAACTTAAGTCATTCGGGACGGGGGTGTTACCCTTCAACCTTCTATTCTCTGCAAACTTACATACAAACCAAGTATCCAGACCTCACCGAGTCTGGACTGGGTTGAGCCGGGAATATCGAGAATCACGAAGGCGCAAACCTGCGTGGTATTCTCCATTTGATGCGAACATTGCGAACCTATTTCGAACTAGGTATTCTCATAATCTTTGGAAGGTAACTTCAATCTTGGGAAGAGAAAATATTCACAGGAGGCTGTATCAGGTGTTTAGGAAGCTCATTTAATGGTATATGTTGAGTTGTTAGCCACAATTTTCTCGTTGAAATATGACCATAGCCAGTGCTGGATTTGCAAATAAGCTGAGTAGGCTGGAGCCTAGAGCGGCAGATTTTAGGGGGCGGCAAATTTTGGGCATTTTTTTTATGTATTAGGTACAGAAATTAAAATGATTGAAATTTATATACCAAATCCATTAGGTTCATACAAACATTTCAACATATAATATGTTTATATAATATATTTCACCCCTTATTAGATATTTTTTACTTTTCTTATCCTATAAAAAGGAAATTATTGTAATGGGCTGACATTTTCGGTGTCGAGTTTTCAATGCAAAGACATGATTTGAGTCCCCAGAGCGCAAATCTCGAGTTTCATCCATTGGCCGTGAGTGTTTCTGTCTGTGAACAAGATATCTCAAGAACGGAAAGCGCTAGAGACCACGAAGTTTTGGTTGAAATAAAAGTTACGGTTGGCGGTTTTTCGCTACTTTTTAGCGGTTTTAGTTAATCCCGCCTAAAGAAAGAACGGTAAGAGCAAGAGCTTGAAATTTGGTCCTAATTCATATTACTTTTATGCACTGACTCCAAAAAAATACCTTAGAATTTTCATAATATGACAATTGTATTTAGTGGACGCGTCACGAAACTTTTAATTATAGTTTGCCTCTGTTTGGCAGCCGTGAGAGATGAAGTTGGTCCGTGCTGTGGTAGGCATACGCCATGTGGTGTTGCGTTTGAGAGAGATGTATATTATTATTCAAGTATAGTATTATCGCATACCACATCCCGCCTTATTTAATAATACTAGTTTATGATTCAGCTTTTATTAGCTCAGAAATATACACAAAAACTATTTCTTGTTCTAAAAGGTAAAAAGGTCGAAAGTGGACAAATCAAAAAGAACAATTTTATTTACAAAAATTGTAATTAGGTTATTGTGAACTAGGATATCGAATTGTTAATGTCGGAAGGGTGGCAAAATTTGAATAGCCTACAGACGGCAAATGTGTAAATCCGCCACTGAACATAGCAATTTGTTAGCGGGCTTCTTTTTGTAGAATATTGAGGTCTTTCGCGAGAAAAGGTGCTACATTCTTCATCCTCAAAATATTGAATCGAGCAGATTCTTGTGAAATATCAAGGGCATCTGAAGTTTGCTTGAAGGTTATTTTAGCGATTATAGCCATCAACCATTTCTTTGACTCTTTCAGTGTTTTCTTGTGCACAGTCACCTTGTATATGCAAGTAAAGAATATTTTTATTCCCTGCTTTCCTCAATTATCTGTACCGAACGATTATGTATTAGTCGTTATAGGTAATGATTAAGATTGACACCACATCGTCTGCATCGCCTGAGTGCTTAGTTCATTTAAACCAAATTACATGTTATATTGTTGAATTGTTCTGCTTTCTAGGTCAAATAATTCCAGGGATATGGTGTTTGGTGATGATGAGTTGATGAGTCAGTTGTTTTGGTATTCATGATTATTTTTTTATACTCTAATAGATCCTAGGCATCTAGAATTTAGATGGATGATAGGCGTGTATATCTATTAGGTACTAGCTGTTTTCCCGTGCTTCGCTACGGTTAAAAAATTCAACAACAATTTCGAGAACGCGAAATTAAATCTTCTCAATTTTAGATTTTTGGAGGAACCGACCCCCAAAGTGAACACGGCTCCTATTTAGAAATTTCAATATTTTACTAAAAGATATTACTTTTTGCACGGCGGAACACCTTCGTATAAAATTTCAGCCTCCTCGCTCATCCCGAAGTGATATTTCTTAACTATGGGTTTTTGGTGGAACCGACCCCCCAGAGTGAGCACCTCTCCTAGTTAGAAAATTCAATATTTTATTCAAGGATATAACTTTTTATACTTCGGAACACCTTTGTATCAATTTTTAGCTTTCTCGCTCATCCCGAAGTGGTACTTCTCAATTCCGATTTTTTGGTTCTAAAAACCGTCCATAAATCGGATAAAAACCGGAAATTTTCAAATTTTATATTTTTTATGGGCTCTTTATATACTATTTTTTTGGGGGGGGGTCTATTCTCGGTCATTTTTCGTTATAGAGATAAAACTAAAAGAGTTTAGTTTGCCCAAAAAAAAGCAAAAAACCCGCTAAATAGCGTCATTTTTGGCGGTAACTTGCTCCCACTTGAACTTTATTTTTTTTCCTTTCTTATTACGCACCTACATAGGTACCAAATTTCAAGTCTCTACGTTTAGCCATCGTGAAGCTACGGTGATTATCAGTCAGTCAGTACATCAGTCAGTACGTCAGTCAGTCAGTGAGTATACCAACTGGGCTTTGCGTTTTATAAGTATAGATTTATTCGATTCTGGTTAACTAGGACCGCGGAAATACTACACAAACCACTCTCCCTTTCCTTTCTATCCTTGCAGTGGTGTTGCTTCCTGTCTTCTGTTCATATAGTTGTCTTCCTTCTTAGTCTCTGTTCAAAATACGGAAATGGCTCTACTTTCTCTTGAAATCTGTTTCTATTTTGTATGTCGTCGTCCGTTATCCCCATTTCGGAGAGTCAAAGGAATCAAAGAACTTTTTGGTCAATTCAGTGACCTTGAAATTGGCTCTTCTTTTACGCATGGTGACTCCTATTCTTTCAATTTTTTTCATATATTTCTTTATTGCTTCTTGGTTTCCATATTTTATCATCAAATTTCGGTACCCTTCTTATGATCTTTCTTTCTCTCTTTTTCGATATCTTCTGTTTCCTTTATTGTATTCAAGGACAAGCATTATAATGTCTTCGTTTTGCACTTATAGATAACGATTTCTTGTAGAAGTCCAGGGATTTGGTGATTGGTCTGAGTCAGTTGTTTTGGTATCCATGATAATTTATTTATACACCAATAGATCCCAGACTAGATAGATGACGGGTATGTATAATAAATTATCTATAATTTATTAATCTCTACATCTGCCAGCTTACTAAGTAGGCATTATATAAATATACATATTTTTTTTTTTTTAATTTACCCTCCGGCAAATATCTACATTGGAATAGCAATATTAGAATAACACATGTTTGGACAAAAGCGCTTAAATAACTTCGTCTGAAAACTTGAAAAAAATAGAAGGTTTATGAAGATTAGACTACAAATACCTTGAAATTATCTCATATAAACTGCTCACGGAGCAGGCTCAGTTGTTGAGACGGTGGACTCGTAATTTTAATTTTAAGTTCTAATTTTTTTTTTAATTAATTAAACTTTCAATCGATATTCTCAAATTCTATATATTCTTAAAAATTTGAAAAAGTAGAAGGTTTCTGAAGACTGTGCTACAAATACCCTGACAAAAGGAATTAAATAACTTCTTCACAAAATTTGAAAAAATAGACGATTTCTAAAGACTGGGCTACAAATACCCTGACAAAAGGAATTAAATAACTTCTTCACAAATAAATAACTTCTTCACAAAATTTGAAAAAATATAAGATTTCTGAAGACTGGGCTACAAATATTCTGACAAAAGGAATTAAATAAATTCTTCTCAAAATTTAAAAAAGTAGAAGTTTTATAAAGATTGGGCTACAAATACCTTGAAACTATCCCATACAAACTGCTCAGTGAGCAGTTAGGCTATGCTTCGCTGACATAATGGTATTGAAGTGTTTTTTTCTGACTCAAAATGATAGAACTGACCTAAACACCAATAATCTTGTTGCAAATACCCTGACAAAAGGAATTAAATAACTTTTTCTCAAAATTTAAAAAAGTAGAAGGTTTATGAAGATTGGGCTACAAATACCCTGAAACTATCCCATATAAACTGCTCAGTGAGCAGTTAGGCTATGCTTCGCTGAGATAATAGTATTGAAGTGGTTGTTTCTGACTCAAAATCATAGAACTGACCTAAACACCAATAATCTTGTTGGGTAGAACTTGTTGGGAGTAGTATTGGGTTAGGTTCTGAGTTTAGGCTGGGTCGCAATAGCTTGTGCAGTCTTCAACACGCATTTTAATTTTTTTGGAACTTAACCCAATACTACTCCCAACACATTCTACGCAGCTTAACAACCGGTTATTTCTTCTCATGTTCTACATAGGTCTACAAAGGTATGGGTAATGTGTATGCTCTGATCGCGTTTAAAAGGTTGAACCTCAGCGATATAATCAGGGGCGTAGCGACTGGGGGGTATGGGGGTGTGTGACACCCCCCCCCNACTGATGGATCCATAAAATTATGAATTTTTCGGTTCATGGAGATAAAATCGGATATTTTTTTTAAAAAAATCCGACATTAATATCGGAAGTATCCGCGATTTGCCGACTGATGGATCCATAAAATTTTGAATTTTTCATGGAGATAAAATCGGATATATTTTTTAAAAAAATCCGACGGAGCTACCGCGCTCCTTAATATTCATAGAATTATAGCTGATGGGCCCTCCTGGGCCACCCAGTGCCAAATAGTGGCCATATCAAGTGATAGATTTCAACAGAACTACTTGTATCGTATTCCCATGGTGCTGTTTTTCTCTTTGTGTTTATATAAATTTTGGGAAGCACCCATATTTTTACAACTAATTACTGATTAACATAATATATCCATAGGAATTTGTTCAATACTAGCAGATATCATTATTAATGTAAGAGTCATTTATTCTATTTCTTTCTCTCATCTTCTTAAAACGAAGTTCGGACAATCAGCTAGAAATTTTATACAATGAACCCACCCTAATTTAGTCTCAGGAGCATGTCCTTTCGATGCATATATTAGGCTCCAACCCCGAAATCGCTTATTGAGAAAAAAAAAACAAAAACACCCGATTGCGATGTGGTATTTGCGAAATGCACAAACCCCAAAATTCGGAAATTTTGATGTAAAACGCTCGTATTATGGAAATGCTCAATACCCGAAATCGGACTTGGTTGTTATGTTATTATACGCAAAATAAAATAAGGAATTGTGCACTTTACAAAAAACTCAGTCCTCGATCTGGTTGGTATTCCTAGTATTTCTCTTCGCGAAGTGAGAGTTTTTCTTCCTCTTTCTCATTATTTTCAAGTCGAATTCGGGGATTGATCATTTCCATGATTCCATATCGCGGTCTGAGCGTTTTACAGTTGATATTCAATAGCTGAAAACATTTCGCAAATACTAATTCGCGATGTGGCCGTTTATTTCGCTCAATGAGCGATTTCGGGGTTGAGGCCTAAAACATACGAGGTCTATTCAAAAAATACGCGGACTGAGGTCATAAAAAAATATCTACTTTATTTGGAAGTTACACGTCTGGGTCTCCTTCTAAGTACTCTCCTTCCCAACGCATGGCTTTCAGCGCCTTCGTCGCATTTGCCTTAATCTCCAGAATCGTCTCAAACCTTCTTCCTTTGAGGGTTTTTTCAGTTTTGGGAATAAGAAAAAGTCACAAGGAGCAAGGTATGTATGGCAGATCGGGAAGAACAGTAATCGAGGGTTTAGCCAAAAACTCACGAGTTATGAGTGCTGAGTGAGCTGGAGCGTTGTCGTGCTGGAAAAATCACTTTTCCACAAAAACCAGTTGTCACTTTTCTGGCCTTTTGCGTTGGACGGCGTCACTCAGACATTTCAGTTACCCTCGATTGCTGTTCTGACCCATCCCCCATACTCAGGACCTTTCTCCATGACCTTTTCTTATTCCCAAAACTGAAAAAAAAAAAAAAAAAAAANAAAAAAAAAAAAAACTCCAAGGAAGAAGGTTTGAGACGATTGCGGAGATTAAGGCAAATGCGACGAAGGAGCTAAAAGCCATCACAAAAGAAGCGTACCAGGACTGTGTTAACAAGTGGAAACACCGTTGGGATATGTGTGTGCGTTGGGAAGAAGAGTACTTTGAAGGGGACCCAGACGTATAACTTCCAAATAAAGTAGATTTTTTTTATGACCTGAGTCCGCGTATTTTTTTAATAGACTACGTATATACGAGTAATTACATTTTGCTACACTCTGTACGTACGAGTATTATCCTCGCGCATTGTCAGATTGATTTGGGCGATAACGGATAAACNACCAGGACTGTGTTAACAAGTGGAAACATCGTTGGATATGTGTGTGCGTTGGAAAGAAGAGTACTTTGAAGGAGACCCAGACGTATAACTTCCAAATAAAGTAGATTTTGACCTCAGTCCGCGTATTTTTTGAATAGACTACGTATATACGAGTAATTACATTTTGCTACACTCTGTACGTACGAGTATTATCCTCGCGCATTGTCAGATTGATTTGGGCGATAACGGATAAACAGGTTTGCCTCTACATACATGATAATATTATGTTGTTTTCGTACACAATATTCTCACACGATTCTGTCTCGTCCTAGGACGTACACAAATTGGCATGTTTTTCACGAAGTGGCAAAATAGTATAATTTATGTTCACAGGATTATTCTTTAGTTAGCCTTGAGAGTTGTTTTGATTTTTTTTTCTTCTTCTGAAAGCCTTATTACAGTAAAATAAGATACATGACTGGGTTTAAGATAAACAACCATCAGGTACAGTCACAAGTGTAAAATATAGAAAGACAAATTTGTGTATGAAAAATGTTAAGTATTTTTAATAATGATAGAACTGACTGGCAAAGCTCAGAGATAATAAAATCATAAAATTTTCATAGACCAGCATATTAACTTTTCAAAGCGCATAGCGCCATCAGCGACTATGCTACATCTTCCCCTGAAAACGAGAAGGTGTCCTTAAAGTCCTCCTGTCTCTTAATCTCATATGGAAATTATTTCCATTATTCCAATCTGAAATCTTTGTTTTGATCTAAATTCTGTGAGACATCATTTTCTTGAGTGGAATTATCTTGGTCTGTTCCACTTCGAGATTGATTAACACTTGGTGGGACAAATCTGGGTTTTATATGACCCCTTGTTCTTCTAAATATGCGCCCTGAGTACTGGTGCTCAACTTCATATGAACGGGGTGGATCACTTAATTTCTTCTTTATGATTCCTTTCTCCCACGGTTTTTCTGGATCTATCTTCATCAACACTCTATCCCCTTTTTTACATTCTTTCTGTTCTTTAACATTTCTATCATAATATTTCTTGTTATGCAGTTGTACTTTTCTTAAGTTTTCTTTAACTTGTACATCATCATTCAATTTTGGAATTAATGTCTCTGATGACAAGAGCAACTTGTCTTTCAATCTACGATTCATAAGTAGCTGACTTGGTGACAAACCCAAAGACACCACAGGAGAATTTCTGTATTGCAGAAGTGCTAGATCCAAATTGTCTTGATTTTTATTTAACAT
>CM022879.1:12957370-12974842 GCA_012654025.1 Pachypsylla venusta | reverse complement strand
TTCAAGTCCCCCTCCCCCCCCCGGAGCGAAAATTTTCTGATAGAGTTCTCTCATTTTCGGAATGAATGGCTGTAAAAAAGAATGCCCTGAAGTAATACGAAAGTGGTTCTGAGCTACAACTTTACGAATTAACAAATGAACCTGTTTGATCAAAATTTGTTTTGCACATTGCCTGGCTAAAAAATACAAGGCACTCACAAAATATATTCAATGAGTCCTGGATTGGATCTTGTCAATTAAATTTAGCCTCAATACATGTTTAATATAGGACCTTTTAAGGATTAGGAATTCTTAAAGTTTAAATGATTGTTTTTTTTTCAAATGCCGAGAATATGCAAAACAACGCAGTAGCAAGCTTATGAAGTCCCAGGCTCGCTATTGCTGTCTTTCTGAGCAATTTGGGATTTTTTAGATTTCAAACTGAACCCCTTTACTGACCCTTTGATGGAAATGGTAAGGTAGCCTTGGCTTTTTGGATTCTAAAACGAAAGAAAATTCTATCTTTCAAGTGAATGACCTACCAGATTACAATTAGTAGACATGTGACATTCCTCAACCTCGGACTACAAAACAAATCAAGGACCGAATACTGTTTCTCAAATTTCTCTTGATTGGCGAGGTGGACACAACTATCCTGTAAAAACAAAACTAGATTATTATAAAGTAGCAGATTACGCTTGGCGTCTTACAGACATGGCCGTTCTTATAATGCTGTCATGCCCAAATTCATTTGAAATAATTTGGTACCAATAGTAAGATAATATTCTAACTAAATATTATAATTAAATATTCGAATTGTTCAACATAAAACTGGAATGTGTTGTAGAGTATGATTGGGCTCAGTTTTATTTACCTTGAGTTGCTGATAGAGTTTCGGATCAACGTTTTTCCTATTGATCTTTTCAAATTTCTTCATAATTATAATGGCTTCGTCAACACGACCTTGGGACACTAACCATCTGAAATGAGGTTAATCGTTCATTCAGCATTATCCTATCCCGTGTTAATACTATATGTATTCGTATGTTATGTCTGCGTATTCGAACCAACAGCCTCCTTGTTATGAACCCGTCACTCTTCTACTACTGAGGCTATAAGCAAATAATTCTAATAAATATGAACAACAGCGAGTCAAACTCTGAGCATTTGCCATAGCATAAAATAAATATGTTTTATAAATACTACTCCACTAGTGGGCATCACACTAGCTTTGCACGCGGGAGGCCCGGGTTCGAATCTTGGCGCAATCAGATTTTTTTCGAAACTATGCTTGGTTGTTTGGGGTGCACTCAGCCTCGTGAGGACAATTGAATAGTTACTTTAATGTGAGTAGCGATCAGAGGCGGTATAACAAGAGCAGAGAAATATGTAGTGCAGTAGTAGTTTAGTGCAGTTGTCCTTGTAATGGTGTGATATCCGGTTTGCTCGGAATAAACAATAACTAAGCCTCATTCTCAAATGACCTATGATTATCCCCCCTAGGTTAGGTATAAAATAGGTTAGATATTAGGTAGGGGTTTCAAAGGGTTGGGTCGAAGAGATTTCCTCAGGAATTAAGCCCGCCCTTTGAATGAACTCTATTTTATTTTATATTATTTGCCTTCTTCTTCTATCTTTTTCTTCTTTTCTATCTCTATTGTCACCATTTCTGAACAATTAAAAAAAGTTCATTCAATAAATAAAAGAATTATATAATAATAATATAATACCCACAAATATAGGTTATATCAATGCAATACTATGTGTTAACACAAATATTAAACACATTAAACATTAACACATTACTATCTACTCATTAAAAGTACCTATGTGGTTCGCCATCTACTTATTTAAATATTATTACACCCAATAGAGAAAGCCCGTTTGGTAATTTACGCATAGAATCTATTGACACAAACAGCTCTAACCTGGCACTCTCCGGAACTAACCAAGGTGTAATAATTGCAACCAACAACGGTAAAGATGTTATCACACACAACCAACGCCAGTCTGCCACAAAATAAGCAATCCATGGAAGTATACTGGCGGCGAATGAGAAGAAAATGGCAATGCTCATATTAGCGACAAACGTTCGCCATGTTGGACCCACATACTCCAGCACTGAAATTTAATTCAAATTATTTATATATTTATGTGAAAACAAAAATCTTTGTGGTCTAGTGGTCATCATACTGGACTTGCATCCAGGAGACCCCGAATCAATCCCCAGCGAGGTTGGAATTTTCAAGGTTTACAAAATCTTCCATTATTTAGATTTTGTATTTGGATGTGTTACAGAGTGCACTCAGTCTCGTGAGAACAATTGACTAGCCAAGGTAAATAAGTGGTAGTGTCATATGGTGGAATCACATCAGTACGGGAAATATTTGAAGTATAGGAGATGAAAATATATCTTGTAACGCTGTGATGAACACTAAAACATTGTAAAACACTCACAAGAGTGTACTAGGTACAAAGAAATCTCTATTTGTTAGTGTTCCGTGGAGCATTCTACAATGTCCGCTCGACTGTCACGCTGTTCTATGTTGAGATGAGCCCGGTTCAATTTGTCTAGTGTATTTTTTTTAAGGCAAAACGATTTTNTTTTTTTTTTTTTGGTTGATCATTATAATGTAATCACAATATAATTTCTGACCTTATAAAAGATTTTATCAAACCAATTATCAAAGTTAGTTATAATTTATTACAAATAGTATTTTTAGAAAAAGAGGAAACTGTAGTAAGTCATATTCCATATGTAGTGGTGTACCTAGGGGCCGGGCGGGGCGGATTGCGGTCGCCCAGGCGCAATGATTTGGGGGCGGCAAAACGATTTTCGCTGTTCCGTAAGATAAAGAAATGATACTCAAAAAAATGTAATAGTGAAAAATTGAGTTTTTCATTCATAGAAAGTTTTTCATTCATAGATTTGGGGCGGCAAAACGATTTTCGCTGTTCCGTAAGATAAAGAAATGATACTCGAAAAAAAAATGTACTAGTGAAAAATTGAGTTTTTCATTCATAGAAAGATTACGTTAACATAAGATATCAATTTTTGATGAAAAATGAATCTTTTATCTGATTTACCTATATAATCTCAAAACATTACAACTTAAAATTTGTTCTCCGTCACAATTGAAAAACTCAAATTTTAACTTTTCCCGCTTTAATCGCTGAAAATGTACATATTATAGAAAGAAGAGACACTCTGGGTCGATGGCATAGAGCAAAGTTGTAGCGCTGCGGTCGATAAGTTCAAAGTTTGTGATTTGATACGAAGCGTGTGCTCGTTTTAAAATTCAGATCACTGGCAAAGCGCGATTCAAATATTGACAATACCGTACTGTATCACAATATTGTGGCCACGAGAAAATATCGAACCATTCAAAACTATCGATAGTATCGATCGTTTTCGTATTATATATTCGACCAAGTATTAGCGATTGTTTAGTGACGTACAAATATGTGAAAGACGTACGTGAATTAACGTTAATATTGAAATAAAGCATGAAAATTGTTAAAAATAATCTGGAAATTTGTTACAGAACTTAGTCTACGGAGTTTTTATGATGAGAAACGTAAAACGATGGATTGGGGGGGGGGGGGGAATCATTCTTNATTCTTTGCCCCAAGCGCTCAATGTTCTACGTACGCCACTGTCCATAAGCCTCTATTTCAATTATTTTGATCAGAGAGAGGGGGGCGAATCATTCTTTGACCCGGGCGCTCAATGTTCTACGTACGCCACTGTCCATAAGCCTCTATTTCAATTATCCTGATCAGAGATATCAGATCATAGAATTAATTACTCTGCAAATGATATTATGAGGTCAAGTGCACCACACGGTCAGACTGGTCAGGTGTCAGTTTCGTGCAAGTGCATTCTATTATTGGCATACTTCATAATTGCTGAGACACATTCTTTGATCAATAAATATTAATTAATAGTGTCTAAGAGTGGTTATGGAAATAAGATATGTAAGCATTGGTAATATAGAACCTAACAAGTCATTAATTAAGTGTATATTAATAGATATTCGAATGTTAATCTAATTTGTAACACCAAGACAAGGTAGGGCCAAGTTGCAGGGACCTTACTATGGAGATCCTCACCCTTAGGCTATGTTCTGATGACCGCGCGGGATCATATGAACAATTCTGTAGAACTAGTACCGCGCGGTCATGTAGACAATATGCACTATTAGATAGATCTTGTGCCGTGCGGTTCGTCGTACCGCGCGGTACCGCCCGTTCATATGAACATAGCCTTAATTGCCAAAACATCAGATTAGCTAGAGGTCTGATCACTGCCTATTATGGGCTTCCGTCAGGACCAATGTTTGTGTAGACCGCGGGAGGAGGAGGTAACTACTTCTCACGTCATTTTTTTATTAAAACCCTCGACTTGCGTTGATTCTAACATGGTGTAGCTTGACAATCACAAAACATACCTGATCAAGCTAGTTCAGATCTTTAGTCTTGGAAAGTAGCTTGTCCTACTTTCCAAGCACTAATAGCCAAGTTGGAGATTAGGTGCAGAGGAATTTAGCTGACGAATATACGATCCNAGCTGTGGCGTATAATATACTCTTGGTAGCTACCGCATTTTTTTGACTTGGCGGGGCGGAGCGCTACCGCGCTCCTTAATATATACCAACGAACACCAAGCTAGTGTCAATAGTCGGTTTAGGAAAAATGATAGTAGGGACTTTGATTGGTAGTCTAAGCTGGAAACACGATTTGTTCTTGTAAGTTCAAATCATACTTTATTTTTAATGCTAATTAAAAAAAATTCCATATTTTTTAAAAGTTGATTTAAGGAGGAGAAAAAAAAATCATTAACCCTAAGTAGAAAGAACCAAGTAGGAATTTGTAATTTATAACAAAAAATCGTTGCTTTATCAACAATCATCAGATTCCAATTGTTGAGGAGACCAAACTTGGCCTTTAATAGTACTCATCCATGACACTGGCACTGCACTTCGGGGACACGGAGTCAATTTCCGGCGGGATCTGAAAATGTCCGACTAAGTGCTCGTGCTTAGCTCAGTGAGGACAATTGAGTGTTGTAGGCGTCATTACCAGAATAAAAATATTTCATTTGGTAGAATATGGAAGAGATTATTAATACATAAGGCTCTTATTTTTTTTATTTATTTATCTAATTTTTTTTTAATTATTTATTTAATTTTTTAAAAAAAAAAAAATAATAATGCTGTGATGCCTACAAAATTTGTGAAACGGCCGTTGAGCCTTACCACAAAGAAATTCTACATATACATTTTTCATATGAAATTAAATAGGAATATTTTTACCTAATATGTACATCATAGTGAAGCAGTTGTCAAATGCGAGACCAACAAAAAACCGACAAATGGCAAATTGCCAGAATGATGTAGAAAAAGCTGTCGCAACTCCTGCTACAAATCCAGTCAAATTGGTTCCTACTAAAGCTGGAATCCTTCCATAATGATCAGCCACCCAACCAAATATAAGACCTCCTACAATTGCACCACAAAAGAAAATGGCTGTAGCTATTGTTGGTAATGTGTCTTGAGAGCAAACCCAGTTTAACTGAAACAAGAAAAGTCAACGATTGAAATAGTGAAATTTAATACAAGTAGATGTACAGGCGTATTATAATGACATCGAGGATCTAGTCCAAAATGAAATCTTCGCAAGACTCCCATATTCAATTAACGTTAAACCTTTTATTTTGTGCGCTCACAATATTGTTAGAGAGATGTTTAAAAAAAAAAAACTTAAAAGAAACTACTCATTCTAAATAATATTTTTTGCCAAACTGAGATGTTGTTGACAGCGTCAATGAGATGGTGAATACACTAGTTATGAAACTAAGTGGTCACCCATCAAGTATAAAGGTAGGTCAGGTGGGTGACAGCTCTTGTGATGCTAGCCATTCCCGGCCGAACCCAGGCTAAGTGAGATCAATGTGTGTAGTGCAAAACTTCCTTCTCGAATGACCATAGATGTAAAAGAGGGGTTAAGCCAACAAAAGATGAAGATTTGTTTGTATATATATGAAAGAGCGGAAAATAAAAGACCACATTGTGGCCGTTGGCCTTTTACTTTGATAAGACAAAGTGTAAAGTCTATGATCTAACTCCGCCGATTTAGCACTAATTTGTAGTTACCCTTTCATCCCATTACATTACTTACCATTTTATAGGATAAGGAAATAAAAATCAAGTTCTCTTTATTTCTGAAATGCTTATAAATGGAAGTAAGTCGTCAGATGTGAACATCTTACGACTTACTTCCATTTTCTACATAGCCTTCAATATTCAAAAATTTCAAAATTAAGGGAGGGGGGTGACCGGTCGTTCTGGGACATGCTGTATATCTAGTTTTCAATGCCAAGGTTCCCAGAGACCAAATCTTATATTTCAGCCATTGGTCCGTGTATGTGTGTGTCTGCTTGTGAACAAAATATCTCACGGAAGGCATGCTTTGTCAGGTACTAAGTATTTACCCTTATCATTGACAACTGTAGCACTTACAGTTCTTGAGACATCTTATTCACAGAGAGACAAACAGACACACACACACACACTTGGCTAAAACTCGAGATTTTGGTCTTGCCACCCAAAAACGTGTTTCGGCATTGAAAACTCGACATCGAACATTTCATCCCATTACAGTACTTTCCATTTTATGGGATAAGGAAATAAACATCAACAACGCATGTTCTCTTTTTGTTGAAAACTTCAAACAGGTTCTCTCTATATTTAGATTTTCTTGACTTAGATCTTCCTTCTTGGTTCACTGTATTTTCCTTGTTCTATCCAACTTCAGGTCGAACCACTAAGTTGGTATTCAGTACAGTATACACATTGCTTACCTCCGTAGCTATAGAAGTGTATGGCACATCAGAGAAATCATACTCCCAACCATGAAGACAGTCGGTTACTGTCCAACTAGGATCAGCTTCTGTGATTCCAGAAGATAATATTGAGCTATAGTTGACAGCATACATTGTGCAAGAGTCATAGACAGATCCCTTTTTGGGAATAGACAAAGAACGTCTGAAATAAAACAGAGATTTTCAATTAGTAATTTAACCAAGATAAAAATCTGTTACTGTTACTGCTCCAAATGATCATGAGATCCGCGATATGGGATGGAAGAGCTCTGGTATTTACAACAAAACACAGCCTTCCCTGCCCCCTAAACTCTATTTATCTTGATGCTAGCAACCAACATTGAGCCTGAGGGTATTTCTTGAGAAGATTGCAACTTACATTCTGTACGGGGTGTTTCCTAACGAATGTAAAACCAAAATACCTCGACTGGACACTAGCTTCAAAAAATTCGGAGAAATAACAGATTGCTTCTTCTTCTTCCTTAGTTCCAAAAGACAAGTTATCTAAAAAAGGAGAGGAAGTGTTGAAAATGGCTATGAATTTCCGGAAACGCTAAAATATTTATTTTCAAAGGAGAAACTTTTTCTGGGGTTTTCAAATTTCGGACAATTTCAGACGAGATCCCAGGAGGGGTCAATTTTGAAATCTGTTATCTGTACTCAAAATAGAGCAGTAGATATTTCAGGATGAATTTGAAATATTTTATACACCTTTCGTTTGCCGTAGCCCTTCAGTTTTGACACATAATTTTGTCTTAGACACGGGCTCCACTCAGGATCATCAAGCACCTTTAATATACACTATATTATTTGAAAAATTATAATTTTAAAAAACACTACCGTTATTTAAAGTTACCAATAGGATGTCTAATATAAATTTGTTAAATAAAAATTATAATATTGGAGTCGATTTTACCCCAATTTGTGACTTTAATCTTAAACAGAGACAGTGTTGCAAAAGTGTTTAAAAAGCTCAACTGAAAAATCTCCAGCCCTGTTTTGTGATATCAAATAAATCTTAAAGTATCTTTATTTTCTTGTACGTCCCAAAAATATATTAAAAAAGGATGTTTCCATAAAAGATTTCAAAGTTGACCCCCTGAAAGTGCCCAAAAATTGAAAACTACTAGGCATTATTTCACCCTTTGAAAAAAAGAAAAACGTGTTTGTCGTTTTTCGAAATTCAAAAACTTTCTCAAGTTATTTGGAGACCTATTTGCCTAAGGGACAAACTCATGAGACAAATGCATGACAAAGAATTCATTCAACCCTGTACTAAATAATTAATAATAAATTCTTATCAAGTCTCAGATCTCACTATATCTCTCTTTGTTTTATTGCAACCCTAATATTGAGCAAGCAAATCTTAATCCTTGACTTAGAAGATCATGCTATACTTAATGGATCAATCTAAATCAATCATTTATGCGGTCATGCCGGAAGCAATACACGCCACACCCTTTTACAAATATATAAGGGAAATTATAACTACCTAATGTATTTGAACCAGTTGAAAATCCGCCGAACAAGGATTGCAATGTAAACTGGTTTCCAATTTGGAACATGAAATAAGTTCTTGTGGGAAAGGAAAGAAAATGATCACTCTTTATCAACATAAGTATCGAAAGAACATATATCGCAATCATCCCATACTCTTCTAGATATTTGTGGAAGTCGACAATATGCAATGATGGATCTTTGAAGAATGTGTTCTCTTGATCGTCTGGGGTTAGAATCGAATTGATCGTTCTAGAAACGATATTTTGTACGTTTTTTGAAAAAAAAAAAAAAATTACGTTTTGGGCCTTTTTAGGTGCTTTTAGAGCCTTTTGACAATGAGCAAGTGATGGAAGTAATTGAAAAAAGTAGAAATGCATATTTTATTTCAGGGAATTGATAAGACATTATTATGTACAATTCGAAATGAAAATTTTAAGCAATATTTCTGAAGGAAAACTAGAAGGCATAAACCAGAGGGAGTCCTAGAAATAACCCATTATTTCTATAAATGATTTAGATACATTTTTCTTACCTCTGTTCTGATGTCAAATGAGATAGCTCGGGAACTTGGCACCAATATCTTTCCGGAACGACTGTGATGAAAATTTGAGTAAAGTAAACAAAGGCCACAGAGAATGTAAAAGGAATCATTGAGAAGAATAATACTTTCTGGTACGTTCCGAACTCCCCAAGATGGGGCAGAATGTCGTCAAAATCAAATGAATTGTCATTCGAAGTTTTTGGATCAATCTCCTTTAGCTCTAAAAAGTGAAAATTAACAGAGAAATTTTAACTAATAGTATGTTAAAGTAAATATTTAAAATTAGCGCTCCTTCTTCATTCTTCTCCTCAAAGGCATACGAGAGCGAACGTAGCAACTCACCACCACAGTTTCATCCTTTTTGAATAAATGGTAAAGGAACGTGTAGCAATAAATATTTTTAACGAAGAATCTCCTGTGTGCGTTTAATTAAAATTAATTAATAGATAAACCCCTAACCACCAGTCCTCTTTAAATATATACCTTTATATAGAAATAAATACAAAAAGGTCGCTTATGACATCATACTCAGATCTTGAAGAATTTAGACCCCAGAATATCACAACTTGTCTTTTCAGTATCATGATTGCCACACGAGTTTTTAAGCCGATAGCGTTGTCAACCTTTTTCCATCAGTAAAACCCTGAAAATTTTTCTTTTCCCAATTAAAGAGTCTTACCCACTTCGTAAACTGGCAACTCTTTTGGTAAATTATATATCGTTCTTATGGGCGTTTCTGCCATTATATGATTTGGTTCTTCATTATCCGATACTATCTGATCAACAGTTTTGTGTTTCATATCATTTTCTACATTTTGTGTTCCCCTTGAACATGAATTCTCCAACCGCTCGTTTTGATTGTCTGCTTCTATATTATGATCACATAATTTTGTAATTTTATAAATTGGATTTTGAGATCCTTCTATAGAAGTTCTATTGAGATCAGAATCATTTATGGCATTATTTGCTATATTATCATCTATTTTCTCGTTACTTTCAGTCTTTTCGTTCCTTCTGGGATACATTTTGTATGTGTCTTTAGTGTTTTTAAATGTTACAATCTAATAGTTTGCATGTTTTGATAGTATTTCTGAAATGTATAAGAAAGTTCCAGCGTAAGTCTGAGATATATCATTCCTCTGGCCCTGCAGTGAACGGAATGAGAAAGTTAATGTTTTGATGCCTTTTTTTTCTCTCTCTTTTTTTTTGCTATAATGTTTCCTTATTTAGATCATAGGGGTGACCGGTCATTCTGGGACACGCTGTATAGTTTGCTTATTTTGATGGGTTTCATGAAATAATGTACAGGAAGTTCCAGTGAGCATATAGAATGGTGCCTATGTAGCGCAAACATCTTATTTTAATAACAAAAGAATAAGAGAAAAAATTGCTATTTGCAAAGATGGAAATGATGCGATTAGATATAATTTTAGAACTTTACCTTGGGTTTAATGGGTAAGTAATGCAGAATGTTTTATTTATTTAATTGATATCCTAATTATGTTGAACGAGTTATGATTGGATAAACAGGGTGTGATGAAAAAATATCTGGTGTGAACATCACACGACTTTCTTTATCTATAAAAAAAGAAGAAGGTATTGTAATGGGCTGAAATTTTCGATGTCGCATTTCAGCCATTGGCCCGTGCGTTGTGAACTCAAAAATAATAAATATTAAGTCTCTTGCACCTCTTTCCTGTCTATGCAGGAATCGTGCAAACCGGCCTAAAGAGGCGAAATCGCCAACGGTAAATTCCATTTTAATTAAAATTCGAGAAGTGTACATAAAATTAACATAATATCAAAATTTCAACTCACTACTAGCTCCTATTGGCAATTTGTGATAACTGTCAAACACCACCAATTGATTGGTAGTTTGAAAACCAATCAAAAATATCGTGTCGCCATCCATGCATAAAATCGATATGAATAAGTACCAAATTTCAAATTCTAGCTCTCGCCGTTTTCTTTTATGCAGACTCGTGAAAAACGCTAAATAGCGGTCAAAAACCACCAAGCGTAGATTCGATTTCAACCAAACTTTTCATTTTGCATTCCATCCATGTACCCAATTGATATAAATAGACACCAAATTTTAAGTTCTAGCTCTTACAGTTTTCGAGTTTGTGATAGCTTTCTTGAAGAGGTATAAAAAACTTAGTACTTCGGAAGCTGCTTAGACGCTCTCTTTTAACTATTTCTCAATGAGGGTCATTTAAAGTCTTGAAGTCCAATTACACTGTGATAGGACCCGATAAATGACAGTCAATATTAGTAAGAGCATGGAATACCTACTTGAAGATATCAAATGTTGACTTTACATATAAAATAAAATTTATTAAGGAAAACTTTTATTTTGAGGAGAAGGTCTTTGAAGAACCAAGTGACATCCGATCACCTGGTTCTTCAAAGACCTTCTTCTCAAAATAAAAGTTTTCCTCTATAAATTTTATTTTATATGTATGTCGTTGGACAATATACAGAGAGTCCCTAAAATATGTACTAATCCTTTTTAAACACCTATACTAGAGCTCAAATTATTATTATTATTTACTGTGTTTCAGAGGGTTAAAAAACCGCTGACACATTACAAAATTAAGGCCACTTTGCTTTTTTGCTTTATAAACATTGGGCCGGAACAGTGTTGGCTAGAAAAGGTAAAGATAAAAAGAGCTAGAACTTCTTGTTAGTTCTTGGTAATTGAAAAATATTCAAATTTAGTAGAATTGAGTAGATCAGTAGTGACATTATATTAACACTTCGCCCCATACAGAATAATATACAATGGGCACTCACTTCAGGGCCCTTTTGGGCTTTTTTTATATTCAGACAAAAAAAATATGGCGATTTCAACATTTTAGAATGCCCATAACTCCGCTTCTGTACATGGTAGGATATTGAACCCTTTGCAAAAGAGAGTAAAAAATCAATATCGAAAAAAAACGTTCTAATGGCACTTACGTTTGTGAGCTTTGGGCGCGAACGGTAAAAAATCTGGAGATTCTCGGCCCTTTGGCGCGGAAGATTTGCATTTTCGAACCCATGTTAATTAATGAAAGTGGTCTTTATTTGTGATTCAAAAGATTTCATGTTTTATTGGGACCAGTCTGTATAGTAGTGGCTGGCTGAAACTGTGTATCGGATGCCATAATAGCATTAGATCTTGCTACGCCATTGTGAATAGTTATGTAAAAATGACAATGATCGATTATAATAAATATTAGTAAGTC
Organism: Pachypsylla venusta; assembly: GCA_012654025.1. Lineage (NCBI taxonomy): Eukaryota > Metazoa > Arthropoda > Insecta > Hemiptera > Aphalaridae > Pachypsylla > Pachypsylla venusta. The sequence continues at coordinate 12,962,709 of CM022879.1, read as the reverse complement.
GGTATATGAGATACCTACTTGAATTTTAGGAGATAAGAAATTCCGGCCCACGTGTGAACACTTTAGAATTGAAAAACCGCTCAGAGCGTATGTTATAAAGAAATCGTCTTGCATAATGAAGCATTAGATACTAACGATCTGTGAAACCCATAGCCCACAGATACAACCCTGAGGCCTAGTCCCAAGACCTCATTTCATGAGTTTGTTGTCAGGTTTTAGTGAATGGATAGTCCCTATGAGTCTATGGGTGCTGATAAGGTCAAATGACAACATCAGGGGTGAAATAATTAGGTTGGGCATGTGACCAGAATGAAGGACGATTTTTGGGCTGCTAGAGATGTGTGTATCCGATATAAGATCAGTCGTCAGATAAATATAAAGATGTTAACACCAAATTATTCGAATAACTGGAAGAACCCTTAAAGACATTCTCAAGATTGAAAATATTGGAGATGTTGCGACCACCTTCACCATTGGAGATGGGAGATTTTCTTGTGTATCCTTTGATGAGGTCACGGATCCATCAGGGTAAAAGGTTGTTATCCTTGTTAAACTACTCAAACCAAAAAAAAAAAACAAAAAAAAAAAAACGTATGACGTATCAAATTTCATCAAAATCCGTCAACGCTAAATGGCAAAATTGCCACTGATGGCGGCCGGCCGCATTTTTCAATTCGATTATTGTATTCTACACACCTTGAAGTATCAAATTTTGACGTGGGGGGGGGTATTTTTTTCGTAACGATTCCAAAGGTTCATTATTAAAAATAATAAAACAAAAATTAGGTACCTACCAATTCAATTTATTTATAATATCACACAATTAAATGTATTTGTAATTATTGATTTTTAAAATAAAAACTTTCCAATGATAAACAAAATTACGTTTCGCAGTTTTGAAATTTTTTGCTTGGATTGATTCGCGCGAGATGAATTCAAGGCATACATTGAATCTATAATCATTTCATGTTTTGTTTTGAAAATATTATTCAGTGCAATAAAATTGATTCTAAAACTTTACTCTCTCATCAAAATGTACAACGGAGGTAGTTTTGCTTCATATTAACCTTTAATTGTACATTCATAACAAAAAGGTTTATCCCGAGGTTCTTCACGGTCCATTTTTGTTCATCTTAACGTCTCTTTAAAATCTAAAGTTCATTCGAGACGGTGGTTTTTACCCTTCAGTCGTTGGAAACTTTCAAACCAGATATCACCTTGACCTCACTCAGTCTGAGTTGGAAAAAACCAGTATCAAGAGAGCTCGAACCTACGTGGTTTCGCTTACCTCGCTGGAGGCTCCTTAACTTCGGTGATCTAAAGGAACCTCTCTTGCTACTCACGGTATCCATGGACACTACGTATTAAATCGCATTATGATGAGGGCCTTTCATCATTAGTTTGAAGCAGAGTTTTTTAAAGGCTGGATGCCCTTTCTAATAACGAACCTTCTGTATTTAGACGGGATTAGGACAGTCACCTAATGATGCTGGTTTGCTCCCCTCGGTGGCTTCATTTTTCAGTCAATAAATAATGTTACTAATTTCATTGTCATAATTTGACGAATTTAGTCAAAAAATTGATTTTCTCGAAAACGGTTTCATACATTTGAGTTGTCTCATTCTATGGTAGCGCTGACAATAATGAGAGAGTGTCTTTGAATCCGCACAATTCAAAAATACCTACTTCTGGTTTGGAACAATTTGAGAAGACCCACGTATCCTATCTTTTAAACTGCGTGAATACTGTTCACAAAACTTATAATAATAAAAATAGAGAAAGCAACCTAGTCACTTAACTCAGTTCACTTACCATGAGGGTTACGTGCCCAGGGTCGATTATTCTTCTTAATTGAAAATATCCATAAGCAAAAATTGACCCTTACCTCTTACCATGTACCCACAACCGCACTTGTTTGTCTATAATCTTGGTGCCCATAAGCGCAAAAAGCGAGAGGACAGAAGCGCACATATTTTTATCATAAGATATAATAATAAAAGTTGTAAGCAAAGAGAAAGCCATTTTTTTCATCAATATTATTTTTAAAGTTTTTAGGCATTTTCATGTAAGTACTTTTTCCCATAAAGTCAAATTTTCGAATACACAAAACTACTTTTATTAACAATATTCTGCTTTTAAGAGATCAAGTAATCACATTTTCTTTAATTTAATTAATGTTAGTTCCTTTTCTATTAAAACAAAAAATAGTGATCATGCAATCGAGGCATGGCCGTATACACGTTTCCTAACCTTTCTGGTTGAATTGCTTTCTCAAACAGAAATGTACAAAGCGCTGCAAAAAACTACGGTGATATTGTTGTGCGCTTTTGATAACAAAACGAGACAAACCTGTTCTCTTTTTGGATGTTTCTTTTTGTGCGCTCATGGGTATCTTTTTTCCTTTCTTTGGGTCATTCGCGCTCATGTTCTGGACCGATTGTGACATAGTTATTATAAAGAAAGTATTGTGCTGTGTATTCCAGAAGTATTACTAGTTCTACCCTTCTATCTGAGTCTGCGTGATGGAACCTTATATTTATAATTTACCTAATTAATATCTTGTTATACAGATATCAATAAGATAATTGAGAAGCAATTAAATCATAAAGATAAGCTATAAGTCTACGAGTGTTTACTAATTATATCTATTACACCTGTTTCCTTCATTGATTAACCGAATTGTGATTCAATCTAATCTGAGGAAGTTGTCAGCCTGATTTGCGACATTATCATCTCATGAATTCAATTTATCTTTGTTTTAAGAACTTGTGGCGTTGATATGAGTAACATTTGGGGTAGATATATAGGAGTATAAGGCTACGCTTCGCTCCGCCCAATAATGAGCCTCAAATTTGATATTTTACGCTTCAAGATTCCCAATATGCACGATAGAAGAATCCAAAAATCGAATACGAGTCACGTTGAAAAAACGACGGTCATATTAAAAAACGTTCGTCACGTTTAAAAATCTCCGACATATTAAAAAAAAACGTCGTCACGTTAAATAAAACGTCCATCACATTTAAACAAACGTATCAGAATCGAGGATACAAAACATGGAAATTCCGACATGGCCCAGTCAGACCTCGACATCAGAAAGTTATGGGTCATCTGGACTGAGTTCACAGATTGGGGAAGCTGATCTCGACACCAGGAAGTTGTGGGTTAGGTAAATTGAGTTGTGAGTTCACAGATTGGGGGAGCGGACCACGACATCAGGAAGTTGTGCATCAGGTAGACTGAATACACAGATAGAGGAGCAGACCTCAACATCAGGAGGTTGTAGGTCAGCTAGACTGAGTTCACAGATTGGGGGAGCGGATCTCGGCATCAGGAACTTGTGGGTCATCTAGACTGAGTTCACACATAGGGGGAGCTGACCCAGACATCAGGAACTTGACTGAATTCACAGAGCTAATATGAGCCGGGTGATGACAATTTGTTCTCTACGATGAAGATTGAAGATTCATAAAAGATTGGTGATATGTCATTTTTGTACTTTAGTTTGAATAATCTTCTACCAAACCAACTTTTTAGTTTATTGTTAGAATTTTACCAACAGTTACTCAGTTTTCCTGTGTCCTTAGGCAACAGCATATAGTACCCCTTCATTAGAATAGGTACTAAAACACTAACTGCTTATCTTCAGTAAATTCGTTGGTAAAATTTTTAATTTTATTCTTTCATCTGTAAAATAATGTAAGGATGCTCTCAGACAACCACTTAATCACCTATCATATCGCATTTCACTTTTATAAGCAAGGAAAAAACAAATACACATGTTCTTAATGGAGTCCGCAGATCGAGCAATTAGCACACTCCGATACGAACATGGTGTATTTGTTTTTCTTTGCTTATATAAGCAATGTGTGATATGCGATATGATAAGTAATTAAGAATTAAGCGGCTGTCTGAGAGCACCCTTATCAAATGATGATCATCATAAGTATATAAAGGGTACGGAAAACCGAACTAAACTTTATCTTCCTTTATTTTAGGAATTTGGCAGGCTTCGGATGATGTCGCAGGTATTTGATGACCTTTGACAACCTTCGATTGTTGTCACAGTTCTCTAGTGAAAATATTATATGCATTAGATTTAGCAGCCTCCGGCTGTTGTCACAGCTCTTTAGTAAAATTATTAAATTGGGAATTAGATTTGGCAGCCTTCGGCTGTTGTCGCAGCTCTGATGTAAATAATAAATATTTGAATTACCCTTGACAACCTTCAGTTGTTGTTATAATTCTCTAGTGAAAATATAATATGCATTAGATTTAGCAGCATCCGGCTGATGTCACAGCTCTCCAGTAAAATTATTAAATTAGAAATTAGATTTGGTAGTCTTCGGCTGTCGTCGCAGCTCTATAGTGAAAAAAAAAAATTGAATTGCCTTTGCATCTTTCGGTTGTTGTCGCATCTCCCTGGAGAAGATATAATATTTGAAATAGATTTGACAGCCTTCGTCTTCTGTCACAGCTCCCTTGTGAAAATATTATATGGATTAGATTTGGCAGCCTTCGGCTGTTGTCACAGCTCTCTAGTAAAATTATGGAGATAGGTTTAAAAGACCATGTTCTCAAGTCGTCACCCATCCAAGTACTGACCACGCCCGACGTTGTTTAACTTTAGTGATCTGACTGGTGTATTCAACGTGGTATGATCGTTGGCTATTTTGATATTTGAGATATCTATTGATGTGCCTATGCCTATGTATGGACCAATGACGTTTCTTGTAATTCTTGTATTGCTATCAGTGTTGAGAAGGATCCTGTTGTGCTCATGTTTTACCACAATAACAAGGTTATAATATTCAAGCGAGGCATTCAAGATCAATATTAATCAACAGAGGTCGATTGCCTATCAAAACATAGGCAATTCCTAGTGATGACTATAAGATGATACGACAGACATTGAGGACCTGGTCGAAAATCTAATCTCTAAAAGATTTTCACACATTCTATGTTCAGATGATCGTGCGGTACCGCATAGGAGGAGCATTCACATGACAATGTACGCGTGGAAGTCTGGCATCAACAATATCTTCTTGGCTACATTATTTCGCCTCAAACCGCGCGGATCAACTGAACAAATCGGAACAATGCGCACCGCGCGGTAATGTAGACAATATTATGCACTATTTAGGTAGATCTTGTGCCGCGTGGTTCGTCGTACCGAGTGGTACCGCGCGATCATCTGAACATAACCTAAAAGAACGTTGAAACTTTTATTTTCAAAATAGAGAGATGTTAAGTGCTTTCTCTTTTGAATTGAACCTCTAGAACTAATTAGAAACTAGGTATTTTTTTTATTATTATTTTTTTTTTTTTTTTTTGACCAA
>CM022879.1:12927760-12957329 GCA_012654025.1 Pachypsylla venusta | reverse complement strand
CAGCCTGGGTTGGGCCGGAAAAATGAGCCAACGATACGTGGTGTTCCCAAGCGGTCATCCATACAAGTACTGACCACGCCCGACGTTGCTTAACTTCAGTGATCTGACGGGAACTGGTGTATTCAACTTGGTATGATCGTTGGCTAAACTAGGTATTAAATCTATGTTAATCATATTATCTGCCAACCTCAGATGTACCTAGTTGCCAGACACGTAAAACTTACTCGCTTTGAGTTGATAATTATTATGTTATCGCAATAAAATTTAAGATATCGGACCGTGATTTGATGAATTTGGTCGAAAATCGGAAAATCTGCTGTAACTCGAAAACAGTTAAAGATTTTTGAATTCTTTATACACCAAAACCTTTCTCACGAGTCACTCTGTCCATTGGTGAAAACCGCATAAAAATCCGTTCCGCAGTTTATGTGCTTATTTCGAACAGACAGACAGGCGCGGCATTGTCCTTATTCTTTGAGCTTTGTGTAATTCTTATTGCTCAGAAAAGCAAAACAAAATGTCTTCCAAAAATGTAGCGGCAGCTTAGGATATGTTTGGTGATATAATTTTTATGTTGTACATAAATAAAAATAAAATAAACTACCTATATCTTGCTGATAATACCTATGTGTTACATGATTAATTTGAATGAATCAGCACTCGAAAATTGTTCATTTTACAAAGAAAAGTTCAAAACAAAATATTCTTTGATTTTTGGGGGGAAACATTTTGGTGCCCACGAAACTTTTCTCAAAGGTCGCACTGAAAGTTATTTCAAGGTCAACATTGTTTTTGTTTTTTTTAATAGAAATCTATATTTTTGATTATGGAAATGAATTTTATATTTAAAAAGATTTTTTTTTGCATAAGATACTTCGATTTTTCTTACAGTTTTTGAGATTATGTTGTCCTTGACGTGCTCTATATCTAACATATGTAGTACGGTTTCCCGTATACCGGTAACCTTACCTTGCTTCTCATAGTATCCATACAAACTGCGTAGAAACTCGCTTTTTGATAATGATCTTTCATCATTGGTTTGAAGCAGAGTTTTTTAAAGGCTGGATGGCCTTCTTAACACCAAACCTTCTGCATCTACACGTTTTTAGTACCGTGACCTAATAAAGCTGGCTTGTTATATGCTCATACTAATATATGTTCATACTAGCATATGCTCATACTAATATATGCTCATACCAGCATATGCCCATACTAACATATGCTCTTACTAGCATATGCTCATACTAACATGTGCTCATACTAATATATGCTCATACTAGTATATGATCATACTAATATATGCTCATACTAGCATATGCTCATACTAATATATGCTCATACTAGCATAATTATGCTCCTACTAGCATATGCTCATACTAGCATATGTTTAAGTAAAAGCATTTGCTCCGTTTGATTGCATACTATTCAATAACTATGGAAACTGAGTCTGCTATGAATGTTATTGTGATGGGTTCTAAGATGAACAGCGTTAGTAAATAATGCAGAAATCTGGTTCATTACAAAAGGAATTTGGAAGTGGCAGAAATGAGAATGCCAAGATGAAAGTGTGGCTTAGAAGGATAGAGTGAGAAATGAGAAACTAAGAGAAATAGTGAAAGTGGGATCATTGAGGAAGAAAATTTAGGGGAGTACATTGAGGTTTAGTTATGTGAAGAGAAGAGATGAAAGTTACATTGGGAAGAAAGTGTATTAGAGACTAGAAGTAGAGGGGAGGAGAAAGTGGGATAGACCAAAGTTGAGATGGAAAGACCAAAGTTGAGATGGAAAGATAAGGTGGAAGGAGACTTGAGAAAGAAGGGATTTAAAAAAGAAGAGACATTCAACAGAAGGTTGTGGCATGGTAGAATTAGGCAAAGCAACTCCGACTCTATAGAATAGGGGGCACGGGCCCCTAAATCATTCCCAATCCTGAGACTAAATAGAAACGTAAATAAAAAAATAGTCAAAAATTCTGTCATCTGTCATGGCATTTTTTTTCGTCATCACGCTTATAAAAACTCTTATCACCCTTATGTAAGGTATTTGTTTCTAAGATCTACAGCTTTTAACAAATTAGGTATCGTACCTCGATAAACATTGCATTAAAAAGCACTGTTATGAGTCCCTCCCCCCCTCCAAATTTTCTATTAGGAATATTGTGCGATTGTGTCCCCCCAAAACAAGAGGGCTATATCCGCGCATGTATCTACGTATTAATAACAGGTCTGTTGGTGCATGGAACACATGGCGTGGCTAATTATTATTATACTAGGTACCTTTAACTTTTCCGTGAGCCCCATTAATAGAGGAATTACCTGTCCATATCTACAATAATTTCAATCTTGTAGATTGAAATTATCTATTCTTTTCAATTAGGTACTTAATATCTGTTTTATTTCTTATACAGGGTGCAGGGTGGTCCATCCAACAACGGTTGGGAATACAACAAAACTATTCTGACCAAAATGTCACGATATCAAGGAGGTCCTACAAGGTTATTTTATGTCAACTTTCATATTTTAACTGGGCGGGGTTAATGGCTGAGGCATTTTCTACCACCTAAACCTTAGAGCTCTATTTTTATGTGGTCAAATACTCAAATTAATGAGGAAAAAATCCTGCCTCTGCTGGGGATGGAACACGCTCTCCTGTTTACCAGGCGAGCGCTTAACCACTGAGCTATAAGCTTGGGAAAAGTACCTTCCAATTAAATAAAAATAAATGGTTAATTTTTTTTTTTAAAAAAAAGAGTAATATATCACTGGGCAACGCTCATTGTATTTAACTTGGCGGGCGAGACGCTGCCGCGCTCCTTAATATTAGCTAAAATATGATAGAATATGACTAACAGTTCCTCAACGTCAGATCCAGATAGTTCAATCAAGTATGACTTGACAGTTCTTTGCTGACGTCATGCTGAGACTAACGCTCTCTACCTTGACACTTTTGTTGTTTGATGTTCTCTAACGGAGCAAAAATTTGGCAAATGAACACCGCACTTGTTACTTGTCAGTGCATAGGTATACCTCTGACTACCCACTACCCAGATAATACCATTTTTATCATGTTATATTAAATAAAGTAAGGTATTTCTATATTTTTGTCTCCCCCACCCCGATTTTTAACGAGTTCACTCAGACATTTTTTCTCGATTTTGCCCGATTTCTATGGATTTGAGGAGCTGGCGTAAAATGACGATATCCCAATAGGTATATCAACTGTAAGCGAGAAAGTTTTCGATAAGCATAAGTAATTTAACTATACAAATTTCATGTGATTCTGATCAGCCGTTTAAAAGTTTTAACAGTCGTGGTCGCTCTTAGAGCACTATTTGATGTACCTACCCATGAAACCAGTTGAGGTTAAAATTAATTTTACTTTCCCAGTTTTTGTCCATATTTCTGACCCAGCATGTCCAATTTTGATAAAAATTTGTACAAGCACCGTTATTTCCGATATAAATTCACAGAAACGAACACCAAGTTTTTTTGGGTAGGCCGTTTTGGCAGTAATATTGGGTTAGGTTCCAAAAAATATAACTGCGTGTTGAAGTTTGCGCAAGGTTAGCCTGGGTGTAACCCAAACAAAACTCAGCAGGTTTCAACTCTCATTTCAATTTATTTGGAACCTAACTCAATAATTCTACTCCCAACACGTTCTGCACAGCTAAACAACCCGACACTACTCCCTCTATGTTCTATATAGATTAACAAATATGTATGTAATATGCAATCTATTATTTTGTGGTATATACCAAGATCGCGTTTAAGTGGTCGTGTCTGGGTGATATGAATACTAATGAGTGTCACATTTATTCTCATTTTTTTGGTCATCCCGCCGGAAAAATTTCCGGTACATTTTTTTCGTCATCAGCTCAGTACTGATCTAGTACTCAGATTCTAAATTTCCCCTCAAATGTAGGATTTTTTTGGGGAAAAAAGTTTCTCCCCATTATTTAAGGGGTTTTTTTTACTACTTGGCAACACTGATATTAACCTTACGGATAGCCCGCGATTTTTTTTTTTATCAATACCAATTTTACCGATAACCTTAAATTAAAATATTGAAGTTTATTTTAGTGTACATTTAAGATTGGAGATTTATGAAATTATGAGATAAAGAGGAAATAATAAAAAGAATATATTAATAACTGTTGCTTATTTTTTATCCTTAATCCTATAAAGATTCGTATTTATTTTATGTGAACTGAACAAAATAAATCTCATTCTACGCAGATTGAATTTCCAATGTAAGTTTTTAATTTACATTACTTATTGTTTTTTGCATAGTTTCTTGAGCCAATTTATTAACATAGTAGATTGTTTTTGAGAACCATGTCCAAAACAGAATGATTCGCGAATATTATCAATGAGCCCATTTAACACATCACAGGATGTTTCTTATCACTTAGAAGACCGGCATTAAATTTGGTTCTCAAAAAGTGACTTCTCTTGAATAAACTATACAGATATGTACAGGGACATAACTAGACAGGTCAGCACCCATTTCGGTGCACCCTCCCAAACACAAAAATATTTGGTATGTGCTGGTACCATTGTCTGTTTTATTGTCAGTTAAAAGATGAGCCCCAAGGACGGTTGTCCTTTGGAAGTGACTACCCGCGACCTCTAGCTCAAGTTACTGCGAGCGACTGATCCAAATGGATGTAGGTTCCATTTAACTACATACATTTGAATCAGCTACAATTCCCTAGAACTGCGCTTATCGGCACAATAGGATATGTTTTACCCTAGATCCTAAAATACTTAGGAGAGGTCCAGTTTTAACACAAATATATTTTTTTAACTGTTTGTCTTTTTTTTTTACTACGATAACTCTCGTACACTTTTAATGAAATTTGGTATGAACATTGATTATATTCATAAAATTTGCTCATTTCGTCTGCACTCGTGAACAGTCAGAAAGCAATAATTTATGCTGCACTTTTTTTTAACTTGAACAAAATGGTGCCAAAACGAGTGTAGCCCATTTTGGCGCAAAAAACTATTGTCTACGGTGGCGGAAGGGGCGCAGGAGGGGAGAAACTTCCTAGTACCTCATCCTTCTCCGCTCGCGCCCGTCACTCGCCAAGTCCGCCTGCCTCGTGAACTGTCAGATTATAATTTATTCTTGGTGTCCCAACTAGCCCGTTTTGTCGCCCCACAAAACCTCGCACCCATGGCAGTCGCCCCGTAAAAAGATATTTTTTTTGTTTTACCTATTATGTATTAATTTTTTCAAATATGGGTATTTACCAAAGTTTTTAGGCCCTATTGACCACGCGGGGCCAAAGGATGGCCATTTTAAGTGAATGAGGTCTATAATTAACAGGACTACCAGCGTTTACATTAATGGTAAAATATAATAGAGAAGATGCTAAAATAAAACTTTGAAAAAAATTCTTCCCAATACTTTTTTTAGAAAGATGTCAGCAAAGAAGAAGCCGATTGGAACCCCAACAAGTAACACTCTGTTTAATTATTTTAAAAAATCTGATTCACCTCAGTGTGGCTTTAAGTCACCTCAAACACCAACTCCATCATCCAACTCAAAAAATAGTAGCGACAGCTCAAAAAAATCTACTCCAAAAGAACGAGAGAACGAAAGTCCCAATAGTAAGTATTCAAGGTGTCCTTAAAACCTAATGTACTATGGGTGAAACTAAAGGAGTTATGTTCTCTGAACCAAACGTTTTCCAACGGAAGGGCACGCCCCCATGGGTATAATTTTTTTGCAACCTTTTCAGAACGCATTTCAGAAGTTTACATAATCGCCTTCTGATTTACACTACAATTTAACNTTAAAAAAAAAAGAAATTGATTTTTTTATTTAAAACTTAAATTTCATGCATTTGTATTAAGTTGCCATAGTAGTTATTTTGGATTTTTTGAAGATTAGTAATCTTCGTAAAGTACTGATGACTTTTCATGAAACCCCGGAGGTCTCTGCACCCGACGATTTTTGTAAAATTCAGTCTTGACATTTACCAATCCTCTAATGTTTTTGAACTATTACGCGTGCTTATATAAAATATTATACAAGGCAATGTTGAAACTCGTATATGCGCGATATCGCTTGCAAAGGACGACCGCCATGATTGACTCACTGGCTATTACAAGCTTCAGGATGAGTACAATTGGACGGGTCACGTTGCCAAAGTGTCTTGATAATTTAACCAAAATAATCCATAAGTAGGTAGCCTCGAGATCGGACATGGGTAGAGCCAGGCTGTACGATTTAATCAAGAAGGTGGGGGGAAATAATCTGGACACACGACAGGGTAGGACAGAATGGAACCAATTAGGTGAGATCCTCGCTCCGGTAGGGGACGTCCTGGGTAATGATGATACAATGTCTTAACAAAAAATTTTGATTGCAGGAAAAAGAAAAACGGAAAATTCAGATGAGCCACCAAAAAAAAATTCTCGATCAAACGGTAAAAATACAAAAAGCAAACGTCAGAAATCTCCGGTTCGAAGAAGATTGGTTAAACCAGATAATGTCCAGTCCTCAGAGGAAGAACCGGAAGAAGAAATGTCACTCGAGGAGGACCTTTTAGGGGACGATGGAACTGAAGACGAATATCAGCCTTCATGTAAGTAGATTATCAGACAACTTCCTGACTGACGTCCAGCCTGGATTAAACAAATATACAGGGCGGGTAATTTTAAGTATAACAGTCAATTATTTCAGATCCTTTTGGAGATCCAAAATTTTATTCCGACCAAAGTTTTATAATATCATGCAGTGTCACCTGAAATGATTTAGGGATGACTTTCAAGATAATTTCAATTCAAAAACCATGTATTTTCCATTGCATATATATATATTTCTATATTAATTTCAACATCGACTAAGTACTTCATTTAAACCGAAAAAAATCCCAGTTTGTGAAAGGTTGTTTTTTTTCGAATTTTTTAGTCTGGATGTGGGTCCCTGAGAACAATTGAGAAGCTGTGGTAATATCGACTAGTGGTAGAATTATTAGGTAATTGTTAATTGTAGCTTAGGCTTAGTGATATTGAAGTGAATGTTTAAAATACCTTGTAATGCTATGATGCCCACAAAAATTGTGACTTGATTGTATGTATGATTTATATGTAATGGAAAATACAGGGTTCATTTTGAGACAAAAACAAAATTTAACATGAAATCAACGCTAAATTAATTATTTATAGAGGTCATGTAATTTCCCTCCTCGATATCATGAAACTTTGGTCAGAAAGATTTTCGGATGTTTGAATGTTCTGCTTAAAATACCTCACCCTCTAGTTTTGTATCGTAAAGTATTGATAGATATTTGAAGGATCAAAATCTCTATGGCCTTGATGTGTAAACGTAAAACTGCAGAGCTGTCTTAATTTAGGATTTTTTTTTTTTTTTTTTGAAAATACACCTTATCTAATTAATTTGAGAGGTCAAATATTTTTGTAATTTTCAATCAGGGAAATTGATATGATATATTTTGGTAACACATAATCGTAAAATGTTGTTTCAGCTGCAGAAGAAGTCGAGTCGTCCGACGAAGAAGAAGTTGAATCTGAAACGCACTCGTCCGGTTCGGAACCAGAAGTAACTCCTGAAAAGGTTAGTCATTTAAAAAGAAACGTTTCGTTGTAGACAAAAGTTATTAAGATATTTTATCTTCGTCGTTTTTAACATTGCATCATCTTTGTTTGTTTTAACATTTCGTTTCCTACCAATAAGTTCGAACGTCTTTTTGTTGGACTCACCCTGTATATGTGATTGAGGTTAGCGAAAATTTTCGAGGACCATTTAAAACTCTGCATACCAAATTTTATTAAAATTGTTCAACGCTAGGTGCAAAGTGTGACTAAGTATTGGTCCGCACGAACGATTTTTTGGATTCCACGTACCTTGAAATTTTTAATATTATAAAATATCTTTTAACTTATTAATGATTACATTTTTTTTTTTTAAAAAAAAAAGATTTTTTTTACAAAAAGTTATGCCTTGGAACCGCTTTCGCATTACTTCAGGGCAAATCATTACCTATCCGTAATTTTGTTGTTGTTGCATAAGATGTACTTTTATTCCCCTCATTAAATATCACAATTTCTGATTCCGTAATGTTAACAAAGTTGTTGTTAACGTTTCGACGACATTCATGCTGTTATCAGACTAAACAGGTTCACAGTCTCAACAGGATCAAAAATATTATATTATGTTCTAGGTTCGCATACAAATAAATGCTTTGATTGTGATCTGCATTTCAGGCAATTATTTTATATTCTTTGATTATTCTTAGCTATACTTTTAATACAACTATGATTCAATACTAGATCTAAGTAGCCAGCATTATTGGTAAGCATTCTTTAGTCGGAAAAAATCCCGCGTGGACTTAGTACCTAGAAACAATCGCCTGTGAGTTCTTTTCTTTGGGTTCGTAAAATTTGGTCACTGAAAATGACTATGAAAAAATTGTGAGAACACTGTTGGTCATATTGTGTTTGCGAGCTTGCTGCTTCCACCCCTTCTTGTTTGTTTGGGAGTAAAATTGAAACCAATGAAATATTACATCAATCCTCTATTCCTATTTTTACAGGGATTGAAAAAGAGAGGCGCTAAAAGTCAGATCTCATCAAAACCTAAACGTGCAAGGTTAACACTTTCGCCTCCAAAAAAGAAGGTAATGTTTTGTCTTTTATGTATATAAAAATTACAAACTGACGCACTCAATTTCGTTTATAAGACCTCTTTCGTTGCTGTAGAATTAATTCAGTCAGTTTTTTCACGAATTCAGGTGGAATGTGTTTGACTTTATTCTTGAAGGGTTTTGTTCCGTTTGGGAGGAGGGGGTGGAATTCCTTTTTTCATATCTACGATAAAGTTTCGAATTTTCCCTTTCGTATCCCCATTGTACTAAGAATCTGTGTCACGTGATGTAGGTTTAACCATTGAGTCAGTCAGTATGTACACTGGGCTTTTCGTTTTATAAGTAAAGATAGATAAAAATTAAGGTAATATTCAAACGCATGCAAAGTTAGCAAATTAATATTAGAAAACAATACATGAAAATAAACTTTCAGGCAACTCCTACGATACTCGCCCCTCCTGCACCCACACCTGCTATAGAAAGAGATGAAGATGATAAATGGCCACATCTTTCATATACATTCTTGAAAGAAGAAAAAATTAAAGATGCGTCTGGAAAACTCAAAAGCCACCCTGATTACAATCCGCGCACACTCTGGGTACCTGAAGATTTCAAGAAATCGCTTAGTCCAGTAAGTATAGCTGTTGTAGCAGCAATCATGAGCCAAAGAAGACTAAAATCAATCATAAATCATAACGATCAGAAAAAAGGAGTATAATCACTGTGAGCCGTTATTGGTCTTCTTTTGATTTGAATTGCTAAATGACCAAAGTTTATCTTTTCCGAGCCTTCAAATTATCCTGGAATATCTCGTATTTCTTTTTAAAAAAAAGTATAAACAATGTTTTGATAAATAAACTTGGCTTGAACTGTGCTGGTTTACGTTCCAGGTGTAATCGTGGTGAATAGAATTAACCATCGTGGGGGCGTTGGTCTCGCAATCTGGATGCTAAGTTGAACCTAGGTCATATTTGATGGTCTTTAACCATCAAATCTGGGGTGCAAGTGTTTCTCATATCCAAGGAATGAAATGAAACAAAAAACAATAATATAAACCCATATGAGATGGGAAGGGGCAATGTTTTTGTAAAATTATTTAACTTCTAAGTACACTAAAACCCCTGACACCGGTCGAAGTTATCCAAGGGTGAGCTAATGGGCCAATATTATGATTCAGTAAATATATTTTGTGAGTAAATGTATTTGGTTTGATATTTTAGTTCATGCTTCAATGGTGGCAGTTCAAAGAGAATTATTTTGATTGTGTTTTGTTTATGAAAACTGGAAAATTTTATGAACTGTATCATATGGACGCTGTGGTTGGATACAAAGTTCTAAACTGCAGCTATATGGGGGTAAGTAAATAGGAGACTTTTAAATTACACTTACCTTCCGTGAACTCAAGTGAAATACAGAGCCGACCAGACGAGTGTTCTCCATCCGATTACCATCTAATCAATGTTAAATTAAGCTTTTCCGATTAGTTTAACGTTCTGAATACAAAAATTAATGGAAGAATCAGAGTCGACAAACGCACGGGAGAGTGAGAGCAGTATTTTTCGCTATTCGGCGGGGTAAAACTTACCCATTAAATGTGGAAAGCTTTTCATTTTTACCATAAATCATGATAATATTGACTTAATGAAGTGAAGGTTAGTTTTAACTCTACGATTTTCTGTCTGTACCACGATAACTCTTGAACGCTTTGTCCAAATTTGATGAATTTGGTATGGACATTCATTACGAACATGGAAATGGCTGATTAGGTCGTATTTTCCGATTTTTATGACGATAATGATATGGAGTCATTACGTTCATTTCGCTGATCAGTTTTTGTGTTTACCTGAGACCTTATATGGTGACCAAATCAATGCTAATTTTGCTGCATAAATTGCAGGAGTAACTTGATATTTTTTCTGTATAACACATTGCATAAATAGAATAATTATGAGGGACAAACAAATATTAATCCATTTGGCGGAACTGAGTGAGATCTACAGTTGAATTGAATCCTACCTTTTTCTTATTTGCAGACCCAAGGTGATACCAACAGAGTTGCTCACTCTGGATTCCCAGAAGTTTCCTACGCAAAGTATGCTAAGAAACTTGTCGAGGAAGGATATAAAGTCGCCAGAATCGAACAATTAGAAACTGCTGATGAGATGAATGCTAGATTACAAAAGAATAAAGGATCTAAAGTTGGGAACAAAGCTGCCAAAACAATGATTCGAGAAGTGTGCAAAGTCACATGTGAAGGCACAGAAACATTTTCAGCTGCTGATGGTATGTCTTAAGAGGCAATTTTTGGTTACATCGAGATGAAAAAAAAATGCTAACGAAGCACTTAGTTTACATTTTCGTATATTGACTCTGGCAATCAAAGTATTTCTGGCGGTGTACCCAGGGAAACGTACACCGCCTGAAGTGTTAGTTCTTAATGCGAAAGAACTAACACTTCAGGCGACCAGACAATCAGGTGTTCTTTTGCACTATTACATACATCATCCTCATTTCACATTATATTTTTCATTTTTTTTTTCTTAACTTCTTTTTAACATCTATTGGTCATTCGGGACGGGGGTTTATCCTTCATTCGCTGGAAACTTGCTACCAGCTACCCACAATGACCTCACCCAGACTGGGTTGGGCCGAAAAATAGCCAGCATTACGGGGACGCGACCCACGTGGACGCCCACATGCAACAACCTCGCTGGACGTCAGTGATAGACAGGGAACTGGTGTAATCAACGTGCCATAGACGCTGGCTCAGAGTATTCTTTACTCCCCCTGATGTATAGTAAAAAGCCATGCGCTAAATAAATAGTATTTCTGTATCCATCAATTAATAGTGGTATGATCTTTTTCCATGGGAGCTAGATGTATGAGACTGCAGCTCTAAACTAGTCATTGTGCTATAGTTTTTAATTGTCATGATACATCTAATCTTGGAGGCTTATATTTGACATTGGCCCCTCAGAACCATGTCAATCACTGCAATATAATTACGTCTGTAACAAAACATATTAATATATCAGAGTTGCTCTCTGTGTTATTTTAAACCATGAACTCTGATGGACTTGGTCCGTGAGGGTGTCACCCGCAAGAAACTTTTCACAATCTCAAGAATCATTTATTTTTCACTATGGGCGTTAGAAACTCATAATTGGTCAATTACTAGCCTCCAAGCATACAGCAACTTATTTAAGCCGCATTCTTATAGAAATTGCTACGATCCAATACGATGATGTCACTGTTGGTTGATTGACATAGTCGTTTTTGCACCGAGGAGACTAACTGAAAACTATTTTCCTTCGCNGGTCCGTGAGGGTGTCACCCGCAAGAAACTTTTCACAATCTCAAGAATCATTTATTTTTCACTATGGGCGTTAGAAACTCATAATTGGTCAATTATTAGCCTCCAAGCATACAGCAACTTATTTAAGCCGCATTCTTATAGAAATGGCTACGATCCAATACGATGATGTCACTGTTGTTTGATTGACATAGTCGTTTTTGCACCGAGGAGACTAACTGAAAACTATTTCCCTTCGCTTTACTGTTTGCAGTATATGAAAACGTTGGCGAAAGTTGCAAACCCATCGAGACGGGCTTTGAAGATAATAAATTCCTTCTGGCAATCAAAAGAAAGGATAATGTGTACGGCGTTACATTTGTAGATACTACTATCGGCGAATTCCATGTGGGTTGTTTCGAAGATGATAAAAGATATTCTCGACTGAATACTTTGATGGCACACTTTCCACCTTGCCGAGTAAGTTTAAGATTATTTAAGTTTTTACAGGATTGTCTTCCAGACCTTGTGAACCTTCGGTATTTTTTTTTTTTTTTTTTTTTTTTTTTTTTNTTTTTTTTTTTTTTTATCCCTGAAAATAATCTCCGACTCATAATCCCACTCCGGAGTTTCCCGACTCCGCAGCCGAATTTACGGACNGACTCACTCTGCTGGAGTTAGGAAAACTCCGACTTCACGACTGACTCTGAAGCTCTGTTTTTTTAAAAAATAATAATAAGCTAGCTGAAGTTCGCAGAAATAATTTGCTTTCAGATTTGGGTGATTTTGTGGCCTTTGAAGTCATGTTGTTGATTCTATAAGGACAACATGAAATTGTAATTTAAAGTAAATTGCGGTAATAAAAAATTCTTGGTATGCTTACTGACTGATTCATTCACCCATAATCAATTTAACTCAAATATGGCTTTATAAACTTGAAATTTGGAACACAGTTTCCTTTTAGTATGTAGCTACGTAATGGGAGGGAAAAATCAATAGCTTAGAGCTATTGCCAAAACGACTTTTTTTAGCTGCCCAATTACACAGCCTTGAGTGTATAGCTGCAGAATTACACAGCCTTGAATGTAAGATATACCATATTCAAATTTCCCAGAAAAATATAAAATCCATGTACCTTGGTTCGTGTTCCCTATAGCAGATTTTCTGATATTTGCAAAGAAAAAGACGGACTGAATTAATTTGGCAAAATGGTATTCTTTAACCATGCGAAGAGGCGGGTACCTGCTGAGTATTATAATGTTAAGCCGCAATTGCTGGACAAGCCGGTTTTCTCGATTTTTGGATTTTACCTGGGCAGTACCTTGATATATAAAACATCTAGTTTAAAGAAGTCGAAAAATTGGTCTATTTTAAAGGTTCATTATTGAAAAAAGGTAACAAGAATAATAATTTTGATATTTTTTTTTCTCATTCGAATTCTAGATTCTACTGCTGAGAAATCAGTGGGGCAAAGCTGATTTAAACAATTTATTTCCCAAAGTCAATCTGGAATTTCTGTTGGAGGACAAAGAATTTCTTTCAGAAACAAAGACTATGGAGCAGATAAAGGAATTTGGAGCAAGGAATTTCTTTGGTACGTATTATTAAATTTTGGAGGCATAGGTTACTCCTCTTTTCAAGATTTCGTGGATTTTTCATAGTTACCTAAAAATATGATGTTTTCAAAGCTAGTGTTAAACATAAAGAAAAAATTAAAGACATCTTTGCATTTTTATTCAGGTCAACATAATATTTTCCGAAAGATTGAAAAATCTTTGATGTTAACATTTTTTCTGTGTCTTAAATAGTTTTCTAGTTATTTCAGAAAATTAATTAAAATGACTCAACATTTTTTTTACTCTGGTAACGCACCACTAGTTGCTGCCATTCACATGAAAGTAGCTACAAAATTGTGCTCACGAAGCTGAGTGTATTCTCCTTCCTTAAGCGGTACCTTTTTAGAGCACTCTTAGTAAATGTCAATAGCTAACTTCGTGCAAAACTTCAGCGTTGTAGATACGGGACGTGCCTAAATATTTAGATGATCAGTGAATGAATGAATGACTGATCAGTCAGTCCTAAACGAATTGAAACTATCTACCGAAATAGAAACGAATTGACACTATCTACCAGCCTTAGTAGCTCAGTTGATAGAGGCGGTAGATTCGTAACCAGGAGGCTGTTGTTTCGAATCCAGACATGAACATAAGATTTAACAATAACACGGGGAACTACATTGTGACAAGCTTATATTAGCTTAACACAACTAAATTCCTTATCTACCGAAATGTTTGTTCCAAATTTTGGTGATTTTTTTATTTATTTACTATTTTTGTTTACAAATTTCAAAAATGTAAACAAAAATAAATACACGTGCTTTTCAGCAAAATCAGCTATCAAAAATCGAATTTATCAAATCAAACCTTGAGACTCTTGAGAGTTTGGAATTTACAAATCTTTGTAAGAAAAATTGAACTGAATTAGTTAAACCAAAAGATTCAGCTCCAATCTCCTAAAACGGAGTTTCTTTTATTTTTATCAAATAAAGCTGGTGATATATTAATATACCAATAAAAATCAAGTTTAATAATTTATTCATTTAAATATTTCTTTTTGGTTATCCTGACTTGTTGGATACTATTAAAGTGGTTTTAATAGTCCCTGTGCTGGGGTGATGTATCATTTGTACAACCGAATATCTGACGGTGATAAAAACCTGGTGAATTCCTTTGTGTAAAGATACAATGTCGCTTTCTAGGACTTTGGCCTGGCGCACCGCTGTGCGCTCAGATTAGGTGTATCAAATCTATCATCCAACCTTTCTTCATTTCAGAAAACGCTTCGTTTGATGTTCACAAATTAGCAATTTGTAGTTTTGGTGCAATATTTTGGTATTTAAAAAGATGCCTCATTCATCATCAACTGATGACATTATCAAAATTCAAACAATATGTACCGGTAGATTTAATTTACAATCAAGACAATATTAAAACGCAAGTTGCCAAAAAATGTACTGTTCCTAAGTATATGGTAAGAATATCTTTATTGTCCACTAGGAGGTTAATGACCGAAGCACTTTCTGTCACCTAATCCTTAGACCTTTTTTATAATGAGTGAACTTTTTTTTAAAAAAAACGGAAGATGTAATTTCTCCCAATTCATTGATGTTTTGCTGACTTTCCATGAGGAAAAGTAAATCATAGTTGATATTATAATAAATTACTTGAAGGTGACATCTTCACGGACTGAGTCCACCTGAGCTGATGGTGTAAAATAACATAGGAAGCAACTCTGTAATGTCATTATCTTTGTAACTCATTTTCCTGTGTTACTGACGTAATTATATTAGAGTGAGTGTCATGGTTATGAGGGCCCATGTCAGTTAAATAAAAAAACGTCAACAGTAGATTTGATGTCAACCAAAAGTTTCGTAGTTCGTTTTTGGCATAAAATTAACATATATTAAAAAATTCAAGTCTAGAACTTACCGTTCTTGAGATGTCTTGTTTACAGACAGGAGTGCGGCATATGACAGAGAATCCTGGACAGAAAAAAATCCCTTTTTCCAAAATCCCACCACTTTTAATCCCCTGATATCTTTAATATTTTTCCCATTTTTAATCACTTTCAATAAGTGTCGTGCTCAAGCAAAATTGGTCACCAAGACATGACCGTAAAAACGTTTCCTAACCTGTCTAGAGGGGTGAAAATATGTCAATAAAGCTAACAAGTAAACATAAAAGTTAAAGACAAAACAAAAGAGGCGGCCGGAGAGACGAAGAGATATTGCAAATTGCAAGTCGCAAATGGGAAAAATCCCTCGTGTCCGAAAATCCCTCGTTTCTTGTCCAGGATCCCTGTCAGGTGCCGTTTTCTACAGACAGACTTATATATGGACCAATGGCTGAAACTCGATATTTGGGTTCTGGGGACTCCATAACGTGTTTTGGCATTGAAAACATAGCTTCGAAAATTTCATATTTTATAATTTCTTTTTAATAGGATAAGGTAAAAATCACGTGTTAATTTTTTAGAGGTGTTATTTGACACACTCTTGGACCAAATTTGGAAACTAAAATTGTTCCAAGTATTGAAAACTTGAGTTTTCTAACATTTTGGCTCTTCTGTACTCTTCAGGTCCTCGATTCCACCGCACTAGCCGCACTTCATGTATTGAAAAATTCAAGTAACACACAAGAAGGAACGTTAATTGAACAACTCAATCATTGTGTTACAAGTTTTGGTAAACGAATGTTACGAGCTCAGTTAGTGAAACCTTTAATAGACATTGAAAAGATAAAGCAACGTCAAGTAGCCATATCCGTTCTATTGAAATACAGCGAGGTGATCAGTAAAATAAGAAATGGATTGACACAGATTCAGGACCTAGAACGAATGCTTCCCAGGTAACTTACTAGGTATAAATTCGGTTCCACACTGCTCAAAAATATTTTGAAGTTCGTAGAAAATTGTTATTTTGTAGTTTTTTGTAAAACAAAAATATAGTGCGGTAATGCTACACATGTTAGATATCGATTACTAAGAGCACACCAAGGACAAGAAATATCTTTTTTTAATACAAAATTGAATGTCACAATAAAAAATGNACCTTAATAATTAAAATTAATAACCTCGTATTATTATTAGAATTATGCTCGCAATAAAACAAGTAAATAAATATTTGTGAAATTTGATGATACCAATCCAAAAATTTATAGCGGTTTACACTCTAAAAATAATTTTGAATTCTTATGCAAATAACAGCTCTTTCCCACTTAATGCTTTTTATGCAAATAACACCTCTTTCTTATTTATTGTTTTTTATACAAATAACACCTCTTTCCCACTTATTGTTTTTTATGCAAATAATACCTCTTTCCCACTTAATGTTTTTTGCCGTGGACTGGGAAAAAACGTGACGAACAAGTGTGTTCACACTTGAAGAAAAAAAATGATATTTCGGACTTCTTAGTAATACTCAAAGCTTACTGAAATTTTCAAGGATAAGATGTATTTAAAATTGAACGTGGCGTTTTTTTCTACCGTCGACATAAAATCGTCGTAATGGAACACTCCAATCTATATGTACATCTAGGATAGTTTACACTGATATTTCGCTTCCAGTTGAATTTTTGATTTGATTTTTCCTTCCTTCTTTCGTGCCTACAAACAATAAAGAAACCGTTTCAACTTCATTGCTTTTGAGAAAATGAGTCAGTCAGTCAGTATACCAGGAATTCTTTTCTTACTCCATATTACTTTAAATTACAATTTGATGTTATCTTTACAGAATTCACGCCATGACTTCTAAAGCCTATGCACAAAACCACCCAAATTTAAAAGCAAATTATTCTGACGAACTTCAGCTCGCTTATTCCAAGAAAAATATTGAAGAATTCACAAATGCACTTTCCAGCTTTGAAAGAAGTCAAAATTTAGTTGAAAGTCTTCAAGACTCAGGATGCCTAGAAGAAAGTGAACTTTTATATTCATTATGCTCCCTCAATACAACTGACAGTGAGCATGGCAGTCAGAATGATAAACATTTTCCCAATCTCAAAGAACATTTAAGTTTTTTCAAAAATGCTTTTGATCATAAGAAAGCGCTCAAAGAAGGACGAATCATTCCACAATCGAGAGGTGTTGATCAACAATATGACGCAGTCGAAGATGAAATCAAAGATATTGAAAGAGATATGCAGAAACATTTGGACAATTGTGGGAAATCTCTTGGATGTAAAGTAACGTTTAGTGGTGGGAAACCTAAAAATAAATATTTGTTGGAGATTCCTATTGGAAAACGAAATCAAGTGAAACATCCTCTGACGATGGTGGGACAGAAAAATAAATCAACGTGTTGGGCTTCAACTGAAGAATCGCAGGTTAGTTGGTCAAATAAGAGGAAAAAAATGTTTTTAAAAAAATCTCTCGAGTAAAAGGTAACCACTAGGCGACCGAGGCATTTCCCACCATCTAACCCACAGAGCTACCACACGAGCGCTTAACAACTATGCTACCGATGCGGAAATGGTGAAAAAATACCTAATATGTAGTTAGTTTGCATTTCGGTGTCTTAGACCACAGAAATGAACAGCTTTAAGTTTTACATTTGTTTTATTATGAACTTTTGTAATTGACCCGAAAAAAGCTGTTGTTAATTACAACGAAACGGCAGGGGAGGCTATACCCTAGGTAACCTAGTGGTAAATATCAAATTTGGAGGCGGGGGGACAATAGTAATCGATTCCAAAGGTTCATCAATAAAAATTTTAATGAACCTTTGGAACTGACTGGTAAGCGCGTGGGTTCAAACCCAGCGATGGAATTTCATCCTCATCCTATCCTGAGATATTTACCACTATTGGAGGACATGGATCCAGTCCGGTGTCCTCAGAGTAGCATAATATTATTATGCTACCAATCCCTTCCACCACCATAACTTTCCGTGATGGATACGGAAAGTAAATGCCATACATATGAGGCCACCCAGTGCTGATAATTACATTTTGGTTAACTTTCAGCGTTTAGGAAATGCAATGACAGACGCTGAAGAAAGAAAAAAGTCCATACTTCGTGATATCTCCAACAAGGTCTTTCTCAAATTTGGAGAACATATTGAAGAGTGGAGCCGAGCAGTCTACTGTCTATCCATGTTGGATTTCCTGACAGCCATCGCTCAGTATTGTTTAAAGGAAGAAAACGGTGTTTGTGTGCCTAACTTTGTGGATCCTAACGAATCTCAACCTTTTATATCTGCCGAAGAAGGAAGGTTTCCCTGTTCAACTGGCGATCAGGTGTATGTTCCGAACGATACAACTGTTGGCAAGGTGAAGGAAAATGAAAAATGTCAAGCTTCAGTTTTGTTTCTGACGGGACCAAATATGGGTGGAAAATCAACAGTCATGAGGCAGATTGGATTAATGACCATTCTCGCACAAATGGTAAGTCACATTATCTATTGCCACAAGGCCAGGGTGTGATAATTAATTAACGGTTTTGCTGGTTTTGAGTTCAGTTTTTGATAACTGATACATTCTGCTAGTTTTTCATAAATCTTGCATTTTTGCTCAGTTCACCAGACGATGTTGTCACAGATGAAAGAACTCGAGACTCTTATTATATTTGTAGTTTGATACAAAACAATTTTTAAATCTATATTTCACAATGTCTACAAACATCCTAAATATCTAACATATATTTATCATAAAGCTTAGAAAATAATAATTTGGTGTTTTGCTGGCAATGATGTTTTTTGGTTCACGTTGATAAATTGCTAGTTGTCATGGACGTAACTAGAACCAGTCATCTAAATGTGTTGGAATTCATTTCGTCCAAGTGTTTAGGAACCTCGCCTTTCTATCATTAAATGAATCCTCTTTTTTCAGGGTTGTCATGTGCCAGCTAAAAAATTTACGCTTACACCCGTGGACAGAATTTTTACTCGAATTGGAAGCAATGATAACATTATTGCCGGACAAAGTACCTTCTTCAATGAGCTGCTAGAAGTGGGCTGCACCATGCATCACGCTACAAAAAATTCTCTGGCATTAATTGATGAGCTTGGTAAGTCTCCAACTGAAATGTGTTTTTACATTGTTGACATAAATAGAGTTGTTTTAGCGACTCTAAAATGTGGCTCACTTCCTCGGTAACCCAGTTGAGAAAGGCTGCCATATCCATGCATATGCAGCTAAACAGATGAAGAGTTCCTTGTAAAAATAGGCAGAACATAAAGATACCGTCATATTTTCAATTATTTCTTTGTTTTGTCTTACAGGGCGTGGTACTTCAACTTATGATGGAACCGTCATTGCGGCCGCTGTGTTACAGAAACTCATTAACATTGGATGTCTGACCGTTTTCTCCACACATTACCATTCATTGGCCAAAGATTTCGGCAGTAATTCAGCAATCACCTTTCAATATATGGTACGTCATTTGTTTGATTGCCGGGACGGGACGAACAGTTTACTTACTGGAACGGCAAACAAATGGATTTATTTCAATTTGATTTTGCTTAATTATTTTCAGTTGTGATCCTTTTTGTATTTCACTTACCTTGAATTGTAATAGAAGGGGTAACATATTCCGTAGAATCATTTTTGAAAAATTAGAAGAAAAAAGAACTGAAAAGTTCAAAACCATACTGCTGACAGTTGACACAAACTTCTTCCAAACTATAAAAAATATTAAACCAATTTGAGACTTATATGTTCAAGTGCATTATAATTAAAGCCACAACAGTGTGTGCTACAAGTCTCCTATAATAAAAGCAATGCACCTACAACAGTGTGTCGGTAAAAATCTAGGGTTACCCTGAGCGTCAGTGATTGCTACATTTGTGACTGAATGTCGTCAGTTTTAATGTATGCATTGTAGACGCTATACCTACATAATTAAAAAAAATAACAGCGCGTCGTCAGTTTTGAACAGTGCAACATTTTTTGACTTTACTACCTACTTCTTAACTGAATGATAAATGGGCTTGATTGAGGTGTTAACTTTGATTTTAACCACTTGATTTCTACCATTAAATTTCTGGCCGGGGTCAATGGTACGTTAAAGCAGTTCCCGTAAGATCACTGACGTTAAGCAGCGTTCTTCTAGATTTGACTTGATGTTTGACCACGTGGGTTATATCCCTCGTTATGCCAGGTACACCCAGCCTAACCCAGGCCGAGTGAGGTTAATTAAAGTAGCTGGTTTGTACCTTTCTACCGAAGGAAGGTGCAACAAACGCCTCGATTGTCCTCAGATGTTAGCTATGTTAATAAGACGTTAAGAAAAAAAATATTTGTTCGATTAAATACGGAAGTTAATTTTATTTTATGCACTGTTTATTAGGATTATATTTTTGAAAGTTCAACCAATTCCACTGACACCGAAGCATTAGTGTTTCTATACAAACTGACACCTGGTGTATGTTCTCGATCATTTGGTTTTAATGCGGCCAGACTTGCTGATCTACCTTCAATCATCACTCAGAATGGTTCCAAAATATCTACTCACATGGAAGAAAGATACAAGATGCAATGTAACTTCACACAGCTTATCAACAATGATGTTCATATTGTGAAGAACTGCTTGGAGAGCCTTAGCATTATCTGAATCTCTTTCTCTTGGCTGGTTCTATTTGGTAGTGACACTTGTTTTCGACTGAGTGCTCTCGTCCTCTGAACTGTCGAAAATGCAACTTCTCACGGTTGCTGATTCTACGCACAGTGGCAGATCCCCGGTAGGGGGAGAGGGCACATTCTTCCCCCAAAAGATTGCTGGAGAAATAAAAATACGCATGAATTCCTGAGTGTTCCTGAGATATTATATAAAACGGAAAACATCGCATTGATTTTAATGAAACCATTCGTTATCGACATAATCATAAATTTAGGTATTTTATTTTCCTGCCCCCCCCCCCCCNACAGTTCCAGCCGAGGACATTCAAAACCTTTTTGGTAACCTCCTACTAAGATATTTATGATTTTTATAGTTTGAACTAGCTCATGTCCACAGCTACCTATGTGACCTTTCCCGTGGCTGTGGAATTCATTTCGGCAAAAATAATTCTCTCTGTTTTATTTTCTTTGCAAAATTAGGTACATGATTTTCCACTGAATGGAGGGTAAAACGCTCATCTCGAATGGCCTC
This sequence comes from Pachypsylla venusta, assembly GCA_012654025.1. Lineage (NCBI taxonomy): Eukaryota > Metazoa > Arthropoda > Insecta > Hemiptera > Aphalaridae > Pachypsylla > Pachypsylla venusta. The sequence continues at coordinate 12,935,775 of CM022879.1, read as the reverse complement.
GGTTGTTAAAGAGACGTTAAGCAAAAACAAATATGCGTGTATGTACCTACTCCATTAATCTAGTCATGTATAAATTTCAAATTTTAGGTGCCTAAATTTGAAAATTAATTTCCGTCCATGTTTTTAATTTGAAGCAAGCAACAACCAATTTGGCTCTACAGGGCCTGCACCCGGAAATAATCTTATATGGTATAACATATTAAAAAGATAATACACATCTGGTCTACTGATACCTCAATCAATTGCCAACAAGCACGAGGTGCCCACGTTTATGTTCTATTTCTGACAAATATGGTGGCGGCTCTTCATAGGCAAATATTTTCATGAAATTTCTTTCTTTAACGGAAAAAATGTCGATGAATTTTTCGGTATTCGGACATGATACCGAGGGAAACAAGGTACCTACGTAGCTATAATCTTCCGACATTCCAAATTCGTCGTTTTGCTGCGCATTACGTAATGAGCAGCAATTACAAAAAAGAAAACTAGTAGCCCTATATTTTTGAGAAATCTGCTATAAATGACCTAAGTACGCCCGAGCCTCGACTTTTTTCGGTTAAGGGACCTCGGAATAAAGCATTCACTTTTATAGAATGGGACCTCCTATTTTTTGGGTCCTTGTCAATGTGAAATAATGGGCAAACCTAATATAACACCAATGCTGTTTTTTTGTTATATAACAACTTTGGTGTTTACTGCAGCATTGTAGTATTTTCCCAATATCTTCCATTATCCTCTTACATGTTTTTTTTTTTTTTTTTTCAAATTTACCTGCAATGCCTGGCACCGGGTCGCAATGTCCATAGCTACTCATTGCTTTAACGAGGCTGAGTTGTCTCCGAAACATTCAAAACACAGCGGCAGGGGCAATAATTTGTATTTCCCCTGTAAGGATTCGAACCCGGGTCTCACGAGTGCAAGAATAGAGCAGTGATCACTGAGCCATGGGGAGAAAACCTAATTTAAAGTTACCGATTATTATTTTCAATTTTCGTCGTTACTAATTAATCCTTTTCCATTACATCGTTCAGGCATATTTTTTCAGTATTTTTGAACGGCTCATTGGCAAAAAATACAGCGGAGGTGGTTTAATGTAAACATACACAATAGGGACGTGACCTACTTCATAAAGTAAACAAATTCTGAAATCATGGCCCTTGGGAGAATATACAGGGTGTAACAAAAATAAAAGCGAATCTTGATTGTTTTACAACCATTTCCAAGTTTTTTTTTTTTTTTTACCTTACCGCCTTGCCTTTCNTTTTTTTTTTTTTACCTTACCGCCTTCTTTTGGTTTATAAGTTTTTTTATAAAAATACAATTTGAGTCTTTCGTTGGGCGTAAGGTGTCTTTTGAGAAAGATACAAATTTTTAAATATCAGGCTTTTGCATTCTCATATAAAAGAAAGAAATTTTTAGCAGTTGAGTTTAGAAAAAAATAGCCCTCCTTAAAATTTGATACTTTACGTTTCAAAGTAGATATGTAGATTGTAGAATCCAAAAATTATAATCGTAGAAAATGAGTGAGGTCTGAAAAACTAGTTTTATATATGTTTAAGAAATCTTCATAAGATTTTCTATTTTTTGTGACTGGGAGTGACGCGAAGTCTCGAAGAGCATTTAATCCGCGCAACTGTGACCTACACACCAAACTTATCGGCCCCTCTCCATGGCAAATTATTTTTTTTTTTCTTTTTTTTTCGCTGTTCTACGTACCTTGAAACGTAAAACATCGAATTGTTAGGGAGTCGATTAATTTTTCTTTGTGTGGTCAACGCCAAAAATTCATTAATTTCTATAATGAACCTTTGGAAAAAAATATACCCCATTAACCCCCCTCAAAATTTGATATTTTACGTTTCAAGGTACATAGAATTCAAAAATTGGGGAAAAATGCGTTCCTNAACCATGTGTCACATTGGCAAAGTTTGGATTCGAAATACCTTGAATCGCAAAATATCAAATTTTGAGGGGTGGGGGGGGGGTATTTTTTTTCCTTGTAAAATAATAAACCCATGATGTGACACTTTGGCAGAGTTTTTTTTTTCTGTTACGCCCTCCCTGTATTCGGTTTGGAAGTCAAAATGACTTGCAAGCCGCCAAAATGGATAGTGTTTATGACGATGGTCCCCATGTATATTTTTTTCTACCCACACTCTAATCCCACTTCTCATGGTATGGGATGTTGCCCGCTCACTCTCAAAGAACTTTACTTAGTTTAATCTCAAGCCTGTATCTTGTTCTTGTTAGTGTTAAGTAACGCGTTTGTTCAATGTTCTTTTGGGGCAAATTTAAAGTCCATCCGAATTTAAAGACGGATACAATGCAATTGCTTAATATTTTAAGTATTTTTTTTCACAGTCACGGCAAATGACGCTTACGAATGTGGGCATCAGTTAGTATAACATAAAACAGTTTTAACCAAACAAGCAGACGTCGAGTCTCCAGAAAGAAAGTTTTATAACAATAGAGAGTGAACGAGTGTAAGCACATCACAAGATCAAATCAAGATCAAACTATTGATTATGTTGCTATCTCTGAGATTCAACTTACAAACACTGACTCGGATATGGCCAGGACATGTTTAGCAAAATCTCAAGTACATCAACTCAAACGAGCTAATTTAGAAATGATAAATTTCAAGAGGATGTAGTCTGCATTCCATGTTTCATGAGACATCGCCAACATATTGTATGGAAATGTGTTGCCATTTCTAAAGAAAGATCAGTAGCCAGGATTTCATTTAATGTCGTATCGTCTGCATTCCATGTTTCATGAGACATGGCCAACATATTGTATGGAAATATGTTGCAATTTCTAAAGAAAGGGAAGTAGCCAGGATTTCATTTAATGTCGTGTTGTCTGCATTTTATGTTTCATGAGACATGGCCAACATATTGTATGGAAATATGTTGCTTGGCCAACATATTGTATGGAAATGTGTTGCCATTTCTAAAGAAAGGACCGTAGCCACAGGATTTCATTAATTTAATGTCGTGTTGTCTGCATTCTATTGTTCTTTTAGCATCTCTAAGGTAATGTGAGACAGAGGTTTTATCCTTCATTCGCCGGAAACTTGGAAAGATATCATGGTTATTCATGTTCTTATCGTTGTTCTAGTGCAGTAGCTCCATCGAATTGTTAATTATCAAATTTTAAGTTTTTTATTATTATTCGGTATTGTTAGTGGTATTCCAAAGATTCTTCATTGAAAATAATAAACCAAAATAAAAAAGAATGCCCTTTGTTGGGTGCCTACTATATTTAGCTGTAATCCCTTCCTGGTACGGTATGCCAAGCTTGCTTCTCACAGTGTACGTAGAAACTTTTTAAGTTTTTTAAAGGCTGGATGCCCTTCCTCATCAACGAACCGTTTGTATTTACACGGGCTTAGAACCGTCACCTAATGAAGATGGTTTGCCCCCCCCCGCTCGGTGGCTATCTTAGCCATTATTGATGCAGCTCGATCTAAATAAGTATTCATCACTGTAACCATAACCTGACCACATACAGAATCATTATTGACTGAGTAGGTGGACTGAGTTTCCGGCCTACCCACTCGGACCGCACCCACCGCACAAATTATATCTTGTGCTCAAAGTTACATACAGTTAGTGTGTGCAACTGATTTCAAGTTATATGAAGTCAAATATCAAATGTGAACTATGTATGTTTGGCAGTTTTAACAGCACATAACATGCGCCTTTTTCAGGAAAGAGCACGCGGAGTTAGGTAGGTATTGCAAAAGGGATAAAGCAAAATGCTGCCGGGCACAATTTATAATATAAATTCCTTAATTCTGCGTCATCTATAGGTCCCAGAATTTAAATAGGAATGTCATTTGACGCGTTTTTATGTATTAATGATATATTCCTGGAATATTAATTTTGTCCTAATTCCCTGAAAAAACTGATAAATGAAAAATCAAATATGACAGCAAAGTTGGGCCCTTCGTATTTAGTATTTAGGGGATTCTTTATTAGTTATGTGAACCAATAAGAAGACTGTATTTCCTGTAGGTACTAGAACCAGTTCTGCCTTAGCCTAACGTCTCTTTAACATCTTAAGGTCATTCGAGACGGGAGTTTTACGTTCTATTTGCTGGAAAATTACAAACCAGCTACCCACATTGACTTCACCTAGCGGGTAAAAACCTGCATCACGGGGGTGCGAAACTACGTGATCATCCACTATGTAAAATCTCACTAGACGTTGCTAAACGTGAGTCTGGCGACAACTAGTGCATACATGCATTTGACATTTTTAAATGAACCTCCACACATTTTTAACATTTTTAAATGAACCTCACAATAGCCAAAGAAGATTGTGNAATATCATAGATATAATTTGCACGTTTCCGGTACACGGTACAACATTATACTATCTGTAATCTGTCATAGATATTTCACACAATACAATCTCATGTTACATTTACCTGCAGATTAGGTGGATGATGGCAACCCACTCACAACTCGAAGGAAGTTTCTCTCTCTCTGCCTACAGAGTCTTTCTAGAGAGAGGTACCTATTTGCATAAATTGTTTGCAAATTGTAATGACTGATTTCTGTGGGAGGGTTTGATATTCTTTGAGGGCAATTGGCTTAAAATTGCACAATTAATTGACCTAATAAAGTATATTGACTCGACACATTCTATTGGTTTACAAGCGGCCTCCGGCTGCTCCACAGTTCCACCATTCTAATGTGGCTAGAAGTGTGACCGTTCCATGTGGTAGTATTTTTGAGTAATTTTTTAATGTCCAAAGACGAAAAAAATGCAAAGTGTAAAAAATGTGATGCTCTCTTGGTGGTTCCACAAAAGTACTCCACGCACATCTCTCAAGTTAACTTGATTTTTTATTCTTATTTTATCTACTTATTATAGTAACTACTACTTCTACTTGATTTTTGGAAGGTTCCTGGGACTGGTCCCGGGATCCCAGGATTGTGATCGTTCCAGTCCCGAAACTTCGAGATTGTCAAGAGGGTTCAGGATCATATTCTCTAGGTAGGAGGGACTTATCATCTGAAAAGATATCGAACTGGTGTATTCGACGTATGAACATCGTCATGCAAAGAACAAGATTCGAATTTGTTCTGTTTTTATATGCCGAGGTATTTATTATTTTTTATATTAATTTATTTTCGATTTTTGACGTAAAAATATGTTTCTGGTTTTTTTAAAATCTGAAGCCCATCACTCATTCTGCTCTCGTTACTTTTGTTTTTGACAGATCTTTTAAAAAAGTATTTCGTGAATATAAAAACAATAACACTCGCCTGTCAAAAATAAATTTTCAAATTTTAAGCAGTTGAGTAAGTTCCTGTTTCTCGTAAATATTATACAGGGTATCCATAAAGTGGTGGCACCAACGATACTCTAAGGATTGGAGAATCATTTTCTATTAAATAATCCAAACATGATTCGATCGATTTTCTTACTTTAAAAGTTAGGGCCAGCCAGCGTCTATGGCACGTTGAATACACCAGTTCCCGTTCGATTACTGAAGTTAAGCAGCGTCCAGCGAGGTTGTACCATGTGGGTGTCCACGTGATGCTGGCTATTTTTCCGACCCAACCCAGTTTGTGTGAGGTCAGTGTGGTTAGCTGGTTTGAAAGTTTCCAGCGAATGGAGTGTAAAACCCCCTTCTCGAATTACCAAGAGATGTTAAAAAACGTTAAGCCAAATTATTAAAAAAAGAGTTAGTGCCAAATTAAGCCGATTTATCCTTATGAATACAATGTACGATTTATCCTTATGAATACAACGTTATACGCACAGCGTATAATGTTACAGTGCTTTTATATGAGGTACTTCCCACTAGTAAATTTTGAACGGCTCAACCTACAAACTTGAAATTCTGGTTACGGCTTAAGATCTATTTTTTTTTTATATAGGTATATGTTTAAATTCAGGGGCCTATCTTTATAATCTTAAATGAAATGACCTTTTTTAGAATTTCTTATTCGAAACATCTTTTTATTATATCAGAAGATTTGGTGGAAAAAAAATATTCGACCAGTTTTGGGTAATAGAATTAGATATTTAGTTTTTGAGTCCTATTGGGCCACCCAGTTGCCATTTTAAGTGAGTGAGGTCTACAATCTTGGGGTTTCCTTTGGACAACCATTTTAGAGGCTCCCTGTATATTCTCAGGGACATTTTTTTTTTAAAAAAAAATATCATTTGGGAGCGCCCTTTCAATCTCGTTAACTAAATTAGAAAATTTTGCGATGATTCATTTTGGTATATGCACAAAATTATTTTGTACAGGGTCATGCGTTATAGGTCATTTTCCACCTATAACCTTGAGAGTGTGTTTCTCACAGTGCCCACGAGCTTTTTAAAGAAAATAACCGGCAGATACAAAAAGTACACCCAAATCAAGGCCACAACAATATAATGAGAAATATCATCTGACCTCCTCGTAGCGTTTTCAATAGTTAATGTAGGTATCTTTTTTAACCTCTTTCGCGCATTACTTCAGACTTCAGGGCACTCCTTTTTGTAGGTATTGCAATGGGCTGAATTTTTTAATGTCACGTTAGCGGTTTCTTTCGCTTTTTAGTATTTTTTATGAACGCTGCCTAAAAAGAGAGCAGTATGAACTAGAACTTGAAATTTGATGATCTATTTAGCTTAATTTTCTGCATGAAACACGCCATTAACCCTTTACTTCCAATCCAAACTACTGTTGGTGTTTCTCCCTTGTAATCAAGAACAGCTACTCAGTTGTCAACACGAGGTTAAGTGCACTCTGATAAAGCTAACGATACGTCTTGTCCCCAGGCGACCTCTCATCAAAGGACCTACTAACATTTGATGCTTAACTTCGGTGATCTGACGAAGCTTGTGAACAGTTCCAAACACCTAACTTATTGTGTCGAGGTCAGACATTTTGTGTACTTTAAATAAAAAAACTCTGCTAATCTGACTCATAGGTTTATTATTTTACTGGCTAAAAAAATATACCCCCCCCCAAATTTTGGGCAAAATTAGACTCTAAATGTGACATGCATAACATATTTCAAGTCTCTGGCTCTTGCCATCCTCTTTTTAGACAGCATAAGTGAAAACCGCTAAAAAACGGGAAACCGCCAACGGTACATTCGATTGCACCCAAAAGTTTCGGGGCACAAGCACAATAAGATGGGACTTATACACCATATTTCATCCAAATCAGTCAACGCTAAGAGGCTAAAGTGCTCATCACGGCGACAGCGGACAAACGGATCTTTTCAATACAATTTTTGGACTCTACGTACCTTGAAAAGTAAAATATCAAATTCTAAGGGAGGTATTTTTTTGTGCCGATTTCAAAGGTTCATTATTCAAAATATGATCAAAATCTAGTGTTCATCAGGGCCGCCAAGAGAAAATCCGGGCCCAGGACTCAAAAATCACGGGCCCCTTTACTAAAATAAAGAAATTCTTAAGGTCCCCTCCAAAAATCCGGGAAGTGCACCTGTCATACCCCCCTCTCGGTAGCCCTAGTGCTGATTGTCCAAAGTTTCGCTCATGTGCTAAATTGGCATATTTTTTTTCTTCCCACCTTTCTTAGTAAGTCACAATAAAAACTCGGCTTTGTTCAATTTTTCTGTGGACACTGGGCAATGTGGGTAGTAAACTATCATCTGGCTTTCCCTCGTTGACACATCCATCATGAATCATGACCCTATATTTGAATGAATGGGTCATGAGTACAACTCAAATTAATATATTTTTGGCATCCATTCGTTCGAATTTGAAAGAAAACAAATCTATTATGACTGTATCCGTCCCGTCCCATCCAATCGTTCGTTCAAAATGAGCATTTTATGTGACAGCACCCTCGCCTCGAGTATTACTCAGACCAAATCTAATGTGTATCTCACAAAAAAATATCTTAAAATATATGGTGTGATCACACGACTTTCTTTGAAAAAAAGATAAAAATATCTAAAAAATGTGGTGTGAACATCACAAGACTTTCCTTGAAAGAGGGTGTTTTTGTGTGAAATGTTCGATGTTGAGTT
>CM022879.1:12893010-12909928 GCA_012654025.1 Pachypsylla venusta | reverse complement strand
GAGTATGCACTGCCAACAGACACTATGTGACATTTTCATATTCATGCCAAGTTAGCGCATGTTTAATGAATTCATATTTTTAATTTGTGTGGTCACCACTGTGACGTCACACACAATAAACTGAATAATCAATATTCATTCTGAGAGAAATCTGAATCAGTTTCTTAGTTTATGATGACGGAGTAGGGAGTATGCACTGCCAACAGACACTATGTGACATTTTCATATTCAGTGGTACGCCAAGTTAGCGCATGTTTAATGAATTCATATTTTTAATTTGTGTGGTCACCACTGTGACGTCACACACAATAAACTGAATAATCAATATTCATTCTCAGAGAAATCTGAATTAGTTTCTTAGTTTATGATGACGGAGTAGGGAGTAGGCACTGCAATCTGACACTATGTGACATTTTCATATTCAGTGGTACGCCAAGTTGCCGCATGTTTAATATATTAATATCTTTGATTTTTGTGGTCACCACTGCGACGTCACACACATTAAACTGAATAATCAATATTCATTCTGAGAGAAATCTGAATCAGTTTCTTAATTTATTATGATGGAGTAGGGAGTAGGCACTGCCAACTGAAACTATGTGACATTTTCATATTCAGTGGTGCGCAAAGTTGGCGCATGTTTAATAAATTTGTGTGGTCACCACTGTGACATGATCGAGTCAGTGTCACTTAAAACTAACATCGCTACAACATGAATCTAAATCAGCCCCGAAAGGGTTGATCTAATAATTCGCTCGAGTCGTCTTTAACCCCACGCTTTCCCAAGTCTATTTGCGGTCGGCGCTGCTTTCCTTTTTCTACCATGCTACAACCTTTTGTTCGGTGCCTGCTTTCTTCGGCTGTAACTCCTCTTTCCCGGCATGATAGCTTGCTTCTCACAGTATCCGTATTGCTTTTTGCTGATGATCTCTCTTGATTGGTTTGAAGCAGAGTTTTTTTTTAAAGGATGGGTGGGTCTCCTAACACCAAGCCTTTTGTGTGTTACACGGGCTTAGGAACGTCACCCAATAAAACTGGCTTGCTCACCTCGGTGGCTACTTTAGCTCGATCTAGTACACGTGGTTGAAAGGATTACACGGCGTTTAAGGTCAGCCTGTAGCTGATATATTCATGGTATTGATATTGCTATCTTCTATTGGATGAGAGTTATTTTTCTCCAATATCCTCTTTTAGTTACACCTACCATGTTTCCACCTATTAATATGTGTCTCCATATCATTTTGTGTTTCAGAATGTCCGTAGCGAGGCATCATCATATCACCACTTCACACAGCTCAACCGGTGGCGGAGGCGGCAATATAGGTAAGATATGGAACGAGCCTGCTATCTGGGAACAACTCTGGGAACATGTTTTTTTTTTTTTTTTTGTCTCGCTCACTTGATTTCACAAAAGAGCTCACGGAGCAGCATTTAGCGGCCTCAAATGTTAATCAATATACTGTGAAAATCTAAATTAATAATAATAACAATGAATAAAAGAATATATCAAACGATATGATAAATCTGTAATTATTCACATTGGAACATATGCAAACACTTAAATTTGATATCATAGAAGATAAATGGTACAATCATCAACTTCAACAAATGATCTCCAACAATGACCACACCATCATATATAATGAACAAATACACACTGACAGACATGTACCTGCAAATAAACCAGGTATACCTAGGTAGTAATAAAAAAATTAAAAACAAAACATGCAATTTCATAGAAGCTTCGGTACCATGTGACCACAATATCATAAAAAAGACAGCAGAAAAGAAATTGAAATACACAGATTTAACAATAGAGATCCAAAGAATGTGGCAGTTAAAAGCAAATTTAATACCATTAATAATTGGAGCATTAGGAGCTATTCCAAACTCACTAGAGAGAAATTTACATCAAATACCAGGAAATTTAAAAGAACGAGAGATACAAAATATTGCTCTTTGTGGAACCGCACACATATTGCAGAAATTCCTAAACGAATAAATACTGAAAACCTAGTACCTACTTAAAAGTATTGACTTAAACAACTATTGAAAAACCAGCTCAAAAAGCTGAGAAAATTAATGAGACAATAATAATACAACTGTGGAAATCTCTTTTTTCATTCGCACCATGACACACACACACACAAATAGGACAAAAGGCTACCGGGCACGACCTGTCACTGTGTGACGTGCTTTTATATCAATGGCACATTCCTGAAACTTATTCTAATTCCCAAAAAAAGTTACTAACGAAAAATCAAATATGACAGCAAAATTCTGCCCGCGTGTTACTGTCTGAAATATATTTTTCGAGTGTAACTTTCCAATTGTGCGGGTTATATTTATACTTCTACATCAATACAAAGCTTTCCTAACACGGCAATGAAGAAACAAATAAACATCCATTGATTTCTTTTTCTTTCACAGATGCGCTTTTGGAGGATTTACAGAAAAGTGTATCTCGACCAGGGTCTGCTTTGGGGAATCTTCCCAATGGATATGCCAATAACAATGGCAATGTTATCACAACCGGGTTTAGAGAATTTGCCAAAACTACTAAAACAGAAAAAAGTGGACAGCCTGCTGAGACTAACAAAGAGTACCACATAGAATATCTAAACCCATCCAACTCCACTACCATCATGGCTGAAAACAAGATACCAAACTTTGAGTCATTTGTGAGTTTCTAATATCATTTTTTCGCGGCCTCGTGAGGACAATGAGTAGCTATGGAGATAAATGCGCATAGCGATCCGGTTCCAGCATTCTAGGTAAATTAAAAAAAATCAAAGTAATTGGATAATGATTGATATTGGAAAAATCCTACAATGCTGCAGTGAGCACCAAATTTGCGACATAATAACACAAAGAAACAGCATTTATTTATTTTCAAATCATTTTTGATGACTTTTTAATTCAAGATTAAGTTGGCCGATAAAATACGCGGGTGCGCACACATACAATCAAAAGTTACAGTATGTTTGCATGCTCATTTTAGTTTGGCCGTCTGTAGTAAAGCGTTGTTCACGAGATGAGGGCCAAATTTAGTGGAATTGTTTAGATGTTTACTTAAGGTACACATATTTATCCTAGACAATACGCGTGTACCAGAATTATCGGTCACCCCATTTTGAACGACTTGATTTTTTTTAATTCTGAAAGCACTATATAGATACAAAAGAAGTCATGTCCGTTCGGGTGGTTCAGGTTAGATCCGAGTTGGAAACCCGGAAGTGATTTCTAGAGAAATTTAAATGGAATGCTTCAAATATGTTTATAGGGTAAATTCGTAATTTACAAAATGGCCGTCATCTTAAAAACGAAGTGAAATCTGCATTTACCTATTATATTATTTTGTGATGGAAATGACGTGTTTTTCCCACCCTAAGCCCGTGCTAAGGTTATTGTGGTACACCCTGTATATAATAGGATGTGGCCACTACTGATAAGAGTGGTCCTTTTCTGCAACGCCACACTATCAATCAAATGATTAAATTTTCAGAAGAATGTTGAACATCAGAAGCACATCCTGCCAGCAGAGCAAAACAATTTAAAATCATACAAAGAAGTACAGAAAAGTTATCAATACAATGCAAACTCTCAGAAAACACAAAGCCACAGTAAGTACTCATGTTGGGGTAATTACTGTAAATCATGAGATAATCGTTTATTTTATATTTAAAAGCCCTTAACTCGGGAACCGTAAATACTATTTGATAAATCTGTCCTCAAAATTTGTAATAGAGTAGAAAAAAATATATAGAATATGAAATATAGCAAACTGAGCAAATAATACATCTACAAATTTCAGCTTTCTAAGGCCAACAGTCTATTTTCCTCCTATCCTATCTAAAGCTTGACATCTTCATCCCTCTCAATGATACAGCTTTGAACACATGAGCATCATTCCAGCACCATCTTCACATACACATGGAGAATAGTATGCCAAAGTTCATGCTATTTTCCTCCCATCCTATCTAAAGCTTGACATCTTCATCTCTCTCAATGATACAGCTCTAATCACATGAGCATCATTCCAGCACCATCTTCACATTCACATGGAGAATAGTATGCCAAAGTTCATGTTATTTTCCTCCCATCCTATCTCAAGCTTGACATCTTCATCTCTCTCAATGATACAGCTCTGATCACATGAGCATCATTCCAGCACCATCTTCACATTCACATGGAGAATAGTATGCCAAAGTTCATGCTATTTTCCTGCCATCCTATCTAAAGCTTGACATCTTCATCCCTCTCAATGATACAGCTCTGATCACATGAGCATCATTCCAGCACCATCTTCACATTCAGGTCTCTCCACTTTCTTCCCAATCAGTTTCATCGGCTAACACTACCATTTGCAAGTATGACTTGATCCGCCGATGGCATACCTACTGTTCCATTACAAGTAATATTTAGTGGAGTGAAAGATGATTTTTCTCTCTTCAATGCGTTCTCCCGATAAACTGTTATCATTAAAACCATTATTTATTTCAATGCGGACTATTGCGGGACCCTACAAATCTAAAACATAATAAAATATTCAGGGACTGTAATGATCCTCTTTTGTCAAAAGTAGCCAGTTCTTGTCAGATTACTGAGGTTAGGAAACGCCGGAGGGTGACACTCGGATGTAAGTATGCTCAGGCGCAACACGTTTTCCTGACTGTTTCGAGGTAAACTTTGTTCCAAAAATAACGCGAATGTCGTCAAAGATGTTAACAACAAACATGAAAAATAATTCCCACCCCCTTCTCAAAATTTGATATTTTGTTTCTATTAAACTGAAAGAAAGCCACTTGTTTCGTGTGGGTGTGATGTGTATATTTGATATAGTCTTACAAAAATTTGTACGCTATTATAACATCATAAATCATCCGTATGTCGCGTTGTGTCCGTACCTTGTTTGAGACTCTTATCTGAACACAAGAAAGAAAGCCTACAAAAATAATATTCAGCCAAGCATTCAACCATTTAAAACTGATGAGGTAGCGAGTAAGGCCGCACACAAAAAACAAGATAATATTATAGAGGGTGTAGCCAGGACCAAATTTGAAACAGATATTATAGGGACCTATACATAGGGATCTGATCGGGCGGGCTCCCATCCGAGGACGCAGAACAACCAACTATGCCTAACTTCTGTGGTCTGAATTTAAGCAACCGTAATTTTAAACATTAATTCCTTCGGGGAAAAACTATTCCCTGAAGGAATAAATTAAAAAAAGATTCCCGCATCAATCAATAGTGACATCATCGTCATCAATGGTAGCCAGTTCGCCAGATGTAAGACACTGCTGCTCTAAATAAGTTGTTGTAAATGAATGGATGTAAAGGTTTTAGTATACAGAAGTTAGGCAAAGTTGCTTGTTCTGCGTACTCAGATGAGAGCCCGCCCGATAAGATCCCTATGTATAGGTCGCAATAATTTGTATACTAAAAACATTCGCATTAAAATCTGTAACTTTTGGAAGATTAACAGGACTATATCCCGGACAGACTTTTAAGCCTGTCTTGGTTCCCCCAAAAACCTATAGATTTTGATCATACCTATGAAAAGAAAATCGTGCACCAGGTATATACGTCAAAATAGCTTTCTCACCAATTCACCCCTAAAATTAAATCAAATGGATTACCATTATATATGTATAACCCCCCCCCCCCCCNCCCCCCACACACACACACGATTTTTGGTCGGGACATTTCCTCGTGGACTTGATTCGTGATTCGTAGTTCCAATCAATCGCATGCGAACTCCGTCAATATCAGATCTGTGTTTCTTATTACCCTGTATCGTTAGGTGCAAATGTTCCGAAAATAATATTCATAATTTGAAATTAACCTGTTGGCAGCCATCAGACATAAACATAAAATACAATATAGGTTATTTGTTTCTATTTTCAATTATATTTATTTGTTTATTTCAAAAGGTAGAAACACATTTCTTCTCGATGTATTTTAAATGAATATTCTCTGGCCTAGACACTACAGTTTATCCTATAATGCCCGGATACCCCACGTACATTTCAACCGCTGTGAATTATTGAATTCTGGCATGATATAAAATCAGTGAAATGTATTTCATTGTATAAAATACGTTAATATGAGTTACGTCCCCAAACGTTTTGGGACATAACCGATATTACAGTTGCACATTAAAATATTTTCAGATGTCGCTTCAGGCAGTGATGTAACTTTGAAATCCAACATCAATGAATTAGACTCCTTACTTGAGGATCTTAATCAAGCGCATAGGACAGGATATTACATGGACACAGTTGATCACAGAACCAATGGCTTAGATTCTGCTTATATGTAAGTAACATGTAAAGGTACTGATAAAAGTTTTCCTTTATTATTTTCGATAATAAGCCTTTGGAATCGACCATAAGCTCCACTTTTCAGACTCTTGTCCCGCCTTCCCCAGCAAACACTTGGGGACGCTAAAATGAAGCCCTTTATAGCGCGTCCCGTTAAAATTTCCCAATTCATATTAAGATAATTTAAAGTCCTTTATCTTAATATTTTCCATGGGCGGCGATTGATCTAGTGACTCGATGACAGGACCGCTATTTTTGAGCCAATCAAGTAGGAATGAACAAGTTCTGACTAAAGTTTGATATAAATAAGATATTGTATTCCTCTCAAAATGTTTACACATTTAAGATGATCTTAAATTTAGAAAACAAGGAAAGGTGAGGATTCCGGCTCAACCAAGGTGAGGTCAGCTTTCCGGCTCAATCAGGTTTCCAGTGTTTTTTGTACGGTTAGCGCAAATTCTATCGAATAAAAAAAATATGGAACCTTGAAAGTTAAAATATCAAATTTTGCGAGAAGGATTTTTTTTTGTGTGACGATTCCAAAGGTTCCAAATTTTTTCAAATGAAACTCCTCATTGCGCCACTGACTGTCTGTCTGACTTCACCACATTTTAAGGTACACTTCTTACTTACAGAGAACCACTGTCCAGTAGTACACCCAATAGAAGCGGCCACGTATCTCGAATTGAAAAGAAAACATTTGAGGAGCACAGATCACATCGAGTGGGAGATTCCGCACCCAGCAAAACGTCAGACTATCGAAAAGAATTGGTATTTACTGGTGGTAGCAAAGACGCGTCCCCTGCCAGACAAATCAAGGATGAATATTACTACGAGTCCAGGTGATTATTGTAATCTGTCCGTGTAGACATCAACACCCTCACTTGGGAAAACTCCTAAAATAGGGAATATTATTCAGCGTTAGTGACACGTAGAATAGTGAATGCGCCTTTTCCCGTAAGATCATTCATTTGAAATAGGTTTTACTTTGTGGGCGTCCATGTTGGTTTGTGCCCTAGGTTTTACTTTGTGGGTGTCCATGTTGGTTTGTGCACTAGGTTTTACTTTGTGGGTGTCCATGTTGGTTTGTGCCCTAGGTTTTACTTTGTGGGCGTCCAAGTTGGTTTGCGCCCTAGATTTTACTTTGTGGGTGTCCATGTTGGTTTGCGCCCTGGCTTCTACTTTGTGGGCGTCCATGTTGGTTTGTGTCCTCGTGATTACGGGTTNCAGTTCTGTCAATATTTGAACCTTTTTTTTTTTTTAATCTGGCTTAACGTCTCTTTAACATCTCTTGGTCATTCGAGAGGGGGGTTTACGCTCCATTCTCTGGACACTAGCAAACCAGCCACCCACATGCTACAACCACACTTGACGTTGCTTAACTCCAGTGTGCTAATGGGCACTGGTGTATTTAACGTGTAATAGACGCTGTCTAATTTGAACCTATAGTCTTCCATTTGGCAAGCAATGAACTCATGTCGTAAGCTGTTAGTACTTTCCTTCTAATTACAGTTTCGATAATATTTTTCAGGTCAGTGGGATGACACCTTTGATGTATGCCGTAAAAGAAAATCGAACTTCCTTTGTAGATAGAATGGTGGATCTAGGCTGTGACGTCAGTGCAAGAAATAATGTAAGTATGCCCATTCATTCGCTTTTGATTTATTTGGCTTTGACTTTGAAAATATTAAAACAAAACAATTTTCCTACACAGTATTAATATGCGTAAAAACTAGTTTCAAATCGTTCATCATCGAGTGATGAACCAGATTCGAGTGGAGTCGGAGAGTCACCTTCTACTTTTACCCTTCAGAGTGTTACAGATATTTTTTCAGTAGCCCTTATAGAGCTCTTCAGAGGCGATTTTTTTCTACATACCAAGACCAGAACCGTGGAAAGCACATTAAGAAATCACAAACCAAACAGAGTTCTAAAATCTAGACTACCAGAGATATCTCCGGATAAGCAAAGGCTTCCACGCGTCACTAGATCAACTTTGGTACAACTGCGCTCAGGTTGGTCCAAAATCATTAAAAATTACATAAGGAAGATCGACCCAAATATTGAGGGCAAATGCAACTTGTGTAAAGAACGCCCCCAAAACACTGACCACGTCTTCAACTGTCCAGCTAACCCCACAACACTTACACCAAGGAATCTGTGGCTCAACCCGGTAGATGGATGTGGTTAACAATCTCTGGAGAGAATGGAGTGACATGACAATGGTGAAGCTACTGCTGCTACAACATCATACCAACTCTGGATTTTTCCCAACCAAAGATCGCCTTCCGTTCCGGCGACGACATCCCTCCTTTTGTTTCGACTTTTTTTGATGGAGTGGCTAATTTAAACTGTTACTCATGTAGATCTGGCACTGAATTATATCTTTCTATAAAAGTAGAGTTAGGATTATCCAACTCCTGGTCTAGTGGTTATCACACTGGAATTGCACGCGAAGGACTCCGATTCATTTTCCAGCGGGGTCGGAGGTCGGAGAATTTTCGAGGTGCACTCAACCGCGTGAGGACATTTGAGTAGCTACTTCATATAGGTAGCAATGTGTGGCGACATTACCAGATTAAAATATTTGGTTTGGAAGAAGATTGAAGAGATTATTAGTACTTGAGGCTTTTAGTAATGCTGTGATACCCACTAAAAATTTGAACAAGCCCTTTTGCCCAAAGAAACTCTACATTTAAAATTACCGAAATGCAGATCGCAATGAACCATTTTATTGTTTCAAAGTGCAGACCTTACCAAATAAGAAAATGATTTAGGCATAATATTTTAGAAACGTGAAATACTGTGGTCCAAGAACAGCGTGAATATTGCACAAATTACAACCTCTATTGAGCTTGGTAGTCTGGGCAGGACAACTCTAGACCGTGAACGTGGAATACTGTGGTCCAAAAACGGCGTAAATATCTCCGAAATTCCAACCACTATTTAGATTGGTAGTCTGGGCAGGACAACTCTAGACCGTGAACGGCCCTGCTCATTATTAACCAAATAAAATTCCCAATTCTTTCCCTCTTGGTCTTTTTGCTATCGTCAAAATAATATTGTTTTTGAGTTACAATGTAAGTAGCTTGAAGATTTCCTTGCAATGATAACAAAAATGATAAAACAATCCTAAAAACAGAAAAACGAGACAAGGTGAAGAGGTTGAACACGCGAATGTCAAAAATGAAAACTGTTCAGACCCCTCTGCTGACAGAAGGGACTTTTGTAAAGTCTATAATAACATAATATATTTTATGTGGGCTAAGCTAAGATATAAACTAAGGCGCTCGTTAGCCAGCGTCTACGGCACGTTGAATACACCAGTTCCCGTTAGAGCACTGTAGTTAAGCAACGTCCAGCGAGGTTGTACCATGTGGGTGTCCACATGAGTTAACGCCCTCGTGATGCTGGCTATTTTTTCCGGCCCAACCCAGGCTGGGTGAGGTCAATGTGGGTAGCTAGTTTGTAAGTTCCCAGCGAATGGAGGGTAAAACCCTCGTCTCGAATGACCAATAGATGTTAAAGAGGCGTTAAGACAAAAAAAAAAAAAAAAAAAAAAAAAAAAAAAAAAANAAAAAAAAAAAAAAAAAAAAGGCGCTCGTTTTATACGACGCATAGGGAGCAAAATGCATTAGCTTCTCCTTGCTTTCAGCTTGGGTAATGGAAAAAATATCGTTTTTGACACTCCCCCAAGTCGCTATTTACGACTGGCATGGGTTTGGGTGCCTTGGAAGTATTCTTTGTCCTCCTATCCACAGGGACCCCTTTGACTTGTAATTGCTGCTGCTACAACAACTACCTTATCCAATACAATTATCAACATTACCAAAGTTACAGAATTATCCTCAGGCTCCTCAGCTGACTTAAAGGTAACCCAACTCAGGCCAAGTAGAATTTTATAAAAAACCTTTCTCAAGTAATATTGTAAAATTGGGATACTATGTCAAGTAAAACCATAATGAGGTAGATAGGGCCGTAGACTATCATTTTTATTCTAAAATCACCGTATGGGCATTAATAATAGTAAAAGTAGGCAATTCACGTAATTGATGTGAAAAGACATGTACGCTTCTTCTTGGCAACACTTAATTCGATTATCAGATGTTAATGTTTACTAAATATACCAAAATGTATGATTGTTGTACAAGCTAAAGGTCGCACTATATTGTAAAATCAGTGTCCTGCAATATCCATTGTCCCATATTAGCCCACTATCGCTAAACTTCTGATTTTGTGTGTTTGAAAAAGTTGATTTATTTATCATTCAGAAAAAAACTTGAAAAATTTCAATACGATAATTTTCTCACCGGGCCTCTTAGGAAATCCCGGGCCTGGGGGGAATCCCCCCATTTCCCTTGCCCCTCTCGTCGGGCCTGGAGGTAGATAGGTATGATACTAAATATTCACTCAACTGTAAAATAAAGATATTAATTAAAGAGCTGACTAATTTCGTACTCTCTTGAGTATATCATCAGGGCTTGGTTGATTGAAGACTCGTTCTTTCTCAAAAGCAGATGAGAAAATATCGAGCAATTTCAAAGTTTGGCAGCGTACAAAAACATATTTAGAGCTGCAGTAAACAACCATCGGTATCGATGTCGCTACTTTATGATGATGATTTGATGGTTGCCAAAAGTTTTTATATTTCTCATGATGCAAGATGAATGTGATGGGTACTCTGCCCTAGATACTTTGGTTCTGTTTCTAACGATTTTAGAATCACGTGACCACTTCAAAGTTCACTTTTCGCTCATACTAAACGGACAGTCATGCAAAAAAAAAAAAAAATGTTTTCTTCATTCAAGATTAGCGAAATTGTATTCCCTCGTAAATTCAATCAAAGTTCAACTTGAGTAATCTTAATTTGAAATCTAAAACTTATTTTCATTAGCAACTACTTTCATGTTACTCAATCTGAAATCTAGGCCAACTTTAGACAGACTTTTTCCCTATTTTATATAAAAATCTGGTGTGAACATCACACAACTTTCCTTATCCATTTTTATATAATTTCCTCACAGCCAAAGGAGACATAAAAAGAAGTTGTCTGAAGAGATAACTCTTTCAGTATTTGATTTCTAGATTTCTTTAATAAGATTGGATTTTTTCTGTTTATCCACATCACCCAGGATGTAACAGAACGGATGCATTTTTTATAGAGGAAATTGCCAAGAGCTCTAAGAAAACCTCTGTTAGTTTATGGGATTCTGTTCTTTGTAGGAAACAGGATCACATACATAATCATTCGAATAACTAATTAGTAAGCAATGAACTTCAAATTATGAGGAAAACAAAAAAATTACTAAACAAGTTCTAGCTATTACCATTCTCATTTTAGCAGGATAGCTATTACCATTCTCATTTTAGAAGGATATGCAAAACCCGCTAAAAAGCGGCATAAAACCACCAACGGTATATTCGATTTCCACCAAAAGCTTATTTTGCCGTTCATGGCATAAAACTGACATACATACCAATTTTCAAGTCTCTCGCAATCTAGCTGCTCTAGCACTTGCCATTCTTGAGATATCTCGTTCACAGACAGACAGTCTGTGAACATGATATCTCTGTCTGTTTGCGAACAAGATATCTCTGACTGTCTGCGAACAAGATATCTCTGACTGTCTGTGAACAAGATATCTCAAGAAAGGCAAGTGCTAGAGACAGACAGACACACATACGGACCAATGGCTGAAACTCGAGATTTGGGCTCTGGAGACTCTGGCAAAACGTGTTTTGCCATTGAAAACTCGACATCGAAAATTTCAGCCCATTACAATACTTTCCTTTTTATAGGATAAGGAAAGTAAAAAGTACAAAAGATTAGAAATCTCATGAATATTAATAAACACCAATTAAACAAAGCGTTGAGTTTTTCATCATATTTGTAATTTCAAACTGGGCTTTGTTCACACGTCTTATTAATACCTCGG
Source organism: Pachypsylla venusta (assembly GCA_012654025.1). Classification (NCBI taxonomy): domain Eukaryota; kingdom Metazoa; phylum Arthropoda; class Insecta; order Hemiptera; family Aphalaridae; genus Pachypsylla; species Pachypsylla venusta. The sequence continues at coordinate 12,897,666 of CM022879.1, read as the reverse complement.
GTTTAATGATTTTGTATTCCCATATAAACCCAGTTTAAACTGGTGGAAAGTATGAAAATCAGGAAACCAATATGTGTGTCGGCCCTTTACTGGAAGGCCTAAGGAAACTCTCCTAACTGACATTTAATACCTATTTTCAAAAATACAAAAAAAAAAAAAAATTATACCCCCCTCAAAATTTGTATTTTACGTTTCAAGGTACGTAGAATCCAAAAATCGAATAAAAAAAAATGGTTTGTCAACCGTACGCAGTTATGGGCACTTTTGCCTCTGAGCATTGACCGATTTGGATGAAATTTTGTGAATGAGTCCTGTTTGGGGTAATCGAATGCAGTTTTTCCGCTTTTCAGCGGTTTTCATTGATCCTATCTAAAAAGATAATAGTAAGAGCTAGAGACTTGAAATTTGGTCCGCATATCATATTTGGGGTCTAAATATACTTTGAATCTTTTGTATGCAATTGAATGTACTGCTGGCGGTTTTAGCCGCTTCTAAGCGGATTTCAGTATTGGTCGGGTTTTTTTTTTTATTATTATTTGATTTTTGGATTCTACGTAGGTACCTACATAAAAACGTAAAATATCAATTTTTTTTTTTGGTTGGGGGAGGGTATTTTTTTCAGCCAGTAAAATAATAAACCCATGTGTCACAATGGCAGAGTTTTTTTCTTTTCTCTGATTTAAAAGGGTCAAACGCTATAATTATTTGAATAAGTCGTCATTTCACGGATATATAATCGCTTACNAAATATGTCAAGCCGTTTTTTAGTTACGGCTAGATTTATAATTTCTTCTCCAAAATCTGACAGTCACGGTCCAATATCTTAAATTTTGTCGCGACAACATATCAATTTATAGCGAGAAAGTTTTAGGTGGCTTTTTAAACAAACATACATACACATATACAAGTGTATTTTGGGATGTATACCGGGGTCAAAAATTGAGTTCACTAACGTTCACAATTATGTAGACTTTTGTACATTTTAGCATGCTATATGTATTTTTTCTTCAAAACATTCATTTTAGGGGCCCCGCTCCCAAATGTGCCAAGGGCCCCGCGCATGCTTGATACGGGACTGTAGTTGATATGGCTACTCACCAAACGAAGTAAAGTCTAGTTTTAACTGCACCATTTCTATTTAAACGTCCGTTCGTTCCATAATAGCTCTCAGTGTACGATCTTGGTATGGACAATTTATTATGTTCATAGAATTTCCTGATTTGTTTTTGGACCATTTTAAGACACTCGGGTACCCATTTACCCATTGTGGCAAAAATCTGAGTAAGGTCTACATCTGTACATAGAACTACTAATTAGGTTACGTTGATAAGGTCAGACCTGGCTCCAAAGAGATGCTTGTCAAAAGTACTTTTCAGTGGATAGCAAAATTTTCACTGACGCTATCTATCGTTTTGTGAATTTTATGTAAATAGTTTGTTTTTTTAATCCAGCATATGTGGGGACCCAGTCAGGCTCGTATCCAGGACAGGATTTTAAGGGTTCACCCCGCCCCCCGAAATTTTTGAAAAGGTTTGATTTTTCCTATAATCCCTATATGGTAAAACTCCATTTACCCGACCCCCCACCCCAAAAATAAAATCCTGGATACGAGCCTGGACCCAGTAATGGGCTTATTTGAGATGAGTGTTAATTTTAGAAAATAAATGGAACCCAACACTTATATAGAGAGCCTAAAGTTTCTCCCAATTGCCAGATTCAATTTTTTGGTATAATTTTTTTGCAATGTCTGTATCTCATAACATAATTATTTAATATTTATTGACGGAACGTCTAATTTTAACCCCCCCAGATAAGTTTATCTGTTTGTACCACGTACCACTATCTCAGAAACTATGTCAAACTTACTGCGGCCAATTATTACGAACATAATATCAGCTGATCATTTATAAACCCTGTTGGATCACCTGAGCCCACATAGCGGGCCTTTAATACTATAGTTAACGTACAAGGTGTCCTAAAAAAAAATTATAAAGGTCAATTAAAAGTCACATAGCAGCCCTACATTTGCGAACCATGATTACAACAGGGGCGTGAAGTTCCAGATTTTTTTGCGTTGGCGCCCGAAACTCGCATAAGACAAGTTCTCATTATTCTACTAGGGGTGGAGTAATGGGGGTTCTCAGGGGTTTGGGAAGCCATAAAATTGAATCGTGATTGAATATTCCAAGCATATGATCATTAAAAAAAAAAATGGAATGACGTATTTGACTAAAGTAACCCAACCCCTAAAACGGCGCATTCTAAATTTCAGATAAAAAGTCGAATGGGGGAAATTAAAAAACTACTTAAAGGTAAAAAGCTTTCTATTAATAATATATAATTATATTTTTGAATAAAAATAAATTGTTGAAATATTTGTAACAAATTAATTATTTTATTAAATAAAATGTTTACCAATTATCTATTGACTATTTTTTTACACCCTTTCCTTACAAAGGGTATGTTGAGACTTTACTATAATTAATAGTAGACCGATTTGAGGGTTCGGTTTGCTTCCGGGGTAGAGATGGACTTATTTGGCTCCTATAGAATTTTGGTGATAGCCATTCATAATAATTGGAGTGGCTCTTCTCAATGTAAATTATGACATTGAAGTAAAATCGGAAGAAATGTTGGAGAGATTTTTTAAAATGGAAAAACAGATGTATAAAATTGTCGTTTATATTTGTATTGAGAATACAATAAAGTCATTTAAGATTTAAGTAGGTATATGTATTTCATTTTTGTAGTTAAGAAAAATGTGTCCTCTGGATCCGCCCCTGCAGAGCTACGACTCCTTTATCTATCTCCTCTGTGTTGCTGATAAAATCTAAACGTCGACTGTATATTTCTTTGTGTTATTATGTCACAATATTTGTGGACATAATAGCAATACAGGGTATTTTCAATATTCACTCTAATATCACTCTCTGTAGCATTAGTTACCCATTGCGATTTGATATGCTACTAGGAAACAAGATTATTTTGAGGTAGCGGTACCTGTTGTCTACTTATCCGCTACCTCCCCACATTAAAATTTAAATCGAATATCACTAAGTCTAATTAAACTATAACAATTTTTACCTTATAATGCTACCACTAGTGACTAGTGGATCAAGATGATCAGGTGTTCACATTAGTGTTGTAGTCATTTATAGAAAAAAAATATCTTAATCCAATTTTAAAAAGTCATTTTCAAAAAACAAAATATTGGATCCCTGCCCCCCTCGGGGGTCCATGGCACCCAAAAGAAAATCCCTTAACAACAGCCAAATTTTACGTTTCTCAACAAACCGCTAAAAAGATATAAATCATTTTTAAAAAACACAATATTGGGCCCCCTGTGCCCCCAAATTTTTCAAAATCGAAAAGCCTTTAACATAAGCCATAATATATTGAAATTTTACGTTTCTACATCAAACCGCTAACAAGATAAAAATAATTTTCAAATATTTTTTCTATAAATGACTACAACACTGACGTGAACACCTGATCATCTAAATCCTCTAGTTATAGGATAAGGAAATAAAAACAACAATAAATATGATTCTTGAACTAACAAAACCTTTGTCTAGTTGACCGGGTAGCGAATGATACAAGATTCATAAGTGGGTACCATGTACTTGATACAAATGTAGGCATCCTCACCACCATGCCGCTCTAAAATTTGAAGTGTTTCTTGAACCAAATCGCCAATATTCTCCCGTTTAATTTGACTATAGTCAATGCTGTCTCCGATGTTGTCTGAAATAAAAATGCCCATAACGGCGAGCAAACTGATTTTATTTGATTTTTGGATTCTTTATACCTCGAAAGATAAAATATCAAATTTAAAGGAGGGGGGGTCGTGATAAATCTGAAGGTTCATTACTGAAAATAACAAAACCAAAAATGCTGCCAATGAGACAGACAAATGTGTTTGTGTGACCAAAAAAAATATCCATACCGCCAAAAAAAATATAATAGACAACAAATTTCATTAAAATCCGTAACGCCAATTTGGCAAAAGTGCCTTTCACAGCGTATGGTGTACAGGAGTCTGCGGTGGAACGGATTTTTCCGGTTTTTGGATTTCACATATTATCTTGAAACATATCGAACACTTCTGTTTGCGTTACTGACAAATGTTGAAAGTTTATCATCAGCCTAAAAAAAAAAAATTTATGAAGAAAATAAGATGTTTACTGTGGTAATCTTATAGCACGCTCGTTTTGTTTTTCTTATTGGCATTGCAAAACTAGCGTTTTGCTTGATAGCCCCAAAACTATAAGCGTTGGTCGGATTGTCTTGAAAATGTTTCATTCGATTTCCCGATGAAATATACGTAAAAATCATATGTCAGTACCTACCTACTGGAAAAATTTCTAGGCAATAAAAAGAAAATCCCATCTTAATTCCTATGGTACAATTAGAAAGCTAAAACACTGTATATAGCAGGTTCAAATACGAGGTGTGGCTATTAAGTTCGTAGACTCGAGCCGCTAGGCAAAAGGTGTGCATGCTAGGAAGATATGATGAACATGTTTGGACAGCTTCAAGTCTTGTATTTTGATTGATAGGTGTCGCATGCCTGTACTGTAATTAGTTCTGTTGTGATAGCCCGACGCGCAAGACACCTTTTTTAATTTTGCCGGAATTATGATTGATATAAACGTT